>LT934114.1:174794835-174825734 GCA_900231445.1 Triticum turgidum subsp. durum | reverse complement strand
GGACCCCCGTTTCGACCGTAGGAGGTCTGTTTCGTTCGTTTTGCGGTATGCCACACCCCTCCCGATCAACAGGACCCCCTTTTCGACCGTAGGAGGTCCGTTTCCTCCATTTTGCGGTATGCCACACCCCTCCCGATCAACAGGACCCCGTTCCGAACGTGGCCGGTCGAACACAAGGCCGCTTCCTCCGTTCTGTGGTACGCCAGGCCTCGTTTCCATCGCCTGTTCCGTCCAAGCCGGTTGGCTCCCACGCGTTCCGTTGCCTCCCGATGAACACGACGCGTTCCGTTGCCTCCCCATGAACACGACGCATTCTGTTGGCTCCCCATGAACACGACGATGACGCTGTTTCTCCGTTCTGACCCAGCCATGTACGTATGCACGAGTAGGCGTTCGAGACCCTACCCGTATGTATGTACGTGGCCGTATTTTCTTTCTTGCACCCTCGCCGATGTACGTACGTGTACATCGACACGTGCGCGCCTCTACTACGACACATGCGTGCCTCTACATCGACCAGTATGTACGTACACTTTCGCGACCAGAATGAGAACGCTACGTACGCTTCGACCAGGTGGGTCCCGACTGTCAGGCTCTTCCTTGCCTGCGAAGATGTAGCTGGTGGGTCCCAGCAGTCAGGGGGGCGAATTGTTTTGGGTTTTTTTTGCCCGGACGCACTTCCTTGCGTGCGAAGATGTAGCTGGTGGGTCCCAGTAGTCAGGGGGGAAACGTTTTTTTTTGCGAAATACTGGTGGCCCGTCCGATGGGTCCCTGCTGTCAGGTGGAGGAAAACTTATTTTGTGCGTAATAAGGAGGCACTTCGTTGCGGCCGCCGTGGACCCAGCTGCCAGCCTCTCCACGCACAACACTCTTCCGATGGAAGTTAGTCGTTGACCACATTGACCACGCCGCGCCGAGAGCACCACGGAGGTGGACGACAGCGAGGCCTAGGAAGGGGACGACGCGGAGCCGGGGAAGACGCAGTAGTGGATGCCCACGCAAAGAGGAGTACGAGGGTGAGGCTGTCGTCGCCATAGAATAACAGGGGGTGTGGGTGAGTAGAGGGTTGGCCTGGCCAGCGGTGGGAGTAGTAGGGGGCGGTGAGGCCTCCGCCGCATCGCAGCCGGCCACGAGAGGCAGGAGCACGAGGCACGACCAGCGCTGGTTTGGGCGGCTGGAGCAAGAAGACCAGAGGTTGAAGAAGCACTACGGCCGTTGGATGGACATCGTACGGTCAATGGAGCTAGAATTGTGCATATTATTGACTAAGTTGACAAAGCCCTCCATCCCTGTCAACTTAGTAGGCCCACAAGTCAGCCTGCCACTATACTGGGTCCCACCTAACAGGCGGAGTATTCATTTTTTGTGCGTAATAAGGAGGCACTTCCTTGCGTGCGAAGATATAACTGGTGGGTCTGAGCTGTCAGCGACGGTAACGTTTTTTTCGCGAAACACAGAGGCCCTTTCGGTGGGTCCCTGATGTCAGGTGGAGGAATCATTATTTTCCACGTAATAAGGAGGCATTTCCTTGCGTGCGGCCGTGGACCTAGCTGTCGGCCTCTGCACATACAGTCCACTTCAGATGCATGTCGGTTGTTGACCATGTTGACCAGGCCGCGCCGAGAGCACCAGGGCGGTGGATGACAACGAGGCCTAGGAAAGGAACGACAGGGAGGCAGGGAAGACTCGGCAGTTGTTTCCCACGCGGAGGGGAGTACGACTGTACGAGGGTTTACTGGTTCGTCTGCCGTCGTCGGAGAGTAACAGCAGGTGTGGGTGAGTAGAGGGATGGCTAGGCCAGCAATGGGAGTACGGTGGGGCGGTGAGGCCTGCGCGGCAGCAGAGCTGGCCCCGGGGAGGAAGGAGCAGGCAGTCCCGCCGGCGCTTGTTTGAGCGGCTGGAGCAGGAAGAGCAGAGATTGAAGAAGCATGACGGCCATTGGATGGCAATCCAACAGTCACTGCTTGTGCGTCAACCTTTTTTTTAGGAAAGCCTCAAATGTGTGGAAAATAGCATACAGCCCATCTGCCATTATTTCTAATAATTTACAGCCCATTTGCTAATTCTTAAGGTTTTTTTGGAGCCCATATTCTTTTTGTTAGCATTACAGCCCATACTGTGGCCATGGTTAAAAAATTATACGAAATTTTGCATATTTATGTGCGGTCCGAACTGTTTTTAATCCCGAAAATTCGACTCACATTCAAACTGATTTTAAAAATAAATGTATATCAATATAAAATCCAACAAACTCTCCACGCATAAAAATTAATGTAATTTAAAATCTCGAAATGAAAAAAAAAGATATTTGAAACTAATTGCCGGTTTGATGTGTTTTAAAAATGTACATCCCATTTCTCATTACTGATGGGCCATTTTCTCAGCCAGCCGAATGAAAGCTCTCCTCGTCTTGAAAGATTTGCAGCCCAACAGGCCTGACAAAGCGACTTACTTGGCAAATCACAAAAAAACTGGGTTGTGGTCGTGGACCCAGCTGTCAGCCTCTCCACGTACAATACTCTTCCGATGGAAGTCGTTCCTTGACCACGTTGACCATGCCGTGCGGAGAGCACCATGGCGGTGGACGACGGTGAGGCCTAGGAAGGGGATGACACAGAGCCAGGGAAGACGCGACAGTGGAAGCCCGCGCGGAGAGGAGTACGAGGGTTCACTGGTTCGGATGCGGTGTGAGGCTGCCGTCGCCGCAGGGCATGGCCAACGGTGGGAATAGTAGGGGGCGGTGAGTCCTCCGCGGCAGCACAGCCGGACACAGGAGGCAGGAGCATGAGGCACAACCTGCGCTGGTTTGGGCGGCTGGAGCAATAAAACCAGAGGTTGAAGAAGCACTACGGCCGTTGGATGGACATCGTACGATCACTGGAGCTAGAATCATTCATATTGACTAAGTTGACAAAGCCCTTCATCCCCGTCAACTTGGTAGGCCCACAAGTCAGCCTCCCACCAAGGTGGGTTCCAGCTAGCAGGGGGATTATTCATTTTTTTGTGCGTAATAAGGAGGCACTTCCGGTGGGTCCGAGCTGACAGCGGGGGGGGGGACGTTTTTTTCGCGAAATACGGTGGCCCGTCAGGTGGGTCCCAACAGTCAGGGGGCAAACATTTTTTTCGCAAAATATGGTGGCCCATCCAGTGGGTCCCTGCTGTCAGTTGGAGGAATCATTATTTTCCGCGTAATAAGGAGGCACTTACTTGCTGCAGCCGTGGACCCAGCTGAGACTCTCCACGTACAATATACTTCCGATGGAAGTCGTTCCTTGACCATGTTGACCTCGCCGCGTTCCGTTGCATGCATGCGTCCATGGGCGTGGTGCGCCCCCATAGTCAGCCGCTCACGTACAGCCATCATCCGATGACTCTCGGTTGTTGACCACGTTGACCACACCGTGCCGAGCGCACCCAGACTGGAACGACGCGGAGATGGGAAACACGGGGCAGTGGAGTCGCAGATGGAGAGGAGTGGGAAACTTCACTGGTTCGGGTGCGCAGCTGCACAGCCGCGATGCCGCCCACGAGAGACAGGAGCAAGAACAGAGGTTGAAGAAGGAGCACGGCTGTTGGATTAACATCCAACGGTCCAGCTGCTAGAATCATTTGTTAATTAAGTTGACAAAGCCATGCGTACACGTCCGCTTAGCAGGCCCACAAGTCAGTCACCAAATCTGACGGGTCCCAGCTGTCAACGGGATGAATAATTTTTTTCGCAAAACAAGGAGGCACTTCCTTCCGTGCGAAGATACAGCCGGTGGGTCCCAGTTGTCAGGTGAGGGAAACATTTTTTCAGCTTAATAAGGAGGAACTTTCCTTGCGTGCGACCATGGACCTCGTGCGTCCCAGCCGTCAGGCTCTTCACGTACAGTCCTCCTCCGATGACTCTCGTTTGTTGACCACGCTGCACCGAACATAGCGAGGCGGTGGACGACGGCGAGGCCTCGGACGGGAACGACTCGGAGGGGAAAACGTGTAACGCCCCGGATGTAACTTTCCATATTCGTAACTCCAACTCTTGCCTTTTCCGGAGATGCGATATGATATTTCCTTCGTGGTTGGGTTTTTGTCTTTTGTTTTGCATTTTATTCTTGTCATTCATTTCATCATCGCATCATTTGCATTCATCGGCACTCATTGCCATCTTTATTTTTTTTAACTTGCATCCGCTCATAGTTGCCGCGTCCCCCCCTTGCTTTTGTTGACCGCCTCAAAACCAACCGTGTTTTCGTTTCCCTTTTGTCCGACCACCTAACCTCTCTTGCCAGCTCGTAGCCCCCTCGCACGCGCGTCCGAAACTCCCCCGAACCTGACCCGGACTGTCATGACCAATGGGTCCGGATCATCTCCAAACATCTACAAAACATCTTCGTTTTATTTATTGGACTCCCTAACCTATTTTTCCCGACCGTCCAATTTCAATCGGAGGGACGAAATAGCCCCAAACCAAAATCCAATGCTATATATAGACCAATCCACTAGGCAGCAACCCTAAATCCTAGGACATTTGTCCCCCTAGCCGCGGCCACTCCAGCGCCTGGGCCAGCGGCCTCCAAGGCCCAGCTCCTGCCTCCAACAATGGGCCGAAGCCCATGGGTGAGCTGCCTCTCTTGTTCCTGTTTGGCCCGTGTTCAGATTCGGCCCGATTCATTTTTTTTCATCTGGACGATTTTAGCAATTATTCAATGTTTACCAGTTTTGTAGAAAACCCCTCATATATCATACATTTAATAACTCACAAACCGTGCATCGGATTAAAATGATTCAAACATGTAAAATGCTTAGAGTTTTGTGTAGATTAATAATTTGCCACTTTCATCCATGTTTGAAATGTTTAAAATGTTGTTTGATTAAATTGCTCACATGTCATGCTAAAATGATTTATTTCATAACTAAATAACCGTAGCTCGGATTTAAATGTTCTTTATATATAAATGGGGTGGAAAAATGCATAGATTAACTTGGTGCACTTTGTTTTGCTGCTTAACAACATTAAAATATGTTTTAGGGCAGAACAGTACCAACTTCAAAATATGCATATGAGGATTTTCCGGAATTATTGGTTGTTGTTTCCGGCCTCATTTAAATTGCCTAGATAGGTAGTTTTATCATGCTTAATCTCTTGTCATGTTTAACAACATTTAATATTGTTGTGTACCTAAATGGGAGAGAACTAAATAATTGATGTGGTGTTTTGTCAATATGCAACTCGTTCCATATTGAGCTCCACTTAACTTGTAGTATTGTTTGTTGCACTTTGTCATGCCTCATTAAACCGGACATGCATCATACTTGTTTGTGCATCATGCCATGTTTATGCTTGTGCATTTACCATGTTGCTTGCTTCTTTCCTGTGTTGCTTCTTAGTTCCGGTAATGTTGCAATTGTGAGGATTCGTTCGACTACTCCCATTCATCTTCTTCATGGACTCGTTCTTCTTCCTAGCGGGATTTCAGGCAAGATGACCGTCACCTTGGATCTCATTACTATCATTGCTATGCTAGTTGCTTCGTTCTATCACTTTGCTGCGCTACCTATCACTTGTTCTTCAAGCCTCCTAATATGACATGTCAGCCTCTAACCTTTTTCACCCTTCCTAGCAAACCGTTGCTTGGCTATGTTACCGCTTTGCTCAGCCCCTCTTATAGCGTTGCTAGTTGCAGGTGAAGTTGAAGATTTCTCCATGATGGACAGGATTATGTTGGGATATCACAATATCTCTTATTTAATTAATGCATCTATATACTTGGTAAAGGGTGGAAGGCTCGGCCTTATGCCTGGTGTTTTGTTCCACTCTTGCCGCCCCTAGTTTCCGTCATACCGGTGTTATGTTCCCGGATTTTGTGTTCCTTACGCGGTTGGGTGATTTATGGGACCCCCTTGACAGTTCACTTTGAATAAAACTCCTCCAGCAAGGCCCAACCTTGGTTTTACCATTTGCCTCACCTAGCCCTTTTTCCCTTGGGTTTCCGGAGCCCGAGGGTCATCTTTATTTACCCCCCGGGCCAGTGCTCCTCCGAGTGTTGGTCCAAACTAGAGCACTGTGCGGGACCATTCCTTGGCAACTTGGATTCATCGGTTCCTGTACGCTTCGCTTATCCGGTGTGCCCTGAGAACGAGATATGTGCAGCTCCAATCGGGATTTGTCGGCACATCGGGCGGCTTTGCTGGTCTTGTTTTACCATTGTCTAAATGTCTTGTAAACCGGGATTCCGAGTCTGATCGGGTCTTCCTGGGAGAAGTTATATCCTTCATTGATCGCGATAGCTTATCATGGGCTAAGTTGGAACACCTCTACAGGTTATAAACTTTCGAAAGCCATGCCTGCGGTTATAGGCAGATGGGAATTTGTTAATGTCCGGTTGTAGATAACTTGACACCAGATCCGATTTAAAACGCATCAACCGCGTGTGTAGCCGTGATGGTCTCTTTTTGGCGGAGTCCGGGAAGTGAACACGGTTTTGGGTTATGATTGACGTAAGTAGGAGTTCAGGATCACTTCTTGATCATTGCTAGCTTCATGACCGTTCCTTTTGCTCTCTTCTCGCTCTTATTTGCGTATGTTAGCCACCATATATGCTTAGTCGTTGTTGCAACCTCACCACTTTACCCCTTCCTTTCCCATTAAGCTTTGCTAGTCTTGATACCCATGGTAATGGGATTGCTGAGTCCTCGTGGCTCACATATTACTACAACAACAGTTGCAGGTACAGGTTATGCGACGATCATGACGCGAGAGCGATGTTTGCTTGTCTTGGAGTTCTTCTTCTGTTTCTTCTTCGATCAGGGGATAAGTTCTAGGTCGGCAGCCTGGGCTAGCAGGGTGGATGTCGTTTGAGTTTCTGTTTGTGTTTCATCCGTAGTCGGATGATGCTCTTATGTATTGTGATGATGTATTCATATGGCATTGTATGCCTTTTGTATGTATACCCATCTATTATGAAATGTTGAGGTAATGATATCCACCTTGCAAAAGCGTTTCAATATGCGGTTCTATCCTTGGTGGGACCTTCGAGTCTCTTTAGGATGGTATCGCATATTGGGCATGACAAGTTGGTATCAGAGCCTCGACCGACCATAGGAGCCCCCTTGATTGTTGGCTATTGTTGAGTCTAGAAAAAAACTATTTTGAGTCTTAGGAATATATATATCGGAGAGTAGGATTCTTTTTACTCCTCAGCCCCTTCGTCGCTCTGGTGAGGTCTCCTGACATAGATGTTTTGAATTTCATCTCCTCAAATTTCACTAAAAAAATTTAGGATCACGCGGGTATCTTGGAATCGTTCCGATGGTTTTGTGACGAGAACATTGTTCTTGGTGCCTCCTATCTTTTATGTGGCAGTGACCCGGGGAGTTGAGCTCCGAGGTGTTGTCGTCACAATTTTATCGTTGCAGTTCTGGAATACCTGAGTTTTGCCGACATCGAAAATCTCTTTTATGCAATTGTTGGTGAGATAACCTCGACGTCACCCAGTACTGGGGAGTTCAGGAGTATTGCCATAACTCGTATAACGGATGCTTTTCGAAGGTTGAGGTACACGATTTCCGAAGGTTTCTTGGTTATGTCTTGACGGATGGATACAACTTAGATGTAGGTATTGTTAGTTTGGGTGAGATATTTATTGCTTCCCCTGTATCCCCAACACCGGATTGCATAACCAGAAAGTTTCAGGAGTTTATAGGTGGGAATTCAAGTAGCTCATAGGATATCTTTCCAACAGACACATGATACGATATGGGATCTATCATATGTTTGTTCCGGCTTATTCAGCAAGCAAATCCTTTGTTTTGTTTTATTTGTGGTATTCGAGTTGCTTCGAAGTCAAATGTTGAATCCATACCTTTCAAGCGGTGTTCTCATATTTCTATGAGAGTGCTAATCCTTCTTGTTTATCGAGATTGTCATGTCAATTCTTTTCCAAACCGACATGCTTCTCTTCAAGTGAGTCCGATCATTTTCAACATCCACAAGATCAACTCTAAGTTTTCTCACCGGTGTTTGTTTCATCCATCCCAAGTTGTCTTTGTCCCCCCCCCCCCGCTCCCACCCTTTTTCTTCAAGGATTCAAATTTCTTAATCATGTATCCTTTTATTGATGGGAAGTCTCTCCATTCTTTTCCGTCAATGCTCTCATCCGGTGATTCTCAGGAAGATACTAAAGGAAGCTTCAAGTTTATCATTATTCATTCTTTTTTTCTTCTCTGGTGGTTTCAATTCAAGCCTTGTCGATCATATCCTTTCCTCGTTTCAAATGCTTTTCTCATGCCGGTGTATCTCTTAATCGTTCACCTCTCGCTTTCCATTTGTTCTGGTGTGATGCAGATATCTCGGAAGATTCGTGTTATCATTCCTAATCTGTTCAAGATATCTCGAGGTTGTTATCTCTTTTGAGCCATTTAATTCTACCCGTGCAATCCCTCTTCTAAATCGTTCAACAGTGTATCTTCTGAGTGGGCCCTAACCCACATGTCTTTTCCTAGGATCTTACCCGACTCTTCTAATTTTCCCGGAGCCATTCCCAAATTCTTTTCGAAGTTTGACGTAAGAATGAATTTCATCAGTCAGATGTTTTCCAAGATCAATTTCAAATTATTTTTTAGTGTTGGTTCAACCTCTTTGTTTTTCATTCTCCCGGAGTATCTCAACAATTCATCATGGTGTTTCTCCTCGTCTTTCTCTGCATTTGAAGACCGAAGAAGGATTTCTCTTAAATCTCGGCCCGTTCTTCCAGAGATTCATGGTTCAAGCTTGATGCCATCCTCTCATAATTGTTTTAGATTGTGAAAATTATTTTCACCCATCCGACGCATTTCAAGAGTTGCTTCCTTTCTCGATCATCCAAAGGCCATCATTTCTGAATATTACTCATTCTCAGTCTTTAGCTCTTGTTCTCCAAATCTTACTGGTGAATCATTCAAATATCCTCTAATCAGTTCATGTTCTCTTCTTTCTCATGTATCTAAATCCCTTCAAGTATCTTCATTCGTTTTCAAATTCTTTCCGGTGAATTGTGCCTTTGCTATGTTCATTTTCAATTCTTTTTTTTGAGGAATTAGTGACAGTGGGAGAGGCTCCCACTGACTTTCTATTACTCACAACAGAACAGTTACATTTGTGTTACATAGGGTTCTTAGGCCCCCCGGCCATGATTGATACAAAAGCTAGCTGCCCAAACTAACAATGAAATCAGAGAGGAAAGGATGAACCTTCTCAGGACAGTTGTGAGTCACCAAACCCAGCAGATGTTTGAATCTAGCTAACCATGCCCCGAACGAATGCGGGATCCCCCTGAAATGTTGGTTGTTCCTTTCCATCCACAGGCTCCAAGCAGCAAGCAAGAAGATGTCCATGAATAGCGGCCGACGCCAGTCATCTCTACCACCATGCAAGATGGCAAGCCTGTTGTTCCCCCCTGGCCACGTCAGACCAATCCTACTCCAGCATTGTTGGGCAAAAGGGCACGTGAAGAAGAGATGTTCCACGGTTTCCTCGGGTGGGTTTTGGCAGAGCATGCAAGTATAGTTGCCCCCATCCACATTATAGTGCCACCGCTTCAGCATATTCCTGGTGTTCAACCGATCTACCATAAGCAGCCACCCAAACATCTTGAACTTGATCGGGCATTTGGATTTCCATAGCCATCCAAAGGCCTCATCAGCCATTACCTGCCTGAAGCAGTGGATATAGTATTTCTTAGACGAGTATCGTCCCAGGTCATAGACCCAAGTATCAACCAATCCACTGTCCAGACCGACGTGTGCGGACCCTTGCTGTATCTCTCTGATCTCTTCCCTGGCCTGGATCGAAAGAGGCAGACTGATGATCGCGGCAGGATCAGTGGATCTGAGGATCTTGGCAACAGAATCATCCTCATTCAGAGCATATGAGAATGCCCGCGGATGCGTATCCATCAATGCGGAGGCTGGGTCCCCAAACTAGACATCCTTCCAGAATAGTGAGGTGCGACCATCTCCGGGAACGACCCTGGTGATCCCACGGAAGATTCCACTGAGCTGCATTACATCTTTCCACCAGAAGGAACCCACTGGCTCGGTGGTGTGCGGCACCTTGTTCGGCTAGTACGTCTCCTAGATCAGCTGAACCCAGGGTACATCCTCACGATTGTAGAATTTGAACAAGTATTTTAGGAGAAGCGCGGTATTTTGTATTCTGACATCAATAACACCAAGGCCACCACACCGTTTCGATCGACAGACAAGCTCCCATGCAGCAAGGGAGTTGGATTTGATCCCATCATCAGAATTTTTTGCCCATAGACAATAGCGGTGGAGTTTGTCTAGGTGTTCAACTATTTTTGGGTGTAGCTTGATCGTACACATTGCATATATCAACATGGAGGTGACCACCGAATTGACCAACGTTAGTTTGGCCCCCGACGACATCAGTGATAGGGCAGTGGAAGTTTTCCTCTCAACCGAATGAACTAATGGCATGAGATCAAGAACAGTCGGCCTCGTCGTCCCCATGGGAAGACCAAGGTAGGTAAACGGCAGGGAACCAATCGAGCAACCAAACACTTCCGCCAACCCCCCGGCACGCTGGTGGTCAACGTTGATGGGTATGAGGGTCGATTTATGGAAGTTAATTTTGAGCCCTACCGAAGCCGCATAATCCTCCAAGATAAGTTTCATGCGGATTGCCTGTGTAGGACAAGCTTGCATAATCAAGATCGTGTCGTCAGCATACTGCACCACCGGGAAGTCACCTACATTTTCACGTGGAATGGGAAGCTCTAGCAATCCCTGAGCATAAGCATCATTGATCGCAGCTTGTAGCAGATCAGCTGCAAGAACAAAGATTAGTGGCGAGAGAGGGTCACCCTGGCGTACTCCACATTTGCATTTGAATTTCCTGCCAGGAACGCCATTCAAGAGGACTGACAAAACTCCCGAGCCAAAAATCAGTTCCATCCAGCCCAGCCACCTATCATCAAAACCCATATGTTTCATGATTTCCAACATGGGGGCATGCTCGATCGTGTCAAAGGCCTTAGCAAAGTCTAGTTTGAGCAATATGATCTCTCTCCCAGACGAGTGGCACTGATGAATGTACTCGTACGACCACGCGAGACAATCCTGGATGGTCCTACCTTTGATAAACCCATACTGATTCCTGTGAATAATTTTTAGAATCACTTTCTGCAGTCGGTTCGCCAGGATCTTTGTAATGACTTTCAGACAACAGTTCAGTAAGGTGATTGGTCTAAAGTCATTAGCCATCTCCGGAGAGAAATTTTTTAGAATCAAGGTGATATAACCCTCACTTATGCTAGTGATATCCAGACCACCTGCATGAAATGCGTGACAGAGATCATAGAAATCTGTCTTGATAATTTGCCAGCACTTCTTAAGGAAACAGCCATTAAACCCATCCGGGCCAGGTGCTCTGTCATTCGGCATTTCCTTAACAACAGCATCTATTTCATCATTAGAGAAGGGCGCGCTCAGCTGATCCAACCCATCAATCCTGCGGATGATCCTAGAAAGATCAAATTTCATGTTGGTAGGTTTAGAAGAACCCAAACGGTCCCTGTATGTATTGAACAGTACCCCCTCCTTGCCAACATGGTCATGTATTTCGACCTCCCCAACTCTCTTCAATACATATAGGGACCGTTTGGGTTCATTTTCAATTCTTACGATGGTTCGTTCAAGATTCTTTTTCCTTGAGTATGATATTAATTCATTCATTCTTTCCAATCCTACCGGTGGTTCATGAAGACTTTCTCAAGTTTTGTGATATACCCCCCCCCCTTAATCCTTTTTACGAGAATAAGTAGTATGCCAAATCCATTGCTTGTCATCAATTTAATTTGATGAAGGATAAGCATACAATAAATCTTATTCTTATTTACTCGAGGCGATTCAATTCTTTTCTTCCAGAGATTGTTCATGATGAAGTAATTCTCGGTTCTAGTGTTCATCTTTTCTTTCCGGAGTTCCAAGTTCTCTCGGTTATATCATCGTGAAGCTCCATCTAAATCATTGCAAGGCTTCACCTTGTGTTTCCAACTTCTTTTTCTTTTCATCGTCCTCTTATTACCGGAGTTCTTCTTGGAGGCTCTACATGGTGGTTCGTTAAGGATTCCTTTCAATCTCGAATTGTTCTTCAAATTTTCTCTTGAAGTTATGACCCGCCAAGCTTTACTCAAAATTAAACATGGTGTTCAACACATGTTTTGTTTTGAGGCGTTCAAGTATTCTTCATCTTGCATCCCAAAGTGCAATTCTACTATCTTATCTTTTGAGATGGTGTTATATCATTCTTGACAATTTCCATTCATGTTTCGGGATTCACATGTTGTCAAGAATGAGGTATTTTAAATCCATCAACCTCATTGTTGGAGTTATCTTGTGTCATATTTCACCTAAAGCCTTCCCTAACGATTGTTGCTTTTGTGGTGCTTATCAATGATTCAAGTTATCTTTCTATCATCTTGGTGGAAAAAAAATTCATCTCGTTGATGTTATCAATTATATCATTTGTTCCGCAGTGGCAGAATTTCACCTCAAGTTTTGAGATGTCTACATAAGCCCACGAGGATCATATCCTTTTGTTGTTGGTTTTCCAACAACTCCGTTCAATTCTTCTTTGCAAGGATGCTTTCCAAGCTCATTTGTGGCAGAAGTTGGCATTTCCTTCTCCATTCTGTTATTCCAATGATCTATCTTCTATTCTTTCTTCCGGAGGCTTTGTGAGGTTGCTCTCGTTGACCCATCATCTCGTTTTGTCAAGATCATGTTATTTTCTTGCTTATCCAAGTTCTTTCTTCTTATCAAGTTTTGCCCCCCTTCACAACCGGAGTGATGTCTGAAATCTTTTTTACCCCTTGTGCCATTTTTTCAATAGTTCCGGAGGCAGTGTGTTGTTGATTTCATCAAGTATCCTCTCATCTTGTCAAGTTCATGTTCAATTTCTTCCATTTACAGTCGGAGTGCTATCAAAATTATATCATTCTTATTCATTCTTATCTCATTTCAACCAGAGTGGTTTGAATTCCTTCTTGTCCATTGTGCTCGTCATTCATGTCTTTGCAACCTTCAAGTTCTCGTAATGTTCCTTGTTCCTCTTTTCTAACAGACTGTTTGCAATCTTGGTCATCTCCATTGTTTTGTTTCTTTCAATTTGTTCAACCTCTCAAGGTTCATGGTTTCACTCATTGGTCGAAAAAGCAACTTAGTTTTACCTATTCTCTTCCTCTTCCGTTTCTCTCCGGTGCCATCCTAGATCTCGGGACGAGATCCTCTCGTAGTGGTGGAGTGTTGTAACGCCCCGGATGTAACTTTCCATATTCGTAACTCCAACTCTTGCCTTTTCCGGAGATGCGACATGATATTTCCTTCGTGGTTGGGTTTTTGTCTTTTGTTTTGCATTTTATTCTTGTCATGCATTTCATCATCGCATCATTTGCATTGCATCGGCACTCGTTGCCATCTTTATTTTTTTTAACTTGCATCCACTCGTAGTTGCCACGTCCCCCCTTGCTTTTGTTGACCGTCCCGAAACCAACCATGTTTTCGTTTCCCTTTTGTCCGACCACCTAACCTCTCTTGCCAGCTCGCAGCCCCCTCGCGCGCGCATCCAAAACTCCCCGAAACCCGACCCGGACTGTCATGACCAATGGGTCCGGATCATCTCCAAACATCTACAAAACATCTTCATTTTATTTATTGGACTCCCTAACCTATTTTTCCCGACCGTCCGATTTTGATCGGAGGGACGAAATAGCCCCAAACCAAAATCCAGTGCTATATATAGACCAATCCCCTAGGCAGCAACCCTAAATCCTAGGACATTTGTCCCCCTAGCCGCGGCCACTCCAGCGCCTGGGCCAGCGGCCTCCAAGGCCCAGCTCCTGCCTCCACCAACAGGCCGAAGCCCATGGGTGAGCTGCCTCCCCTGTTCCTGTTTGGCCCGTGTTCAGATTCGGCCCGATTCATTTTTTTTTCATCTCGATGATTTTAGCAATTATTCAATGTTTACCAGTTTTGTAGAAAACCCCTCATATATCATACATTTAATAACTCACAAACCGTGCATCGGATTAAAATGATTCAAACATGTAAAATGCTTAGAATTTTGTGTAGATTAATAATTTGCCACTTTCATCCATGTTTGAAATGTTTAAAATGCTATTTGATTAAATTTGCTCACATGTCATGCTAAAATGATTTAATTTCATAACTAAATAACTGTAGCTCGGATTTAAATGTTCTCTATATGTAAATGGGGTGGAAAAATGCATAGATTAACTTGGTGCACTTTGTTTTGCTGCTTAACAACATTAAAATATGTTTTAGGGCAGAACAGTACCAACTTCAAAGTATGCATATGAGGATTTTCCGGAATTGTTGGTTGTTGTTTCCGGCCTCATTTAAATTGCCTAGATAGGTAGTTTTATCATGCTTCATCTCTTGTCATGTTTAACAACATTTAATATTATTGTGTACCTAAATGGGAGAGAACTAAATAATTGATGTGGTGTTTTGTCAATATGCAACTCGTTGCATATTGAGCTCCACTTAACTTGTGGTATTGTTTGTTACACTTTGCCATGCCTCATTAAACCGGACATGCATCATACTTGTTTGTGCATCATGCCATGTTTATGCTTGTGCATTTACCATGTTGCTTGCTTCTTTCTGGTGTTGCTTCTTAGTTCCGGTAATGTTGCAATTGTGAGGATTCGTTCGACTACTCCCGTTCATCTTCTTCATGGACTCGTTCTTCTTCCTAGCGGGATTTCAGGCAAGATGACAGTCACCTTGGATCTCATTACTATCATTGCTATGCTAGTTGCTTCGTTCTATCGCTTTGCTGCGCTACCTATCACTTGTTCTTCAAGCCTCCCAATTTGCCATGTCAGCCTCTAACCTTTTCCACCCTTCCTAGCAAACCGTTGCTTGGCTATGTTACCGCTTTGCTCAGCCCCTCTTATAGCGTTGCTAGTTGCAGGTGAAGTTGAAGATTTCTCCATGATGGACAGGATTATGTTGGGATATCACAATATCTCTTATTTAATTAATGCATCCATATACTTGGTAAACGGTGGAAGGCTCGGCCTTATGCCTGGTGTTTTGTTCCACTCTTGCCGCCCCTAGTTTCCGTCATACCGGTGTTATGTTCCCAGATTTTGCGTTCCTTACGCGGTTGGGTGATTTATGGGACCCCCTTGACAGTACACTTTGAATAAAACTCCTCCAACAAGGCCCAACCTTGGTTTTACCATTTGCCTCACCTAGCCCTTTTTCCCTTGGGTTTCCGGAGCCCGAGGGTCATCTTTATTTACCCCCCGGGCCAGTGCTCCTCTGAGTGTTGGTCCAAACTTGAGCACCGTGCGGGACCATTCCTTGGCAACTTGGATTCGTCGGTTCCTGTACGCTTCGCTTATCCGGTGTGCCCTGAGAACGAGATATGTGCAGCTCCTATCGGGATTTGTCGGCACATCGGGCGGCTTTGCTGGTCTTGTTTTACCATTGTCGAAATGTCTTGTAAACCAGGATTCCGAGTCTGGTCGGGTCTTCCTGGGAGAAGGTATATCCTTCGTTGATCGCGAGAGCTTATCATGGGCTAAGTTGGGACACCCCTGCAGGGTATAAACTTTGGAAAGTCGTGCATGCGGTTATAGGCAGATGGGAATTTGTTAATGTCCGGTTATAGATAACTTGACACCAGATCTGATTTAAAACGCATCAACCGCGTGTGTAGCCGTGATGGTCTCTTTTCGGCGGAGTCCAGGAAGTGAACACGGTTTTGGGTTATGATTGACATAAGTAGGAGTTCAGGATCACTTCTTGATCATTGCTAGCTTCACGACCATTCCTTTTGCTCTTTTCTCGCTCTTATTTGCGTATGTTAGCCAACATATATGCTTAGTCGCTGTTGCAACCTCACCACTTTACCCCTTCCTTTCCCATTAAGCTTTGCTAGTCTTGATACCCATGGTAATGGGATTGCTGAGTCCTCGTGGCTCACAGATTACTACAACAACAGCTGCAGGTACAGGTTATGCGATGATCATGACGCGAGAGTGATGTTTGCTTGTCTTGGAGTTCTTCTGTTTCTTCTTCGATCAGGGGATAAGTTCTAGGTCGGCAGCCTGGGCTAGCAGGGTGGATGTCGTTTGAGTTTCTGTTTGTGTTTCATCCATAGTCAGATGATGCTCTTATGTATTGTGATGATGTATTCATGTGGCATTGTATGCCTTTTGTATGTATCCCCATCTATTATGAAATGTTGAGGTAATGATATCCACCTTGCAAAAGCGTTTCAATATGCGGTTCTATCCTTGGTGGGACCTTCGAGTCTCTTTAGGATGGTATCACATATTGGGCGTGAAAAAACGTGGCAGTGGAGTCGCAGATTGAGAGGAGGAGAAGGGTTATACCTGGTTCTGTTGCAATTCATATCAAACTCAGGTTCACAGGACACTTTGATAATCATAGCCAACATTCACTATCAACAACTCAAAAGATTCATATATACACAAGCTCAGCATATCTATGCATCCAAATGATTGATAGATCACACGACAATATTCATACATAATTCATAAAAAGATCCAGATATACACATGTCCAGTATGTTTATACATCCAACTGATTGAGATCACAGCCAATATGATCCATGGATGAACTTTAATTACCTAGGGTACAGACTGGTAAATGGTGTTCAATCAGAGGTACTTCTTGCTAAAATTAGTTCTTGTACGAGTAAACTTTCGAGTACATAAGAGGTAGCACAGACAATCTGAACTTTGCTTGTAGGTTTATCCTCAAATAGTGGCCTCGTGCCGGGGGAGGTTTGAGCAACTTGGCCACTACTTTCATCTAACTACTTTACTGGCTCATCTTTGTCTTGTATCTCAACTGAAATGGAGCATCCTTGGCATGAAGACGAGAAAGGAGGCGGTTGAGAAAATGAACCACCCAAATTTTTTGTGCAGTTCAACTGAAATGGAGCATCCTTGGCGTGCAGACTGATTAAGTGCCAGATGAATATATGCGTCAACCAACCTGTCTGGAATCTTTAGACTCCATGCCACATAGTTCGCTACCATATGTGTCGATAACCAAAAGGCACAAGTTGGGACCAAAGACTGTACTGCGTTTTTCTCGGCTATGCACCAAGCAATATTTTTGGCGTTCACTCTCCTAATACTTGGAGTTTGACAATTGGTTGACACCGGTTGATACTCGAATGAATATAGGCACTTCTTGTCAACATTGATGCTTGTCTGAGTGAACTTTGGAGTACATAGCAGCAGCATAAGTACCTGTCCATCTGATCATTTTGTGCAATTCTACTGAAATCACCCAATGTAATGATTTGCCTGCGAGTTTAGGCTCCAAATTACTCCTTTATGAAATCGGCAAACAGTAGCACAATACCAAATTACCAATACATATGACAGGCACAATAATCAGGATAAAGACCAGTACCAACCTGTGTGAGGTAGCATATCAACTACTATTTCCTTTGACTGGAAGCTGAGATAAGCCAAGCGACTGACAGCAAAGGAAGAAAGGAAGCGGAGATTAGCGACTGACAGGAAAGGACAGAAGCTGTCGAGGCAATGAAGAACCCAAAGTTTTTGTGCAGTTCCACCGAAATCGAGCATCCCTGTTGGCACATATATTGAGAGAGTGAGATTACTGTAATAGTGGGACTAGTTGATGAAACATACACTAACAAATAGAAACACCCTCATTATTTTAATGGGTAAAGTTAGCAACATAGTAGTCTTGCTTAAAGAGAGGTATTAGTTTATTTAATTAGTGCCAATTAGCTCAACTCAACACTCAAAGCATTTCCATTTATCATAGGTTGCAAAACTTAAAAGTGCAAAGATAAAGGAGTTTCTCATGACAGTAGCACGATACAAATAGAGATAACAACAAACTAATATGGATGAAGGCCTTAGGCCCGTACCAACCTGAGAAAAAAAGCTTATTCATGTAGTCCCATAAGAGATGATAAAGCACTCACTGGAATCACACAATAGTATATATTTTTGTGCACTTCAAATGTATGGTTGAAATCACTCTTGTTTACGAGTGCTGAGATTATATCAAAAGATTATCAAGAACTTCCAGCAGAGTTAAAGCACTAGCTGGGATACAGTTCATTGTGTTGTCTTGTGTAGTTCCACTAAAATGTATGATTGGCACAACATGATCCCTGTTTGCACAAGTAGGAACAAGGTGAAACCTTCATTAGCTTAGTGAGAAAGGATAGGAAGACATTAGCATATTACTCAAACAGTAGCATCAAATTCATGATGGACAATACGCAAAACATTGCCTCATTGAACCAATGGCAATAAATTGACATGCAAAACA
The DNA here is from genome assembly GCA_900231445.1 of Triticum turgidum subsp. durum. Lineage (NCBI taxonomy): Eukaryota > Viridiplantae > Streptophyta > Magnoliopsida > Poales > Poaceae > Triticum > Triticum turgidum. Next base: position 174,807,368 of record LT934114.1, on the reverse strand, counting down.
ATAGCACTATTATGTCATGACACTAATAATATTCCCTCCTTGCTCCACCACATGATTCACCCCCATAGACAAACATTCACACGTACATGATTCAGCATAGGGTCCTACTAAAGATTTGTTTAACTCCAACAGGAAAATTAGGCAGTAATAAATTAGTGGTACTTAAGTACTCCTAATTAATTAAGTGAGACAGCAGAAGTGGAAGGGCTCCCTGGAGGATCGTCTCACATGTAAGGTAGTCATTGCCGGAGCCCTTGAATAGCCTCGACTGAGGCCTCTGGCTTCAGCAAGATCGCCTTGGCACTGTTTACTCTTCTTCTTCCTCCTCTTCATGCTCTGTTTCTCTTTCTCCTCACCAGTTGGTGAAACCAAGTACATGATTGGCCTTCTAATTCAGAATTGGTTTTGTCAGTGAGGGAGTACAAGTGTACTAGTAAAAAACAGCATTATTTTCTCATGGCAGTCGGAAAATAGAGATGAACACATGCATTAAATATCATTCTTACCTAAAGGAAGGTTATGGTGCCAATATGGATGATGAGGATTGGAACACAGATCTCCCTTTGTGCAGTTCCACCAAAATGAACCAACTGTTCCATCTGACATTCTAGTTAAACAGCACAAAGGTTACTACTTTTAAGAAGAGTTTTGTGCAGTGCACCAAAAGGTCACAACGGCAACCAGGTGAATTGGATATCCCTGTTTGCACAAAAAGGCACAGAGGAAACAGTCAGAGTCTCAAACAATTACAGGCAAAAACAGTGGCATGGCTTCATTTTTACCAGGGTCATTATATTAAGAACAGCTAAGGCTGCGTTCGGTTCACAGGTTTGGTGCAGGATTTTCGTAGGAACACAATTCCTACGGTATTCTTTCCCTTCCAACTGTTCGGAACACAAGAAAGGTGAATAGTATTTCATAGGAAAGATGGTCCGGTAGTACTGATTCCATCGGATTAGAAACATCCACGCGCTACTCATTTTTTGGGCAGAAGCCCGAGGCAGGCGCTCGCTGCCATGCGTTAGACAGGTTGTTGTGCTGTGTTTGCCGAAATAAAAAAATCAACCTATGTGTGGTATGTGAGGTGAGGACAAGAGTAGTCACTGTGCAGCTTAATAAACAAATAGCATCTCATACTGCCAAGCATGCTACTCTAAAAAACAAATCTGTACATTTCGTAGTCCATCCGAACACATTCTCTTGAGGGTTTCCTCCGGTTCGCTGTTCCATAGTTTTATACCTACATTCCTTTCCTATTCCTCTATTTTCATCAAGACCTATGTTTTCTGCCCCTTTATTCCGACAATGGGTGCACCAGCAGTACAGCACCATGTATGTAAACTGGGGCATAAAGTGGTGATTCATAGTTTGTTGCCCCGAGAAACAAACATCCAAGAAACATATCTGGGTTGGTCCCATTTTTGTTCACTCTAGCCACCTACTCTTATGTGTGGATAGCAAATCTAGTCCTGGTCATACCACTGTGTACATCGTTACCCCTATATTTATGCTGCTGCTATGGACATATATTTATGCTGCCACATACTAAATTCCCACACCCCACTTTATTTCTTGTTTGAACCAAGTACAAGATTCGACTCCATGAAGTAGCTTTACCTCTAACAATAGGAGAAAAAAATAGGTGATGTTGGACCATCCGATCGAGAGGGGCTGAGAGGTAGAAAATGATGCACATGCAGCGACGTAGCGAGCTGGGGAAGTAGAGCTAAGGCGGTTTCGAACGAAGATATACCTGAAGGTCGTCGGGATGTGGATAGGTGGGCGGCGGGAGCCCGGATCTGCCCACAGGCAACGACAAAGGGATCGGAGGACCTCCCGCACCGGCGCTCGGCTAGAAATAATGGTGCAGCCGGCAGTGGGTCTCCTCCCTCGCTGTCGACGACGGCCTAAACGCTGCCCCTCCTCCCCTTCACCGGCGGAGGGGGATACGTCCGGATTTGTAACCAGCGGCGAGGATAGAAAGCTAGTGTTTTTTGAAGGGAGAACGACAGTGTTACTACCCTTATCTTGTTTAGATCTGGAGAGGATGAGAGTGTGTGAATAGAGCAGCCCTATCAAGCAAGCGCGGAAGCTCCGTCCTATATATAAGTAGTGGGGTAGTTTTCCTTTTTCACTCCATCAAAACAATCGTTTAAAATTGTGTACTACTACATGTCAGGTCACGGTTTTTTTTAGTTTATGATTGTTTTTGAGATAGCTACCCGCTGTTCCAACTGGTGTTACGGTGTGCCAGGTCGCACTTTGTATCGTTCAATTCTGGTACTACAAGTCCCTCCATTAAATGAACAACCACCCCCTCGTAAAAATTGTGGACAAGCCCACGGCTAAAATTAGCGGAAACATGGGTTGCCCCAACACGCATTATTATTTATATTTTCTACTCCCTCCATTCCTAAATATAAGTCTTTTTTATTAGCCACACCTAAGACAAGAATTTTTTTATTAGCAGTGAACCCCACATGTCATAGACACAAAAATTGTGGCAAGATTCCCTTAGGCAAGCCAAAGTGTGTCTAACAATTTGAGCAACTCAGGTTAGGCAAGTGTGGCAAGTGTGGGAAAAATAATGTGGCAACATAAGACAAACTTAGTCACAATCCAAATAGCCCCGTGATTTTTTTTGACATGCATGAAAATTTGGTTAGTTAAATTTGTGGTCAAAATTTGGCAAGGTGCATCAAATCAACACATGCAAGTAGCAAAAGGAAAGTCACGGCATGCACACATGCATTGTACTCCCTCCGTTTCCAAATATAAGTCTTTTTAGAGATTGCAACAACTGACTACTCCCTCCGTTCCTAAATGTAAGTCTTTTTAAGGATTCCAGTACAAACTACATACGGATGTATATAGACATATTTTAGAGTGTAGATTCACTCATTTTGTTTCGTATGTAGTTCATAGTCAAATCTCTAAAAAGACTTATATTTTGGAACGGAGGGAGTACATACGAAGCAGAATATGTCTACTCCTACATATGAAGTAGCCCATTTGAAATGTGTAAAAAGACTTTTGTCGAGTGCAGTTCTTTGATGTGTCGCGTCAACTCGTACAAGACCGAGAAATTTTATTACTACGACACCCTCACCCTCGCGGACTGAGCTCCGGTGTCTTAACTGCACCTGCCTTTGGCTGCATGACAAGTGGGCCAACCACCTGTTGGGCCCACCTGTCATGGATGCAAAGGCAGGAGCAGTAAGTAGAAGCTTTCGCTACACGCTATCCCTCCCACACGAGGTGGACGGACATGCAGCAGTGGATTCGATACTGTAGAAGTAGGAGTAACATCATTGTTCGTCTTCTCGAAGAGGCGAAGAGCCAAGCGCAAGCCGAACATGGCAGTTGTGAATGCTCGCGTGGTGCGGTTCATTGGAGTACTAGCCAGGCTCTTGCATGAGACAAAATTACTACTATTGTTTAACAATTAAACTCCATTATCCATTGGTTGATACTCATTCTGCATAGGTCCACGCGCTTAGCACCGTTTCCTCCTGGGGTCACCAATGTTTATTTGCTAATTAATAGCATTCCATGCAATGAACTAGCCATTGCAAGTCATTAAAAGCATGCACACCTCTCATCTCTTATTAGTTGATACGTATGTCAAGAAACAAGAAACAAGGTAGAAGTTAATGCACCGCGCCTAAGTGTTTTGGGACTATTTGGTTTTCATAAGATGACTTACACACCTAGACGGAGGGAGTAGTATAGACCTGTAAACCGGAAAGGAGTATTTGCCTTTCTAGAGATTTCAACAAGTGACTAGACTTTGGCTCAAAAAAAAACAAGTGACTAGACTACACCGTGTGCAGTAACCCCTCCCTTCCGGTTTATAGGGCTCAAATCTCAAATCTCATGAACCAAGGCATTTTGCTATTGGAGGAATGTATCTCGTACTTTACAAAACTGCCCTACTCCCTCCGTCTAGGTGAGTAAGAAATTTTAGGTTGTGCACCGTGACCAAGGAGGAGGGGAAAACAAGAAAACTTAATGTTCATTTGCTAATTAATAGCATTGCATGCAATGAACTAACCACTGCATGTCGTGTTTGGTAGTCTCAAGTCATTAAAAGCATGCACACCTTACTTCTCTTATTGGTTGATATGTCAAGAAACAAGAAACGAGTTAGAATTTAATGCACCACGCCTAAGTGTTTTGGGATTATTTGGTTTTCGTAAGATGACTTACACACCTAGACGGAGGGAGTAATTAAACTCATGCATTAATTGTGTAGTTCTCTCGTTTTCCTCTCCGCCTTGGTCGTGGTGCACAATATTGAGCACTCCTATATGACTAGCCGCTCTATCTACATGCGGGACATTTCAAAGCATCCGGGCCCGCATGCCATCCACCAAATCAAAGCGAGGTGCTACAGTCGAGACTCACCTATCACCCCAGTGTGGTCGTCATGACCCGTCATATCACAAGACCCACACCTTTACCAGCAGTTGTAATGTGGCCTCCAAGTTGGACTGGATGAAGCAACCATCATTTCATTGGAATGCTCGTTCAATCCCTTTCTTCCCTTTCTTGAAGAAAACCTCACTCCGGGCTACTCACTTCTTCCATTTTTCTTCTCTACCGATGAAGGAAAGGTGGACGAATCAGTTATGCTGCTATATTTTCATTCCAATAATCTTCTTTTTGCGAAGCACCGACCGATTCTCACATCCTATTCTTTTCCCGTTTTCATTGCGATTGTGGTTTCCTTTCGATTGCTTTTTGTTTGTCAGTTCATTGATGGATCCTAGAGCACTAGGCAAAGAGTTGCCGGCGGACAACCCACTGGAGACAGCGATCTCTAGGAAGCGAGCACCGACCAATGAGTTGACCATGTTGGCGGGCCAACCCATGGAGACGAAGAACTCCAAGAAACAAGCACTGGCCAAAGAGTTGAGGACGTTGGCGGACGAACTCCTCAAAGAAAGTTGGAAGAACAGCAAGGGCCCCACTGTGCCTACCCCAGGAACTCTGATTGCCACCTATGTGAGGCTCAAGACCGAGTTTGAGGAGATAGTCGCTGTTGAGAAGCAGCATTCCCCTGCCAAGGTGATGGCCCCCATCGAGGACGAGGAGATGGCCCCGGAGGGATGAGATCCCCCGGTGAGCTGCACAAGGTAAAAAATAATGGCTTATTACCATAGTTGTGGTTTTTGATTATTTGCAATGTGCTTGCTTTTTGATTATTTGCAATGTGCTTGCTAATATGTTAGGGTTGTGCAGGTGCCGGTGGTTGTCCTTGATGATTCCGATGTCGTGGCCCGTCCTGTTGGCATCGCCCCGGAGATCGATTCCGATGCCGTTGTCCATCCTGTGGACATCGCCCCAGAGATCGATTTCGATGTCGCAGTCAGTCCTGTGGACATCGCCCCAGAAATCGATTCACATGCCGCTGTCCGTGCTGTGGTCATTGCCCGAGAGATCGATGACAAGAAATAGTTGGTCGCGCTAATCCTTCAGGGTAGTTTGCATTTCCCTGTGTTTAATTACCAGAACGATGCGTGTTATCAAACCATCTTAGGGCTAGTGCACTGTCTTGTGTGGGCGGATCTTGCTACTTTTGTTTGATAGTGAATCATGCGATGAATCATGCGAACCCTCTCCGAGTTATGGAAACAGATGTATCCTCGCCAGCTTTCGATGTAATATATGGCATGCTTAGATGTATGTTTGAATTGTTTATCATATCAGCAGGGCTTGTTTGATGATTCTTGGTGTTAGTAGGCTAGCTACTCTGCGAGCTATAATACTTGCAAAACACTCACCGAAGAGAAACGTTGGGGCTGATGAGATTGTGGTATGCTTATACTTATCCCTCGTCGATCGACCAATAGCCCTAGCTCCTAAAATTGTAGGCTTAGCGATAGATTAGACAATAGTCGACATACATTCAGGCCTCATTTGGTTCATAGGGTAGGAAAATCGTAGCAAAAGTACAGAGAACGTGCAACACAAAATCATAGCAGTGTAGAGACGTACTCCCTCCGTTCCAAAATAGATGACCTAGGCGGGCTAGTTTGGCCTAGTGGGTTTCAGTGATATGACGTGGTATAGTGCCGTCCAGTCTTCGCGTGTGGTAGCAGTATTGCAGGTACAGTAAGTTTTCTTGAAGAAGCGGAATTCAACGAAGTCATGATGGTTCCTTCATCCGAACAACTTACAGTGGGAAAGGTTGGGCCTGCGATACGACCGGGGTAGACCAGGATATTTTTGTGCATGGCAGGTGGACCAGGATGGTCGACGTCCCACATGTCGGCGAATGAAAGTATTCTTTCCGATATAGAGGACGAGCAACGAGTATTCATTGTTTATTTTTGATGAAAGCTATTGTCTCCATTGTTACTCCTTGACTTTGTCAATGCCTCTCTCTCCTCCACATAAGCGGGGACTACTTGTTGTGCATGCAGTGGGTAGCTAGTGTCTTGAGGGGCCAGGGCAGTGAGAGCGGGCTCCGAAAGCGGTCCGGACTCCAGCATGGCCCACCTCACATTATCACCATATATTTCTTGGAGTCCGTGCGTGGCGGGCGGGTGATCTCTTCTCCCTCCCCCATTTCTCTCTTCTCAGCCGACGCCCGCCGAGCGATTAGATTTCGGCTATCGACGGTTTATTCTTTTTTGAGGAATCGACAGTTTATTCAATTACGGTCCCACATGTCAGTGAAATTGCAAGACAACGCGTGTCCCCTCTGGTGAGCGGCGTGCGAGCCGGACTGTCGGGGTTGCGACGCATACGAGTCGTAAGTGTGCCGCCTTTTCCTTTAGAACTTGCGAAGCGTAACATTTTCGCGCGATCAATCGATAGAAATCCAGAACAAAATGACGAGGGCGGTGCTTTCCCGCTTGTTAGGCGGGCTAGTTCGAGTGATATGACGTGCTACAGTGCCGTCCACTTGCTCCATTTTTATGTAAGCAAGAGTTTACACTCTTACGCGTGAGGAGTGCGAAACACCGCGGATCTGATTTTGATCGAGGGATAACTGTGCCCTGCCAAATAATGGAGGATTGTTAGAGATTATAGCATGATAGTTAGGGCATCTCCAGTGCTGGCCCACAAATTTACACCGGCATTTGTCTGAGGACACTGATGGATGCCATCCGATGTTGCCCGCATACCTTTCGACAACTATATGAACTAACCGGACGAAATTCGTGCAAACAAAGCATATTTCAAATTAACCGCATAAAATTAACCGGAGGAAATTCATTACATTTCGAAAACTTTTCCTACAAATTGGATGAAATTCATTACATATTTCACATAAAACGTACTAAACCTACTGTAAACCTAATCTAAACGATCGCCGGCGCCCGACCACCATGTCCGGCCATGAACCCCAGAAAGGCAGCCATTGCCTTTGCCTCCTCCTCATCCGCCTCGATAACCTCCTCCTCTGGCCGGAGCACAAGGTTATGAAGATTTCCGCCTCCACTTCACCATCAAGCGGCTAATCGGCCGCCGATGTTTACCCCACCAAGCTTGGCGTTGACTGAGTGGAGTAGCGGTGGCCTTCCCGGGACCAGAGCGGCGGCGACCTACCATGTACTACTCTTCCTCACCGCCGGCTGCGCCCACGCACGCACACCGGCTTTGTGGTCGTGGCGTCGGAGGGCGGCCCGGGGGTGCCAGCGATCTCCTTCGTTTGCTCCTGCGACAATATGTCGAAGAGAGCTTTGGAGCGCGCCCGGAGCGGAGCCGCCGATGTCCCTCGTCTGCTCCTGCGATAGTACGTCCAAGAGAGCTTTGGAGCGCCAGGAGGCCATGGTTGAAGTGGTGCCGACAGAAGGAAGGGATCGGAGGAGAATAAGTGTGGGTCTTTGGCTATGGCTGGGAGTTGGGGCTCAAGTTAATATAGCGGGCGAATGGCAATGAGCCGCGGCAGACGGATGGACAACTGGCGCTGGAGTAGGTTCGTCGGGCATGAATGCGGACGCTGCTTCAGTGACTTAACTACAGATGCGTTTGGGTTACTGACATGTGGGCCCAACGGGCGTCTGGCCCGCATGTCAGTGACACACCAATTGCACCTGCAGTTAATTCCGGTGAATGCGGCATTGACATTCTGGAGAGACGGTGACCGTTTTAGTCGGGAAGCGCGTGCTAGCGATGGAAGGGGTTTCGGTGTGCAGTGGCACTAAGATCGGTCGCTCACGCTACCATAGTACCCTCTCTAGCTTAGGTTGTTTCATAGATTGTCGTTGTGATGGACGATATACATGAGCAAGGCGGTCCGAGTATGACCGTTGGGGTTGAGCCAGGTGAATACATGCTCGGCGTTCGTGTAGGCCTACGTCAAACGTCTAAACAGTAATGTCAGGCACCGCCGGGGCGCGCAGGTGATGGGCTCGCCGTTTGTGTTGCGCCATGAGCAGGACTTTGATTTAGAGGGTGACGTGCATGCATTAGCATGCTTTGACAGCGTGAGCGTGAGTGTCTGACGCGAAGTATTCCATTTTCATTTGGCTGACGAGGGTGCGTTGCAGCGGCGAGTCCGTGGTTTGATTCCCCACATACGCATAATTTTGGTTTTTACAGTATTTCTTTCTCCATTCACAGGTAGGCCCGCATAGATAGATAAAGAACACGAGCTGATGAGGCGCATGCGGACTGTTTGACTGGTCAACCATACAAATACGGAGCTATATGCTGAGCCAGTGACCGTATAATCACCATATCTCGTATACAATGATCAAAGTGAGCTATCAAGACAAGTTCGATGACCGCCAATGCATTTTATTCGGTAATAAATGACCAGGATTGAAGGGGAATTCTAATTTACTTCGTCTTCTGTCCTTGAGCTCTTGACAAACCAATGCACTATACGGTTGTCCGGCCACTCCACCCCAGAGATCTCACCAAGCATCATTCATGCCACCGCGCCGCACACTAACCGGTAAGGCAGCGATGGCATCCCGCCGCGTCGAGTTCCTCGCCGCCCATGAACGCACACAAAATGGTAGGGAAGCAATGGCATCCCGCCGTGCTGAGTTCATCGCCGCTCGCGACCTCACAACTATGTGGGAGGAATTTGAAGATGCCAAGGCCGAATGGGCGGTAGAGCAAGAGGCGGCCAAAGCCGCATAAAGGGAGCTGAAAAGTCAGAAAGCACTCAAGAAAAGAGAGGCCCACTACCGCAAGAAAGAAAAGGCCGCACGCGCTGCTACAGAGAGGTCGGCGGAGATCCAAGCACGATGGGGTGTCGCCGACAAAGCCGGGAAGGAGAACGACGGCGTCTGTCCAGCATGTGAGAAGTAGTAGTACTAGTAGTTAGTGTGTGTGTCTGTGTCTGAGTACGAGCATGTATCAGTGCTACTAGTTACTACTGTAGTTTTTAGAGCAAATTACCAGTACATTAGCCTAGACTAAATTGAAAAATTCCTATCCTATGCATCAAATGGCATCTCTTTCTCTATAGGAATTGAGATGCATGTCATCTCACTTCCTATGATTTTCATATTCCTATCCTATGAACGAAAGGAGGCCTCTGTTGGAGTAAAAACTGTAGCTAGCAATACTGCTGGTACAGTAGTTTTCTTCAAGAAGCGGAATTCAACAAAGTCATGATGGTTCCTTCGTCCGAGCAACTTCAAAGTGGGAAGTGGGCCTATGATTTGACGACTCATTAGTCATTGTTACTGCGGCGCGACAACCTGGGTGACTCTCCCTTGGAGTTCTACGTGCATGGCAAGTGGACCAGGATGGTCGACGTCCCACATGTTGGCGAACAGAAGTATTCTTTCCGATATCGAGGAGCAAGGAAACCGCGTGGTATAGTATCACTGCTGATTGGTTCGCAAAAAAATAGTTTCACTGCCGATTTATAATAATTTTTTATTTCTAATGAATGCTAGCGTTTCAACTCTTACGATGAAGGGTGCCAAACATGGCACGTGCTGGATGTCCCACACGTCAGCGAAAGGAGTGGGACATGAACAGCGTGGTAGAGCCCAGCGTAAAAAAAACAGCGTGGTAGAGCGTCTCCACTTCTTCCACTTCTGGGTCGGAGACCACACGTAGTAGTACTTAGTGGTATGAACGATACAATGTGCGACCTGGAGAGAAAGACACGTCTAGTTGGAAGGTCTCGGGGCATACACGTAAATAAATATAAAAGTTAATATGTGCCTCCAACTAATATAGTAGTAGTAGAGTACTTAGGCACGTACTCCATAACATCACCGTGCATTGCACGTACAACATTTAGTGGTAGTACGTAGTAAGAGACAAATGTCACCCAAGAGTTCCCTTCTCGACCTACTTTTGGGTGTTTGGTAGAGTGTATGGAGGGTGCATGAGTCCACACTAGTTTAGCACAAATACACTAGAAGCATGCATGAAGAGAGCATGCATGAAGAGGGGTGTTGAGTTGAGCATGCATGAAGAGGGAACAACTATGCTGAGACGAGAACGCAACCAAACACACCCTGTATGCCATGCATGTTCATACCATTTGTGCCTTTCTACTTCACTTACTGCGCTACATTACTCAGGTTCGTACGTCCACTCCTGGGTACATGTCCGTCTCGTAGTTCCAGTGCCACGTGTTCTTCATATAGATGGAACGATCGTTGCATAACACGTGCGCCTTGATGCTAGATGTCTCGCGTGTTGGCAGAAGAATGAAAAAAGCTCACGTAAAAAAATAGAGTGGAAGAACATAGATTCCGGACGACCGAGAAGGAGCAAGGAACCTCGTGGTGGAGCGTCTGCTCCCATAATATTTAATATTATTCAACGATATAAAATTAACCAATCATCTCCACAGTGGACTGGAAGAGTACGAAACACTGCAGCCCAGTGTAGTTACATCACACTAGTACATGGCTAACCCACGCTATCACCATATTTCTTGGCTTCCGTGTGACACCTATCTCTAGTAATCCAACAACATGTATCGCTTGTCCCTCCTCGTCTCTATCAAAGTGTGGCGGGCTGGCGTTTCTGTCGTCTATTGAGGTCGGTTAACTATCACATGTTAGCGACATGCCAAGAGCATTCTAAAAAAAATTCCTTTCAAGTTTCGTTTTCAAAAAGAAAAAAAATCCTTTCGCGTACGAATTTGTCGGTATGCTTTGAGCAACTTGCATGTCCTATACTGTTCCTGTTTGATACTCTAACTTAGCTAGAGGTTAGACTAACTCATGACTAACCCTGAACTAACTGTAGCCAAAGAGGTGTTTGGGTGACAGGGTTAGATTGACAATAAATGCACTTCATGGAGAGAGAAAAGTGATTTTTCAGTGGTCCCAATGAGAACTATCTCCAGTTAGCACCTCTTGGGTGGGATAGTTTTTTTTTGGTGGGTTCGGTGCAACTTGCTCCAATTTAAACCCTCATGCTTGGATACTTTAGGGCTATTTGAGTCCCAACTATCTCAAACTAACTCTAACCCATGGATCCAAATAGGGCCTATGGCCAGTCTCGACGCGGAGCAGTCGCGTGCACCGGGAAGCAGCGCTCTCTCGGCCGTCGCGCCACTTCAAAGTCGGTGCCAGTGAGAGGTCGCCTTCGCTCTGGCCGGGCATTAATGCGGCACTAACGCTCCAGGGCGACGCTGACCATTTCACGTGGGAAGCGCACGCTGGCAAGGGAGTATAGGTTTTTGAACCGTTTCAGGTGTAGTAGTAATGGTAGTTTGCAAAACTACTCAATTATTGCACTCAGTTTCCTAAGAAATTGTGGTAAAAAACGTTACTCCACAGCCCGCTTACCTTCTCCTTCCTGCTCATGATTTACGTGGCCATGTTAATGTGGTTGTGTCAAAGAAATGTCACTTCCTCCTCGTGATTTGCGTTATATAACTACAAGCAAGATTCTCGTGCATTGCACGGAACATCAATATGCATTTTTTTACAAAACACCTGTTGTGATTGACCCATGCAGGAGTAATCCCATGTGTAAAAACTAATGATATCTCGAGAATTTTATCAAAAAACTGGTATCTCGAGAATGTCATCGAAAAAATGAAAGATGAGAGATAAGGCGAGGAGGAGTGGAGCGTGATGGTGACTGGTGGTCGGAATGGGCGGCGGCATGGGGATGGACGGCGCCGGCAGGCGGCAGCGGCCACCATGCATGCTAGATTGTTCTAGAGACTTATTCCTTTTTTAATTGCTGAGCAATGAGGTTGCAGGAGATAATGGTGTGGAGAGAGGTGCGGGTATCTTTTGTAAAATTATCATAGTTTGCTTCCTATCCATCAGATATAGATCATACGATCTGTATTACAAGATGGCAGGCACACCATCATCGCCAACTCATTTTTTATAAGGGTACATATGATAAGTTTGCTGACTACTAAAGTAAAGTGGAATCCGTCCATGCTATGCAAGTAAATAAAGGTGATTGTCTATCATACGGGTAAGGTTGGATGAAGGGTGGTAGGAACAAATGCTCCGCCTAGAGCATGTGTGTGTGAGATGGAGTCTTAGTGTGTGTGTGGGGTGTGTGTGTGTGTGTGTGTGTGTGTGAGAGAGAGAGAGAGAGAGAGATGGAGTCTTAGTTTGTGTGTG
>LT934114.1:174746311-174794363 GCA_900231445.1 Triticum turgidum subsp. durum | reverse complement strand
GATGTGTATGGCAGAGGCCACCAACGATGGGGTGCGAGAGAGAAAATGCCCGTAGGGAGGGAAGACAATGTGTGTGCGCGTGAGAGGAGTCGACATCGAGAGAACGTGTTTGTTCGAGAGACACCAAGGAAGACTACTATATATCGATGGTGCATGTAGGCGGGAATTAAACAAAGGGATGGTCTTATTGGTTTCGGGGATGTAGCGGAAGAGTGAGAGGCGCGGGGGGGGGGGTAGCTAGAAGGAGATTGTTAAGTGTGAGTGTGTGTTTTGCCCATCTAGGCGGAAGTTATGTGCACAAAAGAGGAGAATGATTTGATGTGGCGTTAGGATTGAGGGTAATTAACTACGTATGGAAACATAGAGACCTTGAACGTGCATGTGTGAGAGGTATACATGTATACGTGGGATGTGTGTGTGCGCGCGCGCGCATGATCGAGATAAAATAAAGAAGACATAAGTCCTAAGATCAACGACATGGGAGAGACGGACCGGTATGACAATATGCATGCATGTGAGAATGCAGGGAAGAAGGCCCGACAATTGAGCATGTGTTTTTGTCTTTAAGAGATAATGGCGTGGGCTGGAGCATGCATCTATGGTGAGCAGAGGGGGTGAGGCGCAACGATTGTGAAAAAGAGATCAACCTATAAATGCATATGTATGGATAGACATATATAGTGTGGGTGATAGGAAGCAAGACTCCATGCGAGAAAGAAATGTTGACAGAGAAACTACAGCTAGATACAGAGATGGAGATGCTAGCTAGAGAGACATCCGTTAGTTTGGGTGTCGGAGATGACCGTCGGGTGGTTCAAAGGGTGAAGTTATATATGTGTGTGAGAGGGCACTTGACTGCATGTAGAGAGAAACATATGTAGTGTGCGTGATAGGAATCAAGAGTGAGGGCGAGAAAGAAGGTTGATGGAGAAACAGATAAATAGAAAGATAAAGATGCTAGCTAGTGTGCGCTGGAGATAGGAGTCGAGTGGATCAGAAGGTTGGGTTATGTGTGTGGGTGTGAGAGAGATAGAGAGAGGGTGCATGTGAGTCACATACAAACAGATATCAGAGAGAAATGAGATCCAGGGAGACGGAGTTTTGTGTCTGCAAGAGAGAAATATATTTCACAATGAGAGTGATAGCTAGAAAGACATATGAGGGAACGCAAGATATCTCCAGGGAGAGAGGGTGTGTTTGACCGACATACAAGAGAACAATGGAGAAATATGAGACCCTGGGAGACAGAGTTTGTGTTTGTGTGTGAGAAAGAGATATTGAAGAGTAAGAGTCGTAGGTTCTCATATCTAAGGAGCGAAAGACATCTCTGTATGAGGGGTGCGAGTGGCACACATGGGAATAGTTGAGAGAAATGAGACCCCTGGAGACAAAGTTTTGTGTTTGTGTGAGAGAAAGAGATTGCACATGGAGAACCATAGCTAGAGACACATAGCAGGGAGCGAGATATACTTAGAGAGAGATAGAGTGATGAAGGTCGAGGGAGAGAGTACCGTCAGTGTGTTACGAAGATAAAAGATCATTGTCGACATACAGGTAGCATGAGAGATGCCTGAGAGACGATGAACGCGTATAGGTCCAGAGAGATAGTCCTATATAAGCATGAGTGATAGCTATATGAGACGAATATCTGGATTAAAGGGGATTCAAATATTTAAACTGGAGATCACGACATCGATAATATCATAACGCAAATTGGTGTATCAAACATGCATATTCATTTGAATTTGGGCACAAATGTAATGTTATATAGTTTATCAATATTGGTGATCCATAGATTCCTCAATTACAAACAATGCATGGTTTACATGTAATTAATGTCTAAACGGGATTACACTATATGTTGCGTGTGTGAAACACACTATACATGTTTGATAAGTTAAAAAAACCGCATGAAACACACATTAATTGGAGACAGTTAGCGAGGAATGCATACATTGGATTTCAACATAAAGAGGTTTCAAATATTTGAAAATCCAAATTGATGGATACAACCTTATGAATCTGAGATCATGCCATTTTTAAACCATATATATGTATAAATGGTGTTGTGCTTTTGAAAGTATATATAAAAAATGATGTATATAGAATGTAATTCCAATTGAAAATGGATCCCGCCCGGAAAAAACATAGTAGAATACAAACGGGGTTCGAATTGAATTGGCACGGTAAACATGCACTGTGCAAAATTTGAACGAAGCGGGGAAAGTTGCAGTAACCGCCCGAAACCAAAATTTGCGAGATGGAAATCACTACTGCCTATCCGTGCCACGCAAAGCCTATCTGCTAGATATCTATAGGTTTCGATAGGGGTAGGTTTGTAATTTCACCCAAACATGACGTAACCGCCTCTCACCCGGATTCATACACGGTGGGCACCAAAACACAGTGTGCCCTCGGCCGAAATCCACTCCCTCCATGATTCATATTCATACACGGTGGGCGCCAGAAACAAACTCTCTTCGGCAAATATTTGGTGTATGCGAGATTACCGTCCTATCCCCAACCGACTAATGTTGCTGTGATGTAGTAGAAATTTGAAACGGGGGCTAAGTTTGTAAATTTCCTCGCATTTGAGACAAGCGCACCCTGAATACGTGGTTCCCCCCTTCCTCTCTACCTCCCTTTTCCCCATTCGTACTCCGTGGGCACCAAAACACCCTCTCCACCCCACCCTCCTCCGTCCGCCATCATCCGCCACCCCATCCACCGCCGTCCTCCTCCACCATGCCGGAGCTGAGACCCGGACGCCGCCGTCCATTACCAGAGATCGACCCCTCTCATCCACGCCTTCGGACCGGGATCCTTGCATCCCGTCCTCTCGCTTCATCCCCGCCGTCGTCCACCTTGTCGGTGCCGCTCCTACGACCGTCTCGTCCACCGCGCCCTGCCGCCACCGTCTACCCTCCTAGATCTGCTTCCACGCCGCCGATAGCCATCGCTACCGCAGCACCGTCAAATTCTCAGCAAATGCGTACACTGCGCCGCACCAGAGGCGGTACTCTTCCGTATCTGCTCAACTTATTTATCGCAGCAAGAAAATAGATCGCCACTGCTTTACTCTGATTTCTTTTCTTGGTTGCGAAGTTGCCTTTGTCCGGTTTGCACCTTCAGATCCGCCATGGCACGCTCAACACTATACTCCCAATGCTTATGGTTTTCCCCTTTTATATTCCACACTAGTTAAATCACAGTAGCCTAATTTCAAAGCTGGGTCAGTCGATTTTTCAGAGCTCGCCGGAGTTCGCCGGTGCGATCCAAGGGGCTCGGGTGGTTGTGGCGCCTCACCGAACAAAGAAAACTCGACGCGGGTGGGGGGTGGGGTGGCGGAGGAACATAGGCGATGGGGGCCGGTGGTCCGGTCGGCGGCCTGTGCGGTGTTTTGTATGTGAAGAATCAGAGACGAGGAAGAAGAAGGGTTAGGAGACGTAGGATCTTCATCCAACCGCCTGAAATGGTCGAGAGACAGCTGGGAGTTGCATTCTTAATGCGCTCTAGTTCATCATGTGTGGGCACTGCGCAACCAACATTTTATTATCCAAAATCTGCTTGCTCTTCTTTACCATGTTCGATAGTGCTGGCCTATACGTGATCGATAGGCTTTCAATTACTAGCGGCAATACAACATCGTATTTTCAAGCCAATTCCACTTCCCCAATTTATATATCATGGTTATGGTGTACCCCTGTTATGTACACTATGATCTGCCTAGTTGTTGTGTGCTCTTGTTATCATGGTTTGGCAATAAACTCTCTATACAGTATATTATGAACCTATCATCTGCCAGCTATCCTTACTTCTGGAGCCTATTTTTTTGTGTACTTGTGTCAGATTATATAAATGCACGCACGATATTACAGCACACATGAGCTCTCTCATCAGAATCAAGTGATAGCACATAAGTGTTTACAGGCGCGCCCCTATATTAGAATATCATCTGCATTACAAAGATAATCTCACAACTATTTATGTTTTCATGGTTCTCAGATATTATACGCAATTACAGTGAACATCAGAATCTACGCATTAGAAGAATATTGTGGAACACTACAATGACTTACAAAAATTGGCACCAAGGTATTGAGTGCCATTCTGGAAGTAATGAAACTCGTAGGCTCCCCACCTGTTGATTCTTGTTCAGAATATCATCCTAATGAATATTCTAACCTCGAGGAGTCAAAGGCAGATGGCCTGTCCTGTTCACCCATCAAGGTGCCTGTTCTAATTTGGCAAGGTTTTATTGATTGCGCGTATCTTGCATATGTTGTCTTGCATTTCTTCTACTTTGTTGCACCACCATCTGCTTAGTTTACTCATCATATAACTCGAGATGCCATGCCCATCCATTATCAATACATATTCCATCTGTCGTCATACTATGTTTTTCCACTCAAATGATATTCTTGTGGATCATACATCAAAAAGGAAGAGGGTGATTGCCGAACCTGAAGGAGCACCAGCAAAGTCCTTCAAAAACGTGGTGGTGCCGGAGAAATCAGACAGCGCCCCACTTATATTGGCTGTACAACCAGTGACACAAAACATAGGACCTACTCCAGCAGACTGTACCCATACTTCACAGGCCACACCACTAGCCCCACCACACAAGAACTGCACTCCAGCAAAAGGTATACCGGTTTCATTTGCCATAGCACCAGCCGTACCACAGAAAAATCCCACTCCAGCAAAAAGTATAGCAAGTCCACCGGCCGAAGACCTATCCCAACTGCAGAGACGGCCAATTCCTGCAGATTGGAACCCCATTCTATTTATTCCCAGTTTAAAAGACAACGCTTTCAATGTTGTTAGGGACTACATGCATATATTCCCATCATGGGAAGATTATAGTGAAGACAAACACCATTTTCACATCTTCCTGTCCAACTTACGTGTAAGTGCTATTATTCATGGTTATTATTTTCCTGTTTTCTGCTGATCGAACACATCAATGATTTACATTACATTGTTGTAACTAGGTGAGGGTCAATCTGGATAGTCATGACTAGCAAAGCTTGCTTGTGCTTTTGAAGGAAGCATTGCAGCAGTATCGGTGTTACTTGAGGAAATCACACTTTGATGGCAAGTCTATAAACGAATTTCTGGTGAAGTCTGATGTGCTAAATTTAGAAGACATTGAATGAAAAAACCTTGTTATGCACTGGTCTTGTTCCCAGGATGAGGTACTGTCTATGAAATCACATGACAATTTGAACTTCTACTTTTCCGCATGTGCCTTACGGATCTTTTTTGCAGGAAATCGGCTCGAAGAAGAATTCCGGTTTGAAAAGAACGACAGGATATCGCAAATATGTTGCCCGCTTCTTTGCTGTTGTTAGTACCTGTTGTCCTGTATCACTGTACTTGCATACATACCTGGTTCATTATGTGACAGCAGTATGCATGATAGCTTGCTTATCAATTGTTCGCTCCAAATTATCTGATATGTATGAACGGTTACATTAGTGTAGAATATATCCAATGCCAATGAATTTTTTTAGCTCTGCATTGTTCTTGTAAGTACATGTTGTCCTTTATCAGTGTACTTATATTGACAGGTAGTTGTTCATGTATCATCACTCTACAGCTTATTTTCCTTTGCCCTCCATTTTCTACACATCAGATCTATATTTACTCTTACCATAAGGTTGGTACTGAAGAAGTTTAGATGTGCACTGCTCTTGGCTGTGCCTTTTGCCTGTATCGCTGCATACATTTATAGCTACTTGGTTATGTAGCATCACTCTTCATCTTATCTTAAATATTCTCCATTTTTTCATATATTATCACATCTATATTTACTCTTAACAAAATGTAGAATAAAGGAAATGCTTATGAAGAAGATTCTGTGGTAAACTTCTTGAATTGCCCCCCCCCCCATCAGCATGGACAAGGGCTTTATAGAGCCTGTCTTCACCAGTAATGTAAGTTTGTCCTTCTCAAGCCTTCAAACTTTGTTGTGAATATTTCATTAGGCATGACTGCAACAGTTGTTTATTTTTGGTGTTTGCATCAAATTGCATGTTTAAAGTTTATTATGTAGTTCATAAACAAAAGTTTGTCCTTCTCAATTTAAGTTTTCAGTTGTACAACCAAGTTCCTTCTTCATACCATGTAAATTAAACTATTCAGAGCAAGTGATCTTCTTTTGCACTGCATGTATGCTTCTGTTCTTCATCCGTAATCCAGTGGTGTGGTGAACCTACCCACTACAGCACAATGTCATATTCTGCAATGTCTTAACTATGAACAATGTCATATCATTCTACTATTATTTAAACCTTCTCTTTATTTGCAAATCTGAAATGGGATAAATTGACAACACACTAACCATTGATACTTATGAGTTTTGATCTGTAATCCAGTGGTGTCGTGAAGCTGCCAACTCCTTCACAATGTCATTTCCTGCCATGTCTTGACCTGAACAATACCATATTGTGTTAATGCAATTTTAAACTGTGTCACTTTATTTGTCAGTAAGAAATGTGATGAATTGTCAGCACCGGTACTTTTATGTGCGAAACCTATCATCTGTCTGCTTGTTTATCTTTCAGAGTGAGGAAGATATAAGTGTTGAACAAGTGCAGTCTCATCATCTTGCTCAGCTGCTTGCGTTGCAGCTCCCCAACAGGGCTAACCTTTCTTGAACTCTATTGAAGTGCTGTCGGTTTTGTATATTATTTTGTCGGCGTGTTTATTTGCACTGGTGGCGATCTTTGATGCCCAGTGTATGTAATCTGCTGTCTGCTTGTGCTTTATTATCATAGTGGTGAACTTTGATGCCCAGTGGATGTAATATGCCGTAATTTCTTTATTGTATAGGCCGAGTAACCCCCGGCCCTCTTTTCGCAAGAAAACTCAATGGGATTTTAGGAGGCTGAGAAGTAGGCTGGGCCTGCAACCTGCCGAATAGCTCACGGGCCGGCGGCAGCCCGAAATGGACCCCGGCCCATGATTGTGCGAATCAATTCACGGGCTTTTAATAGGCCAAAGTTGTCTCGGTCCTTGTTTGGCCCAATCAGATATCGGCTGCGAGCAGGCCGGATGCAAACTGGGTCGTAGTTAGGCCCAACTATATGACGGGCTTTTAACAAGCCGAAATTAATATAGGGCCGAAATGTTAAATGGGCCCTTAACAGGCCAAAACTAATATCAGGCCGAATTACTAAATGGGCCTTTAGCAAGTGAGCCCAAAAGCATAGCGTCCAGTCAACGGGACGAATCTGATATGGGCCCTAATTGAGCCCAAAGCCTCTTAAAGGGTCGGACCTGATCTGGGCCGTGATTTGGCCCAGAAAGTGGGAGGCTTTTAACGGGCCGGATCTTATATGGGCCATTATTAGGCCTGGAACGTGGCAGGCCATTAGTGGACCGGATCAATTATGGGCCGGCATTTGGCCCAAAACATGGCAGCCAGTTAATGGGCCAGCCTACTAGGGTCCTCAAAATCTTGCGGGCCTACAGCTAGGCCAGCCCATTAATGTCGGTGCAATCTCGTGGGCCTTTAGCTGGGCCGGCCCATTATGATTCGCAAGAATTTTGTGGGCCTTTACCTGGGCGGGCCCATTATGGCACACAAAAATCTTGTGGGCCTGTACCTGGGCCGACCTATTATGGCCCGCGAAATCTTGTGGGCCTTTAGCTGGGCCAGCCCATTATAGTCGCAAAATCTCGTGGGCCTTTAACTGGGCCGGCCCATCAATGGCCGCAAAATCTTGTGGGCCTTTAGTTGGGCCAGCCCATTTAAACTTGTTGGGTCATTGTCGGTGTCAAAACCGGCGGATCTCGGGTAGGGGATCCCGAACTGTGCGTTTAGGCGGATGGTAACAGGAGACAAGGGACACAATGTTTTACCCAGGTTCGGGCCCTCTTGATGGAGGTAAAACCCTACGTCCTGCTTGATTGATATTGATGATGTGGGTATTACAAGAGTAGATCTACCACGAGATCAAGGAGGCTAAACCCTAGAAGCTAGCCTATGGTATGATTGTTGTTCGTCCTACAGACTAAAGCCATCCAGTTTATATAGACACCGGAGAGGGCTAGGGTTACACAGAGTCGGTTACAATGGTAGGAGATCTACATATCCGTATTGCCAAGCTTGCCTTCCACGCCAAGGAAAGTCCCATCCGGACACGGGACGAAGTCTTCAATCTTGTATCTTCATAGTCTTGGAGTCTGGCCGACGATGATAGTTCGGCTGTCCGGACACCCCCTAGTCCAGGACTCCCTCAGTAGCCCCTGAACCAGGCTTCAATGACGACGAGTCTGGCGCGCATATTGTCTTCGGCATTGCAAGGCGGGTTCCTCCTCCGAATAATTTATAGAAGATTGTGAACACCAGGATAGTGTCCGGCTCTGCAAAACAAATTCCACATACCACCGTAGAGAGGATAATATTTACACAAGTTCAATCTGCTGACATATTTTGTGGCGTGGCGTCATACCACAGCCAAGTCTTTATTCAAATCTTTTTATTATACCACCTCTGGGCGTTTAGCGAAGCGGTTTCCTTGGCACATCTTCTCAAAGCAGAGATCGTGTTCCCCTTATTCCGGGATTCCCAACAATACGGACGTGGGTAACCCAATCGCGCCCGTTACCATGCCCCCTCCATCGAAGGCGGGTTCCAAACGGTCACGGGGACGGCTCTTGGTATTCTTCCTCTTTATAATGAGACCAAGGCCCGTTCTTTTTCTCCAATCCTCAATCGAATCCGCCCCTCGCCCCGAGTTCCAACACCCAGGGCTCCAGATTCGGGTACTTTCGACCTTCGACAATGTCTGGCTCCGACCTACGAGGTCGGTGGATGCCTTCCTCCGTCACGGAAGAGGACGTGCTAAAGCTGAGAGATGCCAGGTACTTAACCTACGAGATTTCGCATAGGTTGCCTGCTCGAGGGCAAGTTATTCCTACTCCCGAGCCCGGCAAGAGCGTCGTGTTCGTGTCTCACTTCCGTCGAGGTTTAGGCTTCCCGATGGATCCCTTCGTGAGGGGGCTCATATTTTACTATGGGCTGGAATTCCACGATTTGGCTCTGGAGTCCATCCTCCACATCTCATCTTTCATTGTCGTCTGTGAAGCCTTCCTCCACACTACCCCTCACTTCGGCTTGTGGCTGAAAACCTTCAACATGGAGCCGAAGATGATTGAGGGGCGTCAGGCAGAGTGCGGCGGGGCGGTTATAAAAAAGAGGGCCGATGCTCCATGGCCCGAGGGCTCTTTTCAGGAGGAGCTCGACTTGTCGCAACAGGAGTGGTTCTATATCACCGCCCCCAGGGGAAACAGGCAGAGGCCGCCGTCCGCCTTTCGCCCGGGCCCTCCACAACGGCTGACGTCATGGGTCAACAAAGGGCTTGACTGGGGGCCGTCCAAAGACGTCCCCCTTTTGCAGGGCCGGATTCGAGACCTCCAAGAAAGGGAGATCAATCTAGTCGTAGTGACACAGGTTATGCTGATTCGGCGCCTTCTACCCTGCAAACGTCGCCCTCTCCGCCTGTGGGAATTTAATCCGGAGGGACCACGAGCTCTCCAACACTTTATGGGTTTGACACCCGTGGAGATGTACAAACTGTTCTTCGGATCGCAAGAGATGCGTCCGGACTTGACCGAGGACGCTGGCCTAAGCTGCAATCGCCCGGATTCTCAAGTAAGTAGCCCTGTGTCCGGACACATTGTCCATTCATCTATCATGGGTTTGCCTTTTAACCAGCTACCCCTTGGACAGGAGTGGATAGCGCAAGCAAAACTGATATGGTGTCCGGCCCCCCTCCCTGAGACCATGCCGGATCCCGTATTAATCAAAATGTTGGAAGTTGCACCCTCGGAGGATGGCGAAGGGGGGCACAGGAAAACTACCACCTCTACCAAGGAGGCTTTCAGTAAGGGGGGAATCGAGAATCCCTCCCTTCAGGGGGAGAAGAGGACCGCTTCCGAAGACCCGGAGGCCAAGGCCTCAAAGCGGGGAAAGAAATCTGCACTGGAAGGTCCTGTGCTGGGAAGAGCCCCGGCCGCACAGTCTCCCCAAAGGAATCAGACCTCCAGCAAGCCGTAAGTAAAAAAGGGGAAGTTCTGTAATAGGGGACATTCCTACTTTATTTCTGAGGGTAACCGAAGTTTTCACCTTGTAGTACGGATCTCAGCCCTTCTTAGCAGAGCTCATCTTCGGGGGACCTTTGTCCGGAGATGATGGAGAGCGAAATGCCTCCATCTGCCTCCCCGTCGGGCGGGGCGGACGATCCTGAGGTGTCGTCATGGAGGGTCTCCCCGAATCCGGCGGGGCCAGGGAGTTCGGCACCCACTGGAGTACGGTCGGTGGAGCTGCAGGATTTGCTCGAGAGGGCGTCTATCTCAGAAGATCACCGCACTTTAATGAGTATGGTGATTGAAAGGATCTCATCCGCCGAGAGGGGGTTGCATGAGGCCGTCGGAAGTTTTCTGACGGGGTTTGAGGTACGCAAAAAATGACATACCTTTTGACAATTTTGCACATAGAGTGTGCCCTATATAGATAGTAGCCCCTGAGACTTGGGATGCTGTCGAAAGCGACAGCGTGCCGAGGATCATAGTCTCAGTTATAGAATGTCGCCTTTCCTATGTAGGTGGCGGAATGTTCGGTGGCCACCCGGACTGATGGAGTTGTTGAGCTGAAGCGGTAACTTGATGTTGTGGATGCGGACATCGCGCTGGTCAATAAACGACTTGACGAGTCACAAGGTAGGTGGTTTCTTCGCGGTCACCTAGTGAGGGAGCTAATGCCCATTCTTTACAATTAGTATGCTTGATGCAGATGGTGCCGCTGCTGTGGAAAACCTTCGAGCAGAGCTTGCTCGAGCCAAGGAGCAAGCCAGGAAAAGTGATGCGGCTGCCTCGAAGGCAGCGGAGGAATTAAAAGCTGAAAAGGCTGCTCACTGCCGAAGCAGGGAGGAGATGGCCGGAACGGCCGTGAAATTAAAATATGCTACCGACCGCTATGAGTTTCTTGAAAGAGAACATCGAGCGGAGCAAGAGGACCTGAAGAAGGCCGCCGCCGAAGCCAAGGATGCCCGTTGCGCGATGCGGGCTATGAAGGAGGAACTACGTCAGGCCGGAGACATTGCGGCTGGAAAGCCCTTTCTGCTGTGTAGGAAGTTCACGGATCCGAAGTATGCTCAGTTGGGCCAATTGTGTGGTGCGGAGGATCATCTGGATTTGGCGGCGAGTGCGCAGTCGTGCACTTCCGAAGCCAGAAGGATCACGAAATGGAAGAGCTTTTCTGGTCTCAATTCCATAGTCCAGAGCGTCCACTTCCATTGTCCGATCGGTTGGCTGAGTGGGCTGAGCTGAATAGATTGTCCGGACTTGCCATGACGGATGTGGTGGCTCATCTGTGGCCAGAAAGGCCCAAGCCGAAGAGTTATTTTGGTTTGTTGCAGCAATTTCTTGAGGCGGTGCCGCATATCGAGGCGATGCAGCGGTCGGCATGCATAGAGGGTGCACGGATGGCTCTCGCCCGTGTTAAGACATACTGGGCGGAGATGGATGCTACCGATGTTGCATCCCGAGGTTCGGACAAAAGCCGATTACCCGCCGAGCACTATTTTGAGGAAGTCCTGCAGGGCGCTCGTTTAATAGAGTTGCAGTGCTCGAGAGATGTTATGTTCAAATGACATATATGATTTGTGGGATCATATTTATAATGTAACGGCTTTTTATACTTGTGCGTTCAAGTACTAGACTATCTCCTGTGTGACCGTATATGTGTGTATAACCTGAAAGATGGCAGTCTTTGGCTTCAGCCCCCACGCACATGGTGCGGGGGTGTTTGCAAAAAAAGCCCTTTTTAACACTTAATCCAACGTCTTGGTCCTTTGAAGGAGGTGATAGCATATCAAACTAGGCAACCGGACTATAATGCTTTATCACTTTCACTTAGCCATAGGAGCTCGATGGTGGGGCTACTATATAGCCCCTAGAGGCACCGCGCTCTCCGAACTCGGGGCACGTATGTGCCTGACCGGGAAGCGGTCCTTCGTCAAAGCGGAGGAATTCTAAACATTCCAGTAGTCGATCGAGTGGTTGACCAGTCTCTCGCTATATCATGACAATCAGTTTTCGGCTTTCTCTACTGAGGTGCTCGTCCGGCCGAACCGGGGCACAATCGCAGTAGTTCTCCTGGTGCAGCGTTAGCCGATGGAGCAGAACGTAAGGCAGCAAAACACAGGAGCCGGGCAAACCCAACATTTGACCAAAGACATGATTCGGAGCTGATGCATATAAGGCCTAACTCGAGACGCCGAACACTCCCTGAGGTATTCGGTCTTTATGATACAGGGCAGAACAATGCCCTAAGCCCCTAGTGTCTAGGTACGGGCTAGAACTTCTGACGCGGCCGATGCCAAAACGCCAGCCTCCTCCTCGGTTATGGTAGTAAACCGGGGGATGCGTATCAACAAGAGACAGTAAGAAAGGTTTACGCAGGGTCTTAATCTGAAAAGAATCCTTGCAACGGGTCCCTGCTGCACGTCTGCGCCTGTGTCTCCGTTGTGCTGTATCCTGGACGGGCGTAGCATGTGCTTCATCTGAAAAAGAGAAGAACTTAGTTTGGAAAAAATATCGTGCAAAAGATGTATTTAAAATAAAGTATGATTTGGAAGATGAATAAAGTTGAGCTTTATTGGCTCTCATCGTTTATACATGCAGCCCCTTGTAAAGAGGTATGCGACTGGGAAGCCCCTTGTTTATTTATGCCGGACTCACCTAACCGTGTCCGAGGTCTAAATGACCTGTTTTTAGGGGCTTTTGACCAGCATGGTCGGATTAGTGTGTGGCTGTCAAGGCAGTCTCACGTTTTCTGTGGTCGAGGAACACTCGGAATTACCCTTTAATGAGATTATGCCGCGTGGACCGGGCATTTTAAACGTAAGAGACGCGTAATGCGGTACTGCGTTAAAGCGGGCGAAAGCTTCGCGTCCCAGTAGTGCTTGATGGCTACTTTTGAATGGGGCGATATGGAAAGTGAGCTTTTCAAGACGGAGGTTGTCGGATGAACCGAACACAACCTCTAGTAGTACAGAGCCTGTGCAATTGGCGTAAAGACCTGGCGTCACTCCTTTGAAGGAAGTGCTGCTACGGTGAATTTTTTTAGGGTCTATCCCCATTCTGTGGATGGTGTCCTGGTATAGCAGGTTTATATCGCTGCCGCCATCCATTAGGACTTGTGTGAATTGTAGTCCATTAATTATGGGATCCAATACCAAAGCAGTCCCTCCTGCGTTTTGAACACTTCTGGGGTAATCCTGATGGTCGAAAGTAATTGGTTTAAACATCCAATTTCGGGACTCTGCTGGGGTGGAACGTGCGGCGCGTGTTTTAGCAGGTGCCGCACTATTTTTCCTTGTGATCACATGAAGTGAGTTCACTGTTTTGACTTCTAGTGGGAAAGTCTTCTGTTTCCCGATGTGCTGCTTGTGGGGTTCGTCGTCTTCGCTTGGTGTGTCGAGCCCCTTATGTTCGGCGTTAAGTCGGCCGGACTGCTTGAAGACCCAACAATCTCTGTGGGTATGGTTCGCAGGCTTCCCGGGGGTACTATGGATTTGACACATCCTATCCAAGATTTTATTTAGGTTGGATAGCTCATCACTGTTGTCCTTAAGAGGCAGTGTTTTATTATTCGGCCGAGAGCTTTTGAATCCGGCGTTGACCACCGTGCTATTTGGGCCATTTTCCTTATTCCGATGCTGATCTTTTCTGCGTCGTGATTTCCCATTTCCATCCCGGACCTCGGATGTACTTGGGTCGCTGGTACTGCATCTTGCCAGCCAGCTATCTTCCCCGCGCAAAAGCGGGTCATGAGGCTTGTTAGCGCGGCCATTGTTCTTGGCTTTTCCTGGCCGAGGTGTCTGGCGAGCCATTCGTCTCGGACGTTATGTTTAAAAGCTGCTAAGGCTTTGGCGTCCGGACAGTCGACTATTTGGTTCTTTTTGGTGAGGAACCTGTTCCAAAATTTGCGTGCTGACTCTCCGGGCTGTTGAGTTATGTGACTTAAATTGTCTGCATCCGGAGGGCGGACATAAGTCCCCTGAAAATTTGCTCGAAACGCATCCTCGAGCTCCTCCCAACTTCCAATGGTATTTTCTAGGAGGCTTTTGAGCCAGTGCCGAGCTGGCCCTTTGAGCTTGAGGGGTAGGTATTTTATGGCATGGAGATCGTCTCCTCTGGCCATATGTATGTGTAGGATATAATCCTCAATCCAGACTCCGGGGTCTGTTGTTCCGTCATATGCCTCTATGTTGACGGGTTTGAATCCCGCTGGAAATTCATGATCCAGTACCTCATCGGTGAAACATAGTGGGTGTGCGGCGCCGCTGTATTTAGGTGTGCCGTTGTCAAACACACGGCGGGTTGTGTTGCTCCCTGGAGTCTTCTTTTTTGGCCCATAGATGGACCTGGCCGGGCCATCCTTTTTGCGAGGATCCTTATGTGGATCTTGTGCCGACTGGTGTGCGGCGCCGCTTGCCGCTCTTAGCCTGTCATCTGGTCCTCTATCCGGCCAGGCAGCCTCTTTCTTTTTTGACTGTGGGGGCTCTACGGCCTCCTCATCAAATTCGGGCAACAGCTTGCGCTTTGGGTAGCTCTTTGTTTGGTGACTATTGTCGTATTTATCTGCGGTATTGAGTACTTTGCTCCATCTTATTCTGAGTGCGTCCTCCGCTGTTTTGAGCTTCCGCTTTTGCTTCTTCATACTTCTTGCAGTGGCGACGAGCCTTTTATGAAGGTTCTTATGCTCCGGTGATGTGTCCAGCGTGAGATCGTCTGCACTGTCATTTTCGCCGGGGATGGGTTGCTTGTCCGGTTCATCCTGTTCGGATGGTTGCTTGGTGGCATGTTCGTCTTCCACGGCTTCGCCCTGCTCTAAGGCTGGGTCGGTATGGGTGCCGTTGTTATCGAGGCAGGACTTCGGGCGGCGCTTGCATCGCTGTTTTGGTTGTTTGTCGGGGGAGTTGTCCTTCACCACGTCCCGTTGTTCCTCGTTATCGCTTCCCTTTGGAGTACCCACCATGTATACGTCGTGCGTTGAGGTGGCTTTCCAGTGCCCAGTAGGCGCTGGTTCTTGGTCGTCTCCGCCATCGTCGTCCATACCGTCGATGTCTTCGGAGTCGAGGTCTAGCATGTCGGTTAAATCGTCGACAGTGGCTACTAAATGGGTGGTGGGTGGGCCTTGAATTTCTTCGTCAACCGCATCCCAACCGTCCTGACCGCAGTCCGGCCAGGGCTCTCCTGATGACGAGAGATACCTTAGCAAACTCAAGATGTCGCCAAAAGGTGAGTGTTGAAAGATGTCTGCAGCGGTGAACTCCGTGATCGGCACCCAACCGGATTCGGTTGAAGGGTGCGGGAGGCTCGGAGTCCGGCACCTCGGAGTCATGAGCTTCACAAGGGACAAGGTCAGTGTTCGGCTCCATCGCCGTAGAGGTTGCAGCCCCCGAGGCGGTGTCTAGCCACCCGTCCTCGATCTGCGCAGCCGGCTCCAAATTGAAGATCGGAGCCGACTCGTGTGCGGCCTCCAGGGTACTGTCCGGCTGCAGAGCTAAATCATGCCCGTCGTGATAGTGCGGCGTGCTCGGCTGTGGCTCTAATCCATTGAAGATCAAGTCCCCACGGATGTCAGCCGTGAAGTTCAAACTTCCAAATCTGACCTGACGGCCAGGGGCGTAGCTTTCGATCTGCTCCAGATGGCCAAGCGAATTTGCCCGTAGTGCAAAGCCGCCGAATACGAAGATCTGTCCGGGGAGAAAGGTCTCACCCTGGACTATGTCGTTGTTGATGATCGAAGAAGCCATCAAGCCTATCGGTGATGACACAAAGGAACTCTCAATGAAAGCACCAATGTCGGTGTCAAAACCGGCGGATCTCGGGTAGGGGGTCCCGAACTGTGCGTCTAGGCGGATGGTAACAGGAGACATGGGACACAATGTTTTACCCAGGTTCGGGCCCTCTTGATGGAGGTAAAACCCTACGTCCTGCTTGATTGATATTGATGATGTGGGTATTACAAGAGTAGATCTACCACGAGATCAAGGAGGCTAAACCCTAGAAGCTAGCCTATGGTATGATTGTTGTTCGTCCTATGGACTAAAGCCATCCGGTTTATATAGACACCGGAGAGGGATAGGGTTACACAGAGTCGGTTACAATGGTAGGAGACCTACATATCCGTATCGCCAAGCTTGCCTTCCACGCCAAGGAAAGTCCCATCCGGACACGGGATGAAGTCTTCAATCTTGTACCTTCATAGTCTTGGAGTCCGGCCGACGATGATAGTTCGGCTGTCCGGACACCCCCTAGTCCAGGACTCCCTCAGTCGTGCCACGTGTCGACGTATCATAGGCGCCTTCTGTCCAATGAGTGGATGACATCTGTCCCAACGATGAGCCGACACGTGTTTCCTCCAGCCAATGATGATTTTACACGTGGAAAATCCCCATTTGACGGGGCTGTTAACGGGTTATCGGATCCAAAACCCGACCTGATAGCTTAACGGCATTCCGTTACGGCAGATGCCATGTGTCGGTCACCCTTGATGAAAGCACTTCTGTGACGCACGATTTATCGTCATGGAAGTGGACACTTCTGTGATGATAATTTTGGTAATGTCATGGAACACTTCTACGACAGCACAGGTATGACTATCTTGATTCTGTCATAAATTTGTCATGGATGTACATGCATGAAAAAAACGCGACCTACTGTCACAAACACGTATCATCACGAAAGTGTATTTTTTTTATAGTGACAATCTGCGCTCGGATACATCGTCATTGAAGCCTGGTTCAGGGGCTACTGAGGGAGTCCTGGACTAAGGGGTCCTCGGGCGTCCGAGCTATGTGATATGGGTCGGACTGATGGGCCATGAAGATACAAGATAGAAGAACCTTCCCCGTCTCCAGATGGGACTCCCCTTTGCGTGGATGGCAAGCTTGGCATTCGGATCATGTACCTTCCTTTCTCTATAACTGAATCTGTACAACACTAGATCCCTCTGGTGTCTATATAAACCGTATGGTTTAGTCCATAGGGGCGAACACAATCATACAAGCTAGACATCTAGGGTTTAGCCATTACGATCACGAGGTAGATCAACTCTTGTAACCCCCATACTAATCAAAGTCAATCAAGTAGGAAGTAGTGTATTACCTCCATTAAGAGGGCCCGAACCTGTGTAAACATCATGTCCCCTGGCTCCTTGTTACCTTCGATCCTTAGACGCACAGTTCGGGACCCCCTACCCGAGATCTGCCGATTTTGACACCGACGGTCACCGCTGCCTGGGCGCACCACCGTGCCTACCTTCCCCGTCCGTTCAGGAGTCAAGCGTGCAGCAGCCACTAAGCCACCCGATTTGTCCTGAGATACGTCCTCAACACTCAGCAGCCACCTCTCATCACCCATTTTCTAATTGATTCATTACTCATTAGGCATGACTGTCATTAGGGTTTGTTGTGTACTGAGTGCTACCTTCACTTAATGGTTCAGATGTATTTGAGTAATCTTTAGTACCTGTAAAGTTCACAGGGTTTCAAAGTTCTGGCCCTAGGAACATATACTAGTCATTTTGGATTGTTGGTCATAGTGACATTGACCCAGATTACTACTACAGGCTAGGTTTGTTGACAATTTTACTTGTCTTTCTTACTCATTCGATATGATATTCAATTATTCACGTCGATTAGTTGCAAACAATAAGTGCTAGACCAACTTCTTGATTCATATTTTGGACAGTCTCTTACTGCTGTTACAATTCTGCATACTTGTCCTAGTAAGCTCACAAGTAATGACTGATTCACTACATTTATGCTTGCCTTGTCATATTTGTTGTCAATATTCTTTTAGGGTGGACAACCATGTTTCAAAATACTGGAACCGCAGACATGAGTGAATAGTATTTCTCTATGTGATCTCTTCCATCATGTGTGGGAAACGAACACAGCATTGTATAGAAAGAAAGTGTCATTTCAACCTTTTACATAGACTACAATCTTTTACATGGAATACAATCTGCATACTTGCTTTGTGTCGCACTACCAACACTCCACCCTTGAAGCTAAACATTATGCCAGTGATAATTACTTAGTTTATTTGTCCAAATACGAATTTGATATGATTCTAATGTTCCTACTTCAGTTTTGAAATGTGTGTCTGCCTGTTATAGAGACATAAGAGGTTTGTATTTCTGTGTGTGGTCTAGTCAGCACAGTTGGGGGTGAACTTTGCATATGCAGGGGTTTATAGGGAGACACTCTTCGAGTTGAATCTACAATGCATTCCATAGATAATCTGACTACTTTTTATGTTTTCATGAATCTCAGATACTAAACAACATCATAATGATTATGAGCTTGCGTGCATGAAAAGAATAAAGCAAAACAATGCCATGGCTGTCAAACTTGGCATTAAGGGACTGAAATCAAGTCTGGATGCAATGCAATGCAAACGCTCTCCACCTACAGATTCATGCTCAGAATATGATCCTAACAGTGATTCTGAGCTAGAGGGAGACCTAAGTTAATTGAGCTCCCTAGTGGAGGAGCCAGAGGCAGATGCCCTATCTTATTCACCCATCACAGCAGATGCCCTATCTTATTGGTCGCACATATCTTGAAACTGATGCTTTGCATTGCTTCTACTTTGTTGCACTACCATTAGCTTAGTTTACACATTGTGTATGTGAATACGCCCTGCCTATCCATTTTCAGTACATATTCTATCTGTCATCATACCATATTTATCCATTCAAATGTTGTTGTTGTGTATCATACGTTCAAAAGGAAGAGGGTGATTGCTGATCGCGGAGGAGCACGAACAAAGTATTTGGAAAAGGTAGTGACACCTGATAAATCAAATAGCCCATTAGGTTTAGTTGCAATATAACCAGACCCAGAAAACACGGCCACAACTCTAGCAGACTCTATCCCTACTACATTGGCCATCTCTCATGCCCCAACTAAGCAGACCCCAACTGCCGCAAATAGTATGATGATGCCATTTGACATAGCACCAGTTCTGCGATGCAAAACCGCCATTCCAGCAAAGAGTACACCAAATCCAGTTGCCAAATCCCTTTTGGAATGAGAGAGAGCCCCAATTGCAGCAAATAGGACTCTTGTTCCACTTCTTCCCAGTTTACAAGACGAAGCTTATATTGTTGTCAGGAACTTTGTGCACATCTTTCCTTCATGGAAAGGATATTCCACAGACAAAGAACAATTTCCAATCTTCCTCCACAACTTACGAGTAAGTAATGTACTAATGTTATTCATGGTAATTACTGCATATGTTTCTGCTCACAAAAGACACAAGATTTCATTCTTTTAAATAGGCGAGGACCAAACTGGATTGTCAAGACGAGCAAGGGTTGGTTGCGCTTTTCAAGCACTCGGTGATGAAGTATCATTCCTACCTGAGGCAAGCGCACTTTGATGGCAAATCTCTAAACGAAATTTCTATAAAGTCTCTGGTGCTACATTTATCGGACAGTGACTGGAATAATCTTGTTACACATTGGTCTCATCTATAGCGTAAGGTACTATCTATGATATCACATCACAATTTGAACGACATTTTTGCATGTGCCTTAATGTATCACTTGTACAAAAACTGTTTGCAGAAGAACAGTCATTCTCAAGGGACCATGGAATCTCGCAACTATAGTGCACGCTGCATTGCTCTTGTGAGTACATCTTGCCATGTATGACCATACTTACTTTCATAGATGGTTGATTATGTATCATCACTGCACATGTTAGCCTCGTTATCGTCCATTTGGTGGACATTAGAAGATCTGTATGGACTCTTACATAAATTTAGAATCAACCCAATGCTTTTGAAGAGGTTTAGCTCTGCAGTCCTCTTGTAAGGACTGAACATGGTCTATCACTATACTTACATTAACAGCTACTCCCTTTGTCCCATAATATAATAACATTTTGTACAGTACACCAGTGTTCAAAACACTCTTATGTTATGGGAAGAGGGATTGGTTCATTGTGTAGCATTCTACATCTTATCTCCCTTGCCCACCATTTACTAAAAAATGTCACATCTATATTTAATCTTACCAAAAAGTTGAATACACAAACAATGCAAGTGCAGAAGTGTAGCCCAATGCTCCTGTCAGTACATTTTTGTCCTGTAACGCTTGTACTTCCAGGGATTGGTAGTTGATTATGTAGCATCAATCTGCATATTATCTTCATTATTCTCTATCCCTTTCAGTATTATCATATTTATGATTACTCTCTTCAAAATGTAGAGTACAGGCAATGCTTATGAAGAAGATTTTGTGATTAAATTCTTGAGTTATCCTTCCCTTAACATGGAGAAGGGCATTATAAATCCGGTGTTAACTGTTAATGTAAGGCAGTCCTTCTAAAGCCTTTATCCTCAATTGCTATTTAATTTTCTCATACTCCCTATCGTTAACTACTATTTACTTTGTTGTTTCTATCAAAATGCAAGTTCGCAACAATCGTAAGTTCCAAATTTTACTTGTAAAACCAAATTCCTTATTCATACCATGCACATTACTCAATACTCCCTATATGTATTCTTGTTTTTGTGGATCTATATTCCAGTGTGTGGTGAAGCAGTCCATGCTTGCACCTTTTCATCTCATGTTTTATCTTACTGATGTGGTTGATGATATGAACAATATGCCCTGCACATTAACCAAAATATATACAGTGATTATCTTTGCCCTTCATCTATGCTTGTTATATTGACATGGTAATCCAGTAGTGTGGTGAAGCTCCCCAGATTACGAACAACGCCAAATTATGCTATTGATATTTTGAACTTACTCTTAATTTTCTAATTTGAAAATGGATGGAATTGAGAGCACAGTTATCATCTTTGTTTATACATGTGCAAAACATGTCATCTCTCTGCTTGTTTCAGGGTGATATGCCTGATGGCATGCACAAGTCTGCTGAAGGCTGTGAGACAAACCCAACATATATTGTAGCGAAGAAGGCAAAACATCTTGAAGATAGTGAGACAACCCCAAAGTCTTGTCTTGATGTTGTGTTCAAGTTACTTGAGACTAGCAATCAGACAAGCTCACAAAATTCATTGTCTGAATCAGTTCGACTTCTTTAGTCCCAAGTTCTAGCAGAAAGGCATTCTGCAACTCAACTTCGACTTCAAGTCATCTCTCTAAGAAAGATTGCGGAGAACACCAATGAGAACCTCATTGCTAAACAACTACACCTGGAAGCTATGACCGACATGCTAGGCTGATCTCACAGCCTTGCTCACCAGCTTGCGCAGTAGTTCCCGCGCAAGGCTAACCTTTCTTGAACTATCTTGGAAGTGGTCTTGGTTCAGTATTATTTTGTTACGCTATAATGGCACCTAGTTTTTGTAATCTGCTTCTTCGTTGCGCTTTATGATCACTGGTGGCGAACTTCGATGCCCAGTGGATGTAATATACCATAAATCCTTTATTGTATAGTGTAGGTTTATTCTAAGTCATTATGTCGTAATTTCTTTATTGTATAGAGTATGTTTCTTCTTAATCCTACTAGTTACTGCCATCATTCGCTATCTGAAAAAATGGAGAAAATCTGATGTAGTCGACCGGGCCGAAACATTCGTCTCTAACGGGCATGCTTTTTAGCGAGCCACAATTGGGCCAGCCTCCAACTTTCTTGGGCCTGAAAGGCCATTGGGGCCTTCACACTTTGCGCCAGGCCCAGAACTTACACGGGCCTATATTCGGCCCAAAGTTTAGTTGGGCCTTTAGTGGACCGAGCGCTTAGTTGGGCCCATGTAGCTTTGGGCCATTAACAGGCTGAATATTCTGCTCGCCTATTACGGCCCAGAAGAAACCATGGGCCTTTAGCAGGCCGAAATGCATGTTGGGCCTCCATTTTCACTAGTCGTCGATGGGCCTTCAGCAGGCTGAAATGTAGAGCGGGCCTTTTTTGTGACGTGCCATTACCAGGTCGAAACATATCTCAGGCCTTAGTTGGTCCACTGATATCATGGGCCTTTAAGAGGCCGAAAGCTTAGTAGAGGCATCGACGGGCCGAATTATACGGCAGGCCTTTAACAGGCACAAAGTCACATTGGGCTGAACTGTTTCAACCTTTATCATGGGCCATTAGAGGGCCGGATGTTGCGTCGGACCATATATGGCCCATGGGCAGCACGGGCCATTCCCGGGCCGAAAGACACACCGAAATGAAATGGGCCCATGTCCACATCGAGCCTCTAACATGCCAAAATGTCACTGGGCCATTATTGGGCCAAAATATTTGGCGAACAATTAATGGGCTAGATCTGGCTTCGGTCCATAAATGGGCCATTTTAAAATAGGCTGTTATTGGGCTGGCCCACTAGTACCTGAGTAAATACTACGGGCCATTGAATGGGCCGGCCTTTTTAACCTATATGGGCCTCTGTTGGGCCCTGCCACGTGTCGACGTATCATAGGCATGTCTCCTCCATTGGATAGACGACTTCTGGCTCACCGAGGAGCCGACACGTGTTTCCTCCAGCCAATGATGATTTTACACGTGGAAAATCCCCATTGGTCTGAGCTGTTAATGGGTTATCGGATCCAAACCGGAACCCAATAGCTTAAAACCCATCATGGTAGATGCCACATGTCAGTTACCCTTGACGAAAGCACTTCCATGATGCACCATTTATCGCCATGGAAGTGGACACTTCCATGATGATAATTTTGGTATTGTCATGGAACACTTCTACGATAGCACAGGTATGCCTCTAGTCAGCACTGTTGAAAGAAGCCTGTCCTCCACATTGTCTCTTATGTCCCATGCTGGGAAGATGACTCTTCTCAACTCCATAGTCACTTCCCTTCTTATCTATGTGGTGTGCACGCTGCATTTCCAACCAAAACTCATAGAACTACTGGACAAGATTAGATGCAGATGCTTATGGATCAAGAAGACTGAACAAGGAGACAAATGTAACTCATTGGCTGCTTGGGACATGGTGTGTAAACCCAAAAATAAGGGAGGGCTTGGAGTTCTTAATCTCCGAATCCAAAACGAGGCTTTGCTTTTGAAATTCCTGCAAAAAATCTACAACAAGATGGATATTCCATGGGTGCAACTCACTTGGGATTCATACTATGCCAAAAAATACCGCATGCTTGTGATCCGGTTGGATCATCTTGGTGGAAGGATATACTCAAGCTCACTCCTAAATTTAGGAGGGTTTCTCAGGTCAATATTGTGTGTGGCACCACGGCTCTATGTTGGAAAGATTTGTTGTCTGATCAACTTCTCCAAGACTCACATCCTCGTGCTTTCTCCCACTCTTTGAACAAAGATATCTCTGTCAAGGATTTCTTGGGGATTACGTCACTGGGAGAAATGTTTCACCTACCCTTGACCCCCCAAGCACATGCAGAGGTCAGGAACATGCAATCAATTGCGGATGAATTGTAGCCTTCCACGGCGGCTCCGGATGTGTGGCATTATGTGTGGGGCAAAACGATCTATAAATCAACAGATTATTATCGCTTTTTCTTCAAGGACATTCAATCTCACTATCGGTGGGAAACGACACCTATGGGATCACAAGAATCCCTACTGTGGTTGCGGGGTGCGGGATCGTGAGAACAGCGGGACTAGTGGACAGCACAAAGGGGATTTACCCAGGTTTGGGCCGCAAAGATGCGTAAAACCCTACGATCCTACTTTGGTGGATGTATTTAGTATTCTTGAGCTCCTGAACCAGCTCCGGGCGTTCCCAGGTTCCAAAGAGCCGAATCCTTCTCATGTGTGCCTTGGGCCTTCTTTTATAGGCGAAAGGGGCTGCTACAGTGGCACACAGGAGGTGGAAAGTGCTACAGTGTTATGAGCTTATCGCTGGTATTACAGGACAAAGTGCATTAAATGAGGGGCTTAGGTGTCCCTCCACTTTATCGGGGACGGGGGTGAGGCCCGGCCTATCTGTCGCCGCCCCTCCTAGCTTTGACACGCGCCCTGGCCAGCGGTGCATGCAGTGCTCTGTAGGCAGGCAGGCAGCTGAGGTGGCGCAATGGTGGAGCCTCCACGAAGGGCTGCATGTGGCCACGTAGGTGCCTGCCCAGCTGGTTGGGTTGGCAGCTGCATGTGAACAGCGGCGGCGGAGACTTGCTGGCACGGGCCTGGCAGCGGCCCTGCTGGCGCACCTGGCGAGGGTCTTGCCGGGTGGCCCGGTAAGGGTCCTGCCGCGGCACGCCATCGTCCCCGGCAAGTATCTTGCCGGGGTCTCGTGGGCTTCCTCGGCAAGAACCTTGCTGAGGATTGATGCCTTCCTATCCTCATTTGATCTTGACTATTCTTTGTCTTCACAAAGATCTGCATGCCACCACCGAGGTGCCTTCTGAGCCCTGTCCCAAAGTGTTTGCTTGGTGTTGGTGGGTCCGAAGGTGGCTCGCTCAGCTGGTGTGGATGAGCTGCCCCGGCAAGGGTCTTTCCGGGGCCGCTGAGGCTGCCCTCGGCAAGGGTCCTTGCCAGGGCAACATGCGTTGCTCGTGCGACCTTTGTGGCCTTGGTCCTGGATGTTGCTTTGTTCGTCTTGTGCCTTCGGCTTCTCTCCGGCTTCCCTCTCCTGCCCTGCTATGCATGGCCGGGGCGGGTGGCTCTGACTGCCCGTACACAAGTAAAGGGGTCAAAACCAGAGCCCCTACCTTTGTACACTGATAGGAGACCCCGATCCTGGGCCATACATAAGCGTAGCACGTTGTTGGGCCAGGCCTATAATGGTGCATGGGCAGTTGCGGCGGATTTTTACTGCGATAACTGCTCCGTCCATCACGCTTCCCCCCACGACCTGCGTTGAACGCGCGACATGGGGGTCGTGCGCGCGTATGACAGAAGCATGCTGGCGTCATCCCGTGGTAGACAGTAAAGAGGTGGCTTGCGTGTCTCTTTGATACTGCAGGGCTGCTGCTCATTTACTGCCCATGCTTGGGAACCGTCACTCCACGCATCCCACCGCGCGAACGGGGTCGGGAGACGGAGACGACGGCGCGCCATATGAGTAGTTTGAATTCTTGATATAGCCTCTAGACATCCATATGAGTAGGTTCTATCAACCTTGTGAAGTTATGTTGACAAAAAATTTGTGTCCCAAATTTTTTCAGAAATTGTTCACAAATAAAAATGCAATTCTTTAGGAGTTCTTCGAGGAGGAGGTCCTCAGAGGCATCATTGAGTATTTTCTCAATACGGTGGTCTTATGTTGAGCCAAGTGCAAGCTCGATGCGGGATGCCGCTACCAAATCATGCTTATAGCCATGTAACAAATTCATGGTAGGTGCAGGTATCAAGGAGGAATTCGAGCAATTTATCCACAACATCAAACTCGCTCCCTTCATCGCAGATGAGTGCATTCAACATCTTGACCTTACAAAAACATTCACAAAGAAATTTAAATATTTTCTCGTGAGTCTAGAGTTTCATTTAACCTTTATGATCATCCCTTTACCATGCCTTTATATGTGTTTTGTGATGCATGCAAAATTCCATATTGGGGTTCGCTAGACGAACCACAAAAGTCTGAGTACGAGTCATTTCTGACTAGTCTTTCTTACGGCAAGGATAGAGGAGTGTCACAAGGTAGAATAAAAAGTATTCATTTTCCATCCATTCACTACTTTGCACTCTTTAATGGGAAATGTATAGTGGGCAAGCAAGATTGCAGTACACTTTGTGCCCCAGATTTGAGCCTCATACATATTGCTCTAATAGGAATTAAATGTTATAATCTTGAGCGATCATTGCTTGGAGATTGCACACAATGCTACTAGCGGTCACTTTTATGGTGGTAATTATGCTTCTCGTGTAGCTAAGGAGCTGGGTGTATCACCTTGGCCTAACGATCCCATTCTACCTACCCAGTACTTAGACTTTGAGGCCATAAAGTGCCATAAGTTTCTTAAGGACATAATCACTAATTATACTTCTAACTTGAGGTTCAATAAAGATCCCATTGTACCTGTTGTTTTTCCTACTCCAGCTCTCTTTGATTATCACGGTAAGAGAAGATATTGCGTTCTTGAGAGCAAGGCCCGCACGCACAGTGCATACGTTGAGGCCGCTAGACGAGGTGAGGAGGCTGCACCAAGAGCCTCCGTGGGCTATCACTCAGATTATGATCTAGGCCACGGACAGTGACTATCAATCTAGGACAAAAGCCTAAGCTTGGGGGAGTACATATTTCCACCGACATTACATTCATGTTCACACATTTCATTTCAGTTGTCGATGTCCATACTTTTTTATTGTATTATCCATTCTAGATTTATTTTCTCTCTTTCTTCTTGTGTGTTTGAAAAACTTTGAGAAAATCCAAAAATATTTCTTACTTCTTTTCGAGGGTTTTTTCTAGTTTAATTAATTGTAGTGTTAAAAGAAAACCCAAAAGGATTTATCGATTCTTCTTTTGCTTGTTGGGAGCTTTCCCGTGTTTTTCTCATACTTTTTCCTTCTTTGATTTGCTTTCTTCAAGAAAAAACTAAAAACTGCAAAATAATTTAGAGTGTTTTTCTAAAACTCTTTTATTTTTATTGAGTCATACCAAGGAGAAGACCACGATGAAAATGTTGAGTGGCTCTCATATGCATTATTCTTGATCTAACAAAGAGCCCAAATTGCCTTGTCTTCTCCTTTTGAATAAATGTTTGCAGATTCCAGCTTAGTCCATGACATTCTTACACTACTATTATTTTCATATCATTCGGTCATGCAAGTTAAAGGCAATAATGACGATATTTGATGAAGCTGGTATAAACTCGACTTGTTTTTTTTTTGTAAATATGTTTAACCTAGTATCCAGGATTCAGCACATTATGATCAAACATGTTTGCAATAACAAATAGAGATTATAGTTTCGCATGCCATGCTTAAGTAGCTAGGAGTGGATAATGATTTATCTTAGGTGTCAACATGCATTAAAATAATTGTGATGTGGTATGATGATATGGTATCCTCCTCTCAATGTTTCAAGTGGCTTGACTTGGCACATGCTGACGCATGTAGTTGAACCAAAACCAACATAGCTTCTATGATAATTATATTCATGGTGTTCAGATCCTACTCATGCTAGTATTCAACGTTAATTATGCATAACGCATGTTCATGACCATTTTTGCTCTCTAGCTGGCCGCTTCTCAACCTATTTGCTAGCCTTCACCTGCACTAAGCAAGAATACTGCTTGTGCGTCAAAATCCTTAAACCAAAGTTATTCGAAATGAGTCCACTATATCTACCTATATGCAGTATTACCCTACCATTCCAAGTAAATTTGCATGTGCCACCTTTAAATATTCAAACAAACATATGTTTTGTGTGCCTGGACCGCTCATGGAGCGATAGGGGGTAGTCATTATCTTCCATGCTAAGTGGGTTATTATCATGATGAGTGTTTATTCACTCGTCCTTGCACGAGAGGGGCGGTAATAGGGATTACCAATCCCGAAATCAAAAGTTGCAAATAATTAAACAAACTCCCCCAAGACTGTTGTTGGTATGGACGGTACCCGTGGATCCGGCAAGCCTGGAGTGTGTTTGTTGGTGGAGGGGGAGTAAACCTTTACTTTTACTGCTTGGGAACCAGCGCTAATATGTTTAGCATGGAAGATATTGATAACTCTTGGTCGTTGAGGGAGTCCTGGATTAAGGGGTCCTCGGACAGCCAGACTATATACTTTGGCCGAACTGTTGCACCATGAAGATACGAGATAGAAGACTTCGTCCCATGTCCGGATGGGACTCTCCTTTGCGTGGAAGGCAAGCTTGGCGATTCGGATATGTAGATTCATTTCATTGTAACCGACTTTGTGTAACCCTAGCCCCCTCCGTTGTTTATATAAACCGGAGGGTTTAGACTTCTAGGGTTTAGCCACAACAATCATAACTTCATAGGCCAGACTTCTAGGGTTTAGCCATTACGATCTCGTGGTAGATCAACTCTTGTAATACTCATATTCATCAAGATCAATCAAGTAGGAAGTAGGGTATTACCTCCGTAGAGAGGGCCCGAACCTGGGTAAACATTGTGTCCCCCGCCTCCTGTTACCATCAGCCTTAGACGCACAGTTAGGGGCCCCCTACCCAAGATCCGCCGGTTTTGACACCGACATTGGTGCTTTCATTGAGAGTTCCGCTGCATCGTCACCAGAAGGCTTGATGGCTCCATCAATCATATACAACAACGCAGTCCAGGGGGGGAGATCTTCCTCCCCGGACAGATCTTCATATTCGATGGCTTCGCACTGCAGGCCAACTCGTTTGGCCATCTAGAGCAGGTTGCTAGCTACGCCCCTGGCCAGCCGGTCAGATTTGGAAGCCTGAATTTTGTGGCCAATATCTGTGGAGACTTGATCTTCGACGTGTTCGAGCCCATGACGGCTATCCCTGACCACTATGATGAACATGACTTAGATTTGTCATCTGTCCATGCTCAGGAGATAGCGCCTGTGACTACTCTGGCCCTAGATCCGGAGCAGACTGTGTCGCCCGAAGACGGGAAGCTTAACCCCGCCATGGAGGCTGCAGACCCAGCGGCGCCTCGAGCCGCACACAGACCTAACATCAAGCTGGGCTTGTGTTACTGGAACCTCGGACTCATTTCCGGCCATGGGTTCTGGACCGCATGCATCCGCGTCCATCGAACCTGATTGGGCGCCGGTCTTGGAGTTCAGCTCCGCGAACATCTTCCAGCACTCACCCTTTGGCGATGTGTTAAACTCATTAAAATCCCTATCCTTGTCAGGGGATTCTCGGCCGAAGTATATCCGGTTCGAATGGGAAGCAGACGATGAAGAACTTCGTTTCCCACCCACCACCCACTTTGTAGCCACTGTCGATGACTTAACCGACATGCTCGATTATGACTCCGAAGACATTGATGGTATGGACAACGATGCCGGAGAGGAGCAGGAACCACCACCCACAGGGCGTTGGACGGCCACCTCCTTGTATGACATATACATGGTGGATACACCCAAAGAAAACAACGACGACGATGAAAATCCAGTCGAGGATAAACCTCCTGAGATACAGCCAATACACCGACATCAGCGGAGCCTCTCTAAGCCACGTCGTAGTAAAAACAAAAATACCGTCACAGGAGAAATAACACTCCGGACGATGCCGAAGACAATGAAGACCCCGTAGAGCCAACCTCCGAACAGGAGGAATGGGAAGATGGGCAAGCTAGCCCTTATGAACAGGCCACAAATGAAGATGCGGAGGACAGTAATTACCTTTCGCTCTCCGAGGACAAGGTGAGTGAAAGCACAAGTGCTCCCTAGGTGATTTTGGTAACTAATGTCAACATATCTCTTGTTGGACTAATACTCTTACCTAGTATGTTTCAGATAAGCTCAACAATGGAGTGCCATGGACTAGAGGATGTGGAACCCCTTCAAGATGCTAAGGACAAAGGATTGGCTCAAGCTCAAAGCACAAGACTCTACCTTTTACTTTTAGTGATCCAAGATCACATTGAGTCCATAGGAAAGCCAATACTATTAAGAGGGGATGACGTGTTGCTTAATGGCTTGCTTGCTCAAAGTGCTTAGTGATATGCTCCAAAGCCCTCAACTACTTTCTCACATCCACATATGTCCCAAACCAAAAGTCAAACTCGGCCCCGCTGAAACTTTCTATCTGGCACAAGCGAGTTCAGTTGACATAGCCACTGCTAGAAACCCTAATCAAGTTGGTCTCACCGATGGGATCTTGGTCTCACCGAGATGGGCTTCCAAACTCTCTGTTGCCTATTGCAATAATTTCGGTCCCACCGAGATATGCAATCGGTCCCACCAAGTTTGCCTGGCCAACTATCTGTTTTGCTTATTACCCAAATCGGTCCCACCGAGTTTGTGTAATCGATCAAACTGAGTTGAGGCTTTACCCTAACCCTAGCACATCAGTCCTACCGAGTTGATCATGCCAGTCCCACCGAAGTTCCTAACCGTCACATTATGAAATAAATTAGTCTAACCGAGTTTCACGATTCGGTCCCACCGAGTTTGGTAAATTGTGTGTAACGGTTAGATTTTGTGTGGGGGCTATATATACCCCTCCACCCACTCTTCATTCATGGAGAGAGCCATCAGAACATGCCTACACTTCCAACATACATTTTTTGAGAGAGAACCACCTACACTTGTGTTGAGGTCAAGATATTCCATTCCTACCACATAAATCTTGATCTCTAACCTTCCCCAAGTTGATTTCCACTCAAATCTTCTTTCCACCAAATCCAAATCCTGTGAGAGAGAGTTGAGTGTTGGGGAGACTATCATTTGAAGCACAAGAGCAAGGAGTTCAGCATTAACACACCATCTATTACCACTTGGAGAGTCGTGTCTCCTAGATTGGTTAGGTGTCACTTGGGAGCCTCCGTCAAGATTGTGGAGTTGAACCAAGGAGTTTGTAAGGGCAAGGAGATTGCCTACTTTGTGACAAAGGAACGGAGTTCAAGAATGCAACTGTGGACACCTTTCTTGACGAAAAAGGGATTTCACATGAGTTCTCGGCTATGTACACACCTCAACAAAATGGAGTTGTTGAGAGGAAGAACCGGACGCTCATCGAAATGGCAAGAACGATTCTTGATGAGTACAAGACGTCGAAGCACTTTCGAGCGGAAGCAGTTGAGACAGCTTGTCATGCAACAAATCGCTTGTATCTTCACAAGCTACTCGGCAAAACGGCATACGAGCTCCTCACCGGTAACAAACCCCAAGTTGAATACTTTCGAGTATTCGTCTCAAAGTGCTACATTCTTGATAA
This sequence comes from Triticum turgidum subsp. durum, assembly GCA_900231445.1. Lineage (NCBI taxonomy): Eukaryota > Viridiplantae > Streptophyta > Magnoliopsida > Poales > Poaceae > Triticum > Triticum turgidum. Next base: position 174,763,541 of record LT934114.1, on the reverse strand, counting down.
GCATCGTCATTCTAAATTTGCTCCTAAATCTCATGAAGGTTTCCTACTTGGTTATGGCTCAAACTCTCACACTTACCGTGTCTACAATAATTTTGCCCGAAAGGTTGAAGAGACGGTAGATGTGAAGTTTGATGAATCTAACAGCTCGCAAGTAGAGCAATTGTCAATTGATGTAGGAGACAAAGACCCTTGGGAAGCAATCCAAGAATTGTCTATTGGCAAGATTCATCCAACGGAGGTGAAGGAGAGTACCTCGTCCGTCCAAGTGGAAGCTTCTGCCTCACGACAAGGTGAACCAAGAGTTGAAACGGAAGCATCCACAAGTGGGACACACCAAGACGAAGAAAACGAGGAAGTGCACCAACATGAACATCAACAACCTCCTTCTCCACCATGAAAAGAGAACGACAACGTCAACAATGAAGAAGGCTAAGAACAAGAACAAGATGAAGAAGATATTCCACCCAGATCCAAGCAAAAGCTTCCAAGAGTTCGAGCAAGAGTCCCCAAAGACCATCCTATCGAGCAAATCTACAATGATATCCAAACCGGGAGAATCACTCGCTCTAAAACTCATTTGGCTAACTTGTGTGAACATTATTAATTCATCTCTAGCATTGAACCTATGAAGGTTGAAGAAGCATTGGAAGATCTAGATTGGATAAACACCATGCATGAAGAGCTACACAACTTTGAGAGAAATCAAGTTTGGACATTGGTTGAGAAGCCTGACAACAACCACAACATCATTGGTACCAAATGGGTGTTTCACAACAAGCAAGATGAAGATGGACAAGTAGTTCGCAACAAAGCACATCTCTTCGCCCAAGGCTACACTCAAGTCGAAGGTATGGACTATGGTGAGACATATGCCCCCGTTGCTAGACTTGAGTCCATTCGCATCTTACTTGCCTATGCTAATCACCATGATATCACCTTGTACCAAATGGACATTAAAAGTGCTTTCTAAATGGTGAAATAGAGGAGGAAGTTTATGTTAAGCAACCTCCCGGCTTTGTCAATCCTAAGAAACCTAATCATGTTTACAAACTTCACAAAGCTCTTTATGGTCTTAAACAAGCTCCTAGAGCGTGGTATAAATGCTTGACCAAGTTCCTTATTGAAAAAGGCTTTGAAATTGGAAAAATTGATTCTACTCTTTTTACTAAAAGGGTCAATGGAGAACTATTTGTGTGCCAAATCTATGTTGATGATATTATATTTGGTTCGACTAACCCTCACTTTAGTGAGAAGTTTGGAAAGCTAATGTCGGAGAAGTTTGAGATGTCTATGATGAGTGAACTCAAATTCTTTCTCGGTTTGCAAATCAAGCAAACTAAGGAAGGTACCTTTGTCTCTCAAACAAAGTACACCAAGGACTTATTCAAGAAGTTCAACATGCAAGAATGCAAAGGTATGACTACACCCATGCCTACTAGTGTACACCTTGATTTGACCAAAGATGGTGAACCGGTTGATCAAAAGGTTTACCGCTCCATGATTGGTTCATTGTTATATCTATGTGCCTCTCGTCCCAATATTATGCTAAGTGTGTGCGTGTGTGCACGATATCAAGCGGCCCCTAAAGAATGTCATCTTAAGGATGTGAAAAGGATAGTGAGATACTTAATACACACACCAAATTTTGGCATTTGGTATCCTAAGAGGTCTTCATTCGATCTTGTTGGTTACTCTGATTCGGACTATGCTGGAGACTAGGTTGATAGAAAGTCCACTTCGGGTACTTCTCAATTTCTTGGTAGATCTCTTATGTCTTGGTCCTCCAAGAAACAAAACTTGGTATCCTTATCCACCGCCGAAGCGGAATACATTGCCGCTGGTTCATGTTGTGCTTAATTACTTTGGATGACCCAAACTCTCAAGGATTATGGGATATATGTGAAACATGTTCCATTGCTATGTGACAATGAAAGTGCTATCAAGATTGCTCACAATCCCGTGCAACACTCTCGAACTAAGCATATTGAAGGTCATCATCATTTCATTCGAGATCACGTTGCCAAAGGGGACATTAATCTTAAGCATGTTCGCACCGATAAGAAATTAGCGGATATATTCACCAAACCGCTTGATGAGAAAGTCTTTTGCCGTTTGAGAGATGAATTGAACATCATTGATGCTTCAAAATTGGAGTAGGAACTCCATTTGGATACATGCAAGGCATGAGCCTTTGACTAATCCTTGATATTTCTTTCATGTTGCTATTTATATGTCTTGGATATATTTGCACCCTTGCATGTCATCTAACCCTTGTAGGTACTTGGATGAATCTAAATATATGAGATTGCAACCCACTCACATCTTGAGCAAATTTCTACATCACCAAGTCTCTACACAATGGTGGTTGAAGACAAGGAAGGACGAAATCCTTCAAACATATCCTTTGACAAATTCTATATCAAGTTTTATGATTGTCATTTTTGATACACAAGTGCTCTTCCTTGCAATACTAACTCATGTAGGTAGATGAACTCAAATTCCAAGTGGAGCTCCCAACTCTTGATGAGCTACATCAACCTTGAGCAACCCACACAAGCTCAACTACATGATCACGATCAACACCACCACCCAAGGTATGTTATTCCATCTTAGAGAAGCTTTACTCCAAGTCATGAGTCAAAGCAACACAACAAGATGTGTATACATCAAAATGATTAAACGAAAAATAATAACCCCATTTTGAGCTTAAACCATGAGTATGGCCTATGATCAAGTGATCTCACTTGACTCCTAAGTCAATATACTCTAACATAGGTGATATTGTCGCCGACCAATTCTAGATGAAGTTCTCTTGTGTTCTTTTCTGTGCTCTTGCATTTGTCTCATGCATATTTGTTTCCCCTTTCAAAAACAAACTTCATCTAGATTTCTTTTTTGTTTCTTTTGTTGTTCTTTCTCTTCATCCAATTCTTTGCAAATCTTTCAGTTAATTCCTTGCAAATCCTTGTGAGATCTTACTTGACTAGTGAGCTGAGGTGACAAGTGTTTTCTCTATGATGAACTCGGTCCCACCGGTCTGTTGTTTTCGGTCCAACCGAATTCTTTCGGTGCAACCGAAGCACACAACTTGGTGCCACCGATTTCACTGCAGGAAAGACAGCTTGCCACTTGTTCCTGCATTCTTTTTGATCCAGCTCCACTCAATGATTCTTGTCCTCTACCAGGATCACATTCGACTTGCTACTTTGCTCTATGACTCAAGGACCAAACCCATTTGTAACAAAAATCCAGAAGAACCCTTCTTGGAAATTGATGTCAAGGGGGGAGAGAGAGATCACATCAAAGATTAATCATTTCTATAGGGGGAGAAAATACTCAGGGGGAGAGAGTTCTTCTACAAGGAGACAGTAGTATCACTTCAAAAGACCCCAGATGCTTGGTGTTCAAGAGGAGAGAAGTCACATGTCTTTAAGAGGTGAAAGACATGTTCATATTTGATTGCTTGCATTAGCTCTGTTTCTTTTCTTTACTCTGATTTTCTGTTCCCTATCTTCTCCCAGTATCCCATGCTAGATTCAGGGGGAGCAAGACTTCTAAGGGAAGGAAATCCTTGAATTCATTGCACATCTTTACCTTTGGGGACATGTCTATATCCAATGGGGTACTCAGTACTCACTCTCTACATGTCATCCCAGTCTTGGTACTCTTGTGGTTTCTTTTGTTTGCTCTGGCTAGTAGGTGTATCTGTGTTATCTAACCTAGTTTACGCAAGTTCATTCCTTCCTAAGCCAACTCAAGACCACAAGGTAAGTATATGCATCACAGTCATGTGTATGAGGATTTCTTGCTGATGTACATACTGTTTGCAAGAAGGACTCATGAGCATGAAGGTACATTTCCTATATTCACATCGTTTGCTCTAATGCATATAGCCAAGATACATGTAACACATTGCTTACTCTGTCATGCTTATGCATTCACATGCTCCTATATTCCATATTTACATGATTGCATACATGTAAGGGGAGCCTATGCATGTTACATGTCTTTCCAAACCTTTACTTGTTATTCTCTATATCTTTATCTAAAGCTTTTACTACAAAAAAAAGACACATCCGTGACATTTTGGGCCGAACAAAACTTTTTTCTGTCATACTTATGACACTTCTATGATGATAATTGTGACAAAACCCGGTATCATCATAGATGTGGCGGGCTCCTACTTCTATGACAAAAAATCATGACAGAAAATGGGTTTTCGTCCTGGGCGGGCCAGAGACGCAGCTGCATGACATTCTTTGGGCCGTCCATGACAGAAAAACCCGTGGTAGAAGTGAGGGCGAGGAAAATTTCGGGGAGTTCCCGGTTACGGTGGGTCGTCGGGGGCCGAGCGATGTGTGTGTTTCTCTCGTACATGTAAGCATGTGCGTGCGAGGTGTTGGCTCTAACTGAACCCGAGCGAGGCGTTGGGCTCTAACTAAACCCGAGCAATTGCACTGCAGGCTACACGTTACTGAACCCGAGCGATCGATCGATGGCTGTTAACTGAACCCGATTGAGCGATTCCTTCGCTACTGCTGGTAACTGAAGCCGATCGATGCTGCCTCTCTGGATGAACCGTGAGCGTTGCGGGGGGGGTGGATGAACAGTGAGCGGTGGGAGTGGATGAACAGGACCCGTGGCGTTGCCTCTGGATGAACAGGACCTCGATCGATCGAGACGGTTGGGGCTGGATGAACAGGACCCCGTGGAGGGCTGGATGAATAGGACGACCCCATGGAGGGCTGGATGAACAGTAGACGGTGGAGGGGTGGATGAACAGTAGCCCGTGGAGGGGTGGTTGAACAGGAGCCCGTGGAGAGGGGTGGTTGAATAGTAGCTGGTGGAGTAGCGCGCGGTGGAGGCTGGTTGAACAGGAGCCCGTGGATGAACAGCCGCAGGTGGAGGCTGGAGGAGGTCGACGGTGGATGAACAATAGCCCGTGGAGGCTGGAGGAGGTCGACGGTGGAGATGAACAGTATCCCGTGGAGTCCCGTTTTGCGGTACGCCACACCCCTCCCGATGAACAGGACCCCCGTTTCGACCGTAGCGCTCCAACATAAGTCTGTTTCGTCCATTTTGCAGTACGCCACACCCCTCCTGATCAACAGGACCCCCGTTTCGACCATACGAGTTCCGTTTCCTCCATTTGCGGTACGCCAGACCCCTCCCGATGAACAGGATCCCGTTTTGAATGTGGCCGGTCGAACACAAGACCGTTTCCTCTGTTCTGCGGTACGCCAGGCCTCGTTTCCATTGCTTGTTCCGTCCAAGCCCTCCCGATGAACACGACGACGCATTCCATTCCGACCCAGCCGGTTGGCTCCCCATGAACACAACGATGATGTTGTTTCTCCATTCCGACCCAGCCATGTACACGAGCCCTGGTCGTACATATGCACGAGTAGGCGTTCGAGACCCCGCCCGTATGTACACATATGTGGCCGTATTTTCTTTCTTGCACACTGGCCGATGTACATACGTCATCCTCCGCACACACTACGGCAGCGAGCTTGGGGGCAGAGGCCATCCCGCGCGGGCGCTAGGTCTGAGAGGACGGCCTTGCCGTCAGTGCGTGACCTCGCTCGCCGACGACGATTGCGTCAACGCTGCATGTCCTTTTCTTCCCCGGCGGATTCGTGACCACCGGTGAGGAGGGAGAGAGAGGCCGTCTTTTTAGATCTAGAGAGAGGGTGGTAGTGTGAGAAGCAAGTGGGCAGCCCTTAGCAAGAAAACGCTGAAGCTCCAGCCTATATATTTTTTTATACTACTAGTACTGGAGGTGGAGTAGTGGTAGAGTAGTTTATATTTTCTCTGTGTACAATACCAGTTAGTCGTGCTTCAAAACTGAATGGCACACCATTAAAAAATAAAGGTCGATAACTAATGCGGCACCTCGGGCCAACGCGGCCAGATCGCATTTTGCACGAGAAATTACACACCATGTTTCATTGACATGCAGTCCCGTTCCAACATATGAGTGAGACGACGGCGAGTCCTTTTCTACTAGTATTTCTAAACAGACGTGTAGGCCGGTGCGCCTCTTCGTGAACCGTGGCAAACTGGCAACTGTCCACCGACTCTTCGCCTTTCCCTCTCGATTTGGAACTGCTATCGCACGCTCTTCCTCTCCCTCCTCCATTTTCCTTCAACCCTTCACCCTTTCTTCTGACATTGTTCGATCGTCTTCTCCATGGAGGGAACAGGCCGGAAACGACCCCGTTATTCTTGCCCCGATCTGAAAGATGACGTGGTGGAGGAACTCATTGATCGGTGTGACATCATCACCTCGGCTAGCATGGCAGGTTCGTTCAAGACCATTCTCGACTCAACTAATAACATCATTACAAGGAACCCAAGAGTCAAGGAGTGGTTTGATCTCCCCTATCTTCACCGTGACCCTGATGACTGGCGTGGGGACGACGGAGGCCTCGCCTTGTGCAAGTTGATGCCGCTTGATAATGATACGTATGATGTTAAGATGCCATCGCTTGAGGGTAAGGCTTGGGCAGGCGCAAATGGAGATTGGGTTGTTTACATTGGGTCCAACTGCGAGTGGGAACTTGTGAATGTGTACACTCGTGACTGGGTTCCACTTCCAAAAATCTCAGCAGACTGCCCAGAGGTTGAGCACACCGGTATTGTACGCATGTTCATATACGATCATGGTGACTGTCTTCTACGGAAGATAGCAATTTGTTGAGTTCCAAACCGCTCTTGGAATTACAACAACTATGAAGTTGTTGCTATCTTCGACAAGCTTGTTGCCATCCTTCGTGGTTCGACTGGATGGATACTGCTCAAAAATCAGTTTCTATACACGGATGAGTATTGTGATGCAATTCAATACGAGGGCCTTGTGTTTGCTGCCACCACTCATGGCACTGTTTTTGCATGGAATCCTTATGCTTTCGGTACGTTTGTCTTCCACCGTAACTATAATTGTTTCATCCACATGCATGCGGGTTAGCAAGTTTCCCTTTACTAATTAACCTTCTTCTTGTGTTTCCAAGGTCCTGTGAACATTCCACCACCTATACTTGAAAAAAAATTTAACCAAGGGGGAGATGATGATGGTGATGATCATGAGCATGAGGACGAGCAGCGCCCATATACTCTGTGGCGCCTAGCAACTAATTCCGATGGATCACCTCTTCTTGTGTGTCTATAGCCCACTAATGATGTTACTACTAAGGAAGCAGGTGTAGTCTCCCATGGTTGCACTCTCCGGACCTATTCGAACACTCGTTGCATGGTATTCGGGATGGATACTAGTGTGCTAGTGCCAACTCCTTCTCCCTGGTACAGAATTGATAGTCTTGGAGAAAACTCGCTCTTCCTTGGACAGAACTATCCAATGATGGTGGAAGGAGATCCAACTGCTGTTGACACAATGTTACTACCATTTATGAGAAGCAACTGTGTCTATACCTCGGACATTTGGGTGGTTCCCTTCCCTGGTACTGATATAGTAGGCCACTTCAGCCTGGATGATCAGTCCTGTGTTGGTCTCGAGATCGACAATGGATGGCCCATCCCAGAGAATCACTTGTGGTTCAAAGCAAGTGTTTCCAACGTCGAGGAATGGTTGAGTTAAAGTTCATTTCATTGCTTGTTATTTGTTGTGTGATGAAAACTTTAGTATTTATAATGTATCCTCGTTGTCAATATGGGTTGATGACCTGTTGTATGTAATAAAATGATATTCCTGTGATAAACTTACTAAATTTATGAATGGCTTTCGAGTCGCTTCTCTGAGTGAGTGGTGTGACGAGGCAAAAAAATATTTTCCGAATACATAAGTGTATGTGCATTGCAACAGGTTATCGGATGAGGCCAATCAACAATAGTAGTACACTATTTGTACTAGCTTCACATGCTTCGTGCATCGGGCGGGTGTTTTTACTGTAGCATTATGTTAATGTGTTTGTTGTACGTAACCGGCACCTTGAATCCTTGATACTAGTACTATATAGTAAGTAGTAGGAGTAGTAGGGTGGCATGGGCCAGAACAAGCATTCACGTCCAGGAGTACGGCACACGCCACCACCACGACATCCATCTGACACCATATTATTTCTTGGAGTCCGTGCTAGAGTAATCTCTTCAACCTCGTCGTTTCTCTAACTTCAGCCATCGCGTGGCGGGCGAGGTGGGGGTTTGCCGATAGTCGGTTTCCTCAACTACGGTCCCACTTGTAAGGCCAACTCCAACGCACGACCCCAAAGGGACCTCTGTTTTGCACGAACTCCAACGATAATTTTGACTAGAAAAGCAATACCAAAGAAAACAAGAACCACAAGAATACATTTTACTACTACTAGAAGATATCCAACTTCCATAACTGCTCATGTAATTTGGATTAGTGCCTTCTCGATGCATTCATTGTTGATCTGCGGAGGCTCGATCTTGTGTGCTTCTTTCTTCTTCGAGTGTAAAGAAGTAGACGTTGCTTCCTTGCATCCTAGTCTCATGTCTAGCCTCTAGTAGGAGTATCAACAAGTGCACTAGTCTCATCTCTAGCCTCTATGGTAGCTAAAAGTGCTAGAACATCTACTAAATTGTGCTCTATCAATATATCGATGTACTCTTCTTCCCAATACCAAAACTTGCATCCATTCTACTCCCTCCGTTCCACAATACATGCCTTATATTTGTCAAAATATAGATGTATCTAGACATGTTTTAGTATATAGGTACATCCATTTTTGGACAAATGGAAGTCAAGTATTTTGGAACAGAGGGAGTAAACAATAAAAAATTTAAGTTAGCACAACTAGTCTAATCCGAGAGCACCCGAAGATTTGGTTGGGTTCTTCCTCCTTTTGCCGACATGTGGGACATCCAGCATCCAGGTCGTGTCATGCAAGAAAATAGAGTGGTAGTTGAAGCCACGTGATGTGCATCTTGGGTTAAACTGTAAATAGAATCTTACTACTCTTGAGTAACTCCAAAAGCGGCCACCGAAGATCTTTATTAGATTTGTTTTCATCACTAGCACGTCGAGGTGAAAGATGTGCAGGTTCAGTGGGTCCTGTTGTGTTTTCACTGACATGTGGGATCGCATGTGAGCAAACAGACGATGGGCTCCGCGCGTCCGCTGGCTGGATGAGAAGAGAGATAGAGGAGGGTTGAGCACGGACTCTAGGAAATTTGTTCTACGTACCTCGCTATAGGCTCGATATAGTGGGGTGGCATGGGCCATAACTAGCATTCACGTCTAGTAGTACGGCACACGCCACCCACACGAGTCCCATCCGACCCCAATTTTCTTAGAGTCCGTGCTATAGCCATCTCTTCTCCCTCCTGTTTTCTCAGCCATCGCGTGGTGCGCGGGGTGGGCGTTTGCCTACAGTCGGTTTGCTCAACTGCGGTCCCACTTGTAAGTGAAAATGCAACACCGCACGCATTCCCCCTTAAGCGGTGTGCCGGACCAACCGTGTGGGGGTGCGGCGCGAACACGACAGGCTTTTCCTTTTGAACTCGTAACTTGTAAAATTTGGTTCTGCTCCATGGCGCGACCGATAGATAGAAAATAACGATTTTTCCTAGAGTAATGAGAAGTTTGGTTCTGGCGCCATTCATGCATGGAGTACGTATGAAAATTATGAAGTTGATGCGAAAGGTAAGATAATTACTAGTAGTACCATATACTACTACATGGATTTGACAGAAAGATAAAAATGCATTCGGATCCATCAACGACATCCTCACGCCCTAGTGTGCCGGGTCACCAACCAACATGTGAGGAGCAGCGGTGTTGGCGGTGAGCTCAACGTGCTTATGAACAATGCCGTCCAAGGTTGCCCTACGGTCCAAGAAGGCCAGCATCATATCGTCCTCCTCTTGCATGTAGTAGTCCTTGTGGACGATTTGCGCGTAGACGTGGGTGATTATGTTGATGGTGTCTTGCTACGCCAGGCGCTGCGCAGCAAGCGCGACCTCGAGGTGGACATTCTCCGGCGCGACGGCGGGCAGTCGTAGAGCCACCAGTGCGTCGAAGAGGTTGTCACCATAGTGGCCGTTGAGGGTGGCGGGCATCATAGAGCCTGGTCGCGTCGGCTGGAGGCGTACGTCAAAGTCGTCCGTGAGCTTCTTCACGACGGTGAACTTGTCAAGGAAACCAACGAAGACCTCGTCGAACAAGGAGACGAAGCTGTCGTCCAAGCGGCCCCTCGCCCTGGCGGCCTCAAGCAATACCTAGAGACGTTCCTCGGTGTCGGGCCGCAGGCCGGCATCATGGACCATCTGGCACAGCCGGCTGACACTTGTGCTCATCGCCTCCATGGGTCTAGCTTAGCTTCTAGTCAACTGATCTTGTGATTCGAGTGATCAGTCTTGCCCTCGGTTAGCGTGCGTAGGTGCGTAGGATTTCGTACTACTCCTCGGCCCTCTACTATGCCTGCCTTTGGTTGTATGATAGGTGGGCCAGCCACCCCTTGGGCCCATGTGTCATTCACCCAAAGGCAGTTGCAGTAAGGCAATGAAGTTGTGTCCCCCTCTGTGCCGGTGCAGTATAGTCATCTCACCGGACCTCTAGTTGGGGCCAAACGAGAGAAGTTTGATGTTTACTGGTTTATTGGTCCCCTTTACATTTTGCGCCAAGTTTTGACCTTTGATTTAACTAATAAAATGTTAATGCATGTAAACAAAAATGTTGTGTAAGTCACCTTACGAAAACCAAATAATCCCAAAACACTTAGGCACGGTGCATTAACTCCCTCCTTGTTTCTTATTTCGTGACATATCAACCAATGAGAGATGTGGGCCGTGCATGCTTTCAATGACTTGAGACTACCCAACATGACATGCAGTGTTTAGTTCATTGCATGTAATCCTATTACTCTAGTTAGCAAAAAGACATTAAGTTCTCTCGCCGATAGGAATAAAACACCATGTATTTATTTATAGAGGGAGTAGTACATTTTTTGTGACATGCATTACTAGATATTGCTAGTCAAATACTAAAATCCAGATGGACGTGGTAGTACTCCTAAATCCATATGGTGGTGCTACTAGTACTAGTAGTAGTACTACCAATGTAGTAGGAGTACTAGCACTGTACTACCCATTGATCAAATTATTACGTGCTGCTCCTCATAGTGAAGTGACAAGACCTTGTGGTGGAGATGACACCTGAGTATAGGCGCCGTGTTCGGCATACCTTAGTCAGCCTCACCATTTGCAGTCACTATCATCATGGCTGTAGAGCTAGCCTGCTTACAACTAGCCCTGTTCAACATAATTTCCCGTGCGTAGATGCCCGTGCATTGCACGGAACACCAAGATTTGGGGTGGACGGCGCCGGCAGCGGCCATCGCGCCAGATTTTTCCACGGCCTTCTAGATGTGGTGGGGAGGAGATAAGGCTGACTCTGAGAGACAAGGAGTTGTTTGTAAATAGGGAACAAGTGCGGGCATCTTTTTGCAAAAATGGAGAAGCTTGGTTTGTATGCGTTAGATCTAGATCCGGCGGCTATTGGTGAAAGATGGGAGGCACAACATCACACCAACTCAGGACCTGTTTGATTCGTAGGATTTTGAAAATGCAGGAATAGGACACGGCAATATTATAAGTTTCAAACTGATATTACAAATGTTAGGAGTAATGCTGCACCTATGAAGAGGGAATTACTAGGAAGTTTACGTAAGAACTTTTGTTACTTTAGGTGGATGCAGCATTATCATACAAACTAAAATCCACCGCCCTAACAAGTCACTAATGGGCAAATAAGTTTTCGAGTCTCTGGCCACTTGATGTTTCAAAAACAAATTTAGCTTCTGCAGAGACTTTTTCATTTAGGCTTAGACGCTTGCGGTGATCAGCACGCCATTCATTGTTGCGCCAGAGAACGCCAAACCTCATTACCTTGAGCACACTTGCCTCCAAAACAAAGAACCTGGCCAATTTAATCTTAGATGTGCTGCCTCGGTAGTCGATCAAATCAATTTCTGTAAGATGGAGATCAAGGCATTCGATGAGATTGTTATAGTGCAGCACATTTTTCACTTTCGGGTCTTTTTTTATCTGCAAAAGAAGAGAACATATTAGAGCAGCTGGCTGTATAAGATTGTCGTGTCATCGAGAGGTACCAATATCATTCGCTCATACGATAGGGTTGGCTGGCTAGTGATATTTTTTCACTATCTCTCTCTCTCTCTCTCTCTCTCTCTCTCTCTCTCTCTCTCTTTCTGTTTCCTCTCATTTAACTAGGAGCACGTGAAGAGCTTGGGCATTTGTTACCTTCCACTATATGGCCGATGCCATATTTCGCAAAAGTATGCCACATAATACGCATCAATGTCAAATCAAAAGATTTTGGCACCGCTCTCGCGATGTGAGAGAGTTGGCACCGCTGTGCACACAGACCCACATGTATAAACAAATCAATCAAACCAACTACACCAGCCTCTCACTCTCCCAAACAAGTGTTTTTTATTGCCTCAGTCCTCTCTCTCTCTCCCATGCAGTGTTTTTTCATTGCATGAGTTAATTTGGCACCGGAGCAAAGTAGGTGATCCAGATTGGGGCACCAGGTGAGCAATGGAGGGGCATCGATGCTAAATGCATCACAAGTGAATTTGGCACATGTTTTGGCCTACATACCCACTTTTGTACTCCCTCCGTCCCAAAATTCTTGTCTTAAATTTGTCTAAATACGGATGTATCTAGTTACATTTTAGTGTTAGATACATCCGTATCTAAACAAATGTAAGACAAGAATTTTCGGACGGAGGGAATACTACCTCGTATTTAGTATAAAATTTTGACCATAGATTTACCTAAGAAAATGCCTATGCATGTCACTAAAAATTACACCATTTGAAATTATGTTCAAATATGAATCCAAAGATAGAGTTCTTAGTGACATGCATTAACATTTTGTCAGTTAAATCTATGGTCAAATTTTGATACTACAAAATTGGAACAGTAAACCAGGACGGAGGTAGTACTTGCTCTTAGGGTAACCATAGAGTTACTGGAGTAGTCTAAGTTACTTTCCACTATGACTAGCCTAGGCTACTATAGTAGTACAGCATAAAAATGATGCAGGTGATCACGTGAGAAAAAATACTAAAAACATTTCTTTCGGTGCAGTGCGTAGATGCAGTTTTGAACACTACACTTGTCATCGTAATTTGGGAAAATTACGAAAATTTGAGCTACATTGTGATTACCGTTTACTTATAGGAAAGAAGTTTCACCTTTATGAGTAGCTTCTCCGTGCACGGAAAGCATGTAAGGAATCCAACAACTTGATCCAGATTGGGGCCGATAGATTTTAGTGCCAAGATCTTCACCGTGCGCATGGACTGGGTCAAGCTCGTGGGAATCATTTTCTGGAAGACGGTCATAAATACATCAAGAAGAAATTTAAAAATGTGAATTTCAAGAAGACGGAGAAGAAGATGAGTGATGTACCTGAACATTTATGGATCCAATAAAGAATTCGGAGAATTTGGTAGATGAGTACACCAACGTTGTCAATTTTGGTGCGTCAATGACCCTGATTTTTGTTGGACCTTCTAGATCCGATACAAGCAATCTCTCAAGGAAAGGCGCATTCTCAATGACCATAACGTGGAACACCTGGAGTGATCTCTTCCCAATTGATGTCTTGTTGCGGGGCCAGCAAGACACATAAATCCATCAGAGATTCGTCGAGGCGATGTGGAGGCTAATGAACCCGTGGATCTGCTCAAGACGAAGGTACTCGAGTGCAGTACAGTTGCGGAGCAGATGCTCCATAGCCTTCTTCGAGATGACAATGTCAAAGAGGTCGAGCTGCTTGAGTTGAGGGAGAAGAAGGGCGGGCGCGGCATTAATCTGGGGAGGATAGCAGGAGCTGAAGTTGGCACGGTGCAGCGTTGGCGTGAGGCGGAGCGCGGAGGGCGGCAGAGAGCGACATCGTCCAGCTTCAAAGCTGAGCTCCTCGAGCTGATCTAGGGCGGGGGATAAGAACCACTCGTCGAACTTGGGTTGGACCTTGCAGTTGGTACTGAACATGCGCATGTCAAGGCGTCCGGCTGGCCCAGGGTGCGATGAAAGGATCTTGGAGACTGCGGCCATGCGTTTGCAATCCCCGTCGCAGAGGCAACTGTCGACAGTGAGGTTGGGGGGGACGCAGCGCCAGAGGGGGCGCCACTGCCGGGAGAGCAGGGCGGTCCGCACAGCAGATTTGGTGGGGAGGAGGCCGATGATGACGAGCAGCATGTCGTCGGGAAGGCTGCTGATGAAGTCCAGGCTCGCTAGATGCAGTTTTGGCTCGAGCCGCCTCCGCTTGCTGGCTGCCTCGCCGTCCATCTCAACCAGCAGCGACGCTGGTGTACATGTGTGCTGGTGTGTGTTGTGTGTTGGGTGTGCGCGAGTGCGTCCTTCTGTGCATGCCGCCGCGCAGTGGTGAATTGTGCGCGAGTGCGTCCTTCATGCGCAAGAAGTGTGTCCTCAATGCGCCCTCAATTTACTAGCGAGCGGGGTGCTACCCAGAGTGGTTTCAACTTTGTTTACTTCACCGCGTGTCAGATGGGCCTCTTGTTTACTTATTTTTCACCCACTGCCACATGGGCCAGCACAGGAAGATACACAACACGAGCTGACAAGGCGGCATGTGGATTGGTTGACCGGTCAACTAAACAATATACGGAGCTATACGCTAACACAGTGAGCGTATAATCCATCGGTATAGAGAGTTTGAGTGAGAGGGGAGGCCCGTGAGAGATAGCAGAGAGAGAGAGAGAGAGAGAGAAAGAGCTACTCCCTCCATTCGATAATGTAGTTCCAACATTTTTTTAAGTCAAACTTTTGAAACTTTGACCAAGTTTATAAAGAAATTACTTATATCTACAATACCAAAGATAAATGATAGTATGAAGTAAGTACATGTTGTGATGAATCTAATGATCATTCCAGATGTAAATGTTTTTCTCCACATATACCTGGTCAAACTTTTCTGAGGTTTGAATTTTCAAAACATCCATATGCTTATGGACGTGACAGTCCCTAACTAGAGAGAGAGAGAGATAAAGAGTGAGTGAAAAAAGTGTGTGTGCATGTGTGAAAGAGACATGAACAACACACAATAAAAGTAGAGAAAAAGCGTGTGTGTCTTATGCAAACATATCACACATGCATCTTCAACAACGGAGGCAAGGTGAGGAGATAGTGTGTGGTTGTTTGGAACCGAGAGAGCAAGACCCCTAGCACGTGGCCAAGAGGGGTCTGACAAACAAGGGGGAGAGGTCGAGAGAGACGTACGGAGAAAATGCAGACATGGGGAGGAGAGAGTGTATGTTTGTCATAGAGAGATCCCCTGGAGATCGTGATGGGACTACATGGGTGGGAGATCGAGTGACAAGGTGTGTGCGCGATAGAAGATGCCCCGAGAGATATCGAGATAGACATATGGATGGAAGGAGACAATACATGTGTTCCTGATGGCTAGTAAGAGATAATCATACTTAGGAGGGGGGAGTGCTTGCGCCTATGATGGAGTGAGTGATTATGGTACTTAGGGGGGTGTGTGTCACATGGAGAGAGAACAAGGGCAGAGAGTGTTGGATGGGTCTATATGTATAGCGCGAGCGAGACATGTGTATGTGTGAACCAGGGAGATATAAGGTCAGTTTGGCTTGCGTCCTAAGCATCTTTTGCCTGGCCTGGGGTTGTGGCTGGATTTCATGCACGCTTGTTTGGTTGCTACCCTGTGAAAAATGAAGCCCGCCTGGCTTGGGTTCCCGTGCACTTTAATTAGCCTGGCTGGACTCCAGACACTGCAAGTAGCCTAGCCCAGGCGACCAATTTCAAACGCCTGGCCGTGCCTGGTCGTGCGGCCACGAGGCTAACTGCAACATGGATGGATATTAGCATTAAATAATTGTTGGATGGATTAATTGATGGGACGTTGATGCTTTGACTGGCCCAGGCATGAACCAAATGCTTCAGCACCACACAAGCCTGGCCAGGCAGAAATATTTTACATCTCACGTCCACACCAGGCAGTACTGGCCATCAAGGCATGAGGGTCAGGTCACGAACCAAACTGACCAATAAAGTTTGAGAGAGATTGAGGAGCCCCGATAAGGCTGAGTGGTGCGTCGGATAGCTAAGAGGGGGAAAGAGATATTCCATCGCACGATAATGCAGTGCATGTAAAATTTTTAGAAGTCAAACTTTGGAAACTTTGATCAGGTTTACGCAAATGTTATTTATATCTACAATACCAAAGATACATCATACAAAACTACATCTCATGGTGAATCTAATGGTATATGTTTGCCGTACTAGATGTAATTGTTTTTCTCCGCGTAGATGGTCAAACTTTGTGATGTTTGACTTTTCAATAAATCTATATGCTATGGACCGAGGATAGTGCCTAAGTCGAGACATATCAAGTGCGTGTGAAGGAGAATGAGTAAGTGTGCAAAAAGAGTATGTGTGTGAAAGAGAAAGTGACAACAAACGATAAATTAGAGAGTGTGTGTGTTTTTTTGTTTCTTATGCGAACATATCACGCATGCATCTCCGAGATAGAAAAGCGAGGTGAGGAGATACACAAAGATAGCTAGTGTGTGATTGCTTGCAACGGAGAGAGACACCCCTGTAGCACATGTCCAATAGAGGTCTGGCCAACAAGGAACAAAGGTCGAGAGGGACACATGGAGGACATGGACGCATGGGGAGGGAGAGAGGGTATGTTTGTGATAGAGAGATCCCCTCGAGATCGTGAGGGGACTATATGGGTGGGAGATTGAGGGAGGTGCGTGCGCGATAGAAAGATGCCCCGAGAGAAATCGAGATAGACCATGCACATGTTTGTGATGGAGACTAAGATTAGCTAGTCATATACATATAGGGGGAACTGCGTGTGCCTACAATTGAGTGAGAGACCACCATACTTGGCTAGCTAGGCATGAGATTGTGTGTGCGCGTGTGAGATGGAGAGAGAACTAGGGAGAGAGATAGAGTTTTAGATGGGCCTATAGAATGAGAGTGAGATATGCATGTGTATGTGTGACCCATGTGGATGGAGAGTTTGAGAGAGGGGGGGAAGAGCTCCGAGACGATAGAGTGGTGCGTGAGAGAGTTACGGGCAAAGAGCCAAGGAATTTGTGTGCGTACGATGAGTGCACCCAAGATATCTAGCTTGGACTAGCTAGAGTATCATACATAGTGTGCGAGAGATACCTATAGATGGTGTATATATGCATGCGAACTAGAAAGACCCCCCCCC
>LT934114.1:174692504-174741003 GCA_900231445.1 Triticum turgidum subsp. durum | reverse complement strand
GGTTTCTCCCCCCAGCCTACATGGTCTCGGTTCGAGCCGGGCTTGCCACCTATAATGGTGGAGAGCAAGCGGAGAGCGTCCCCAATCCCTCCAAAGGAGAGCGGGTATGCCTTGTCCCTTATTTGACAAGAGGGCTCGGATTTCCAATTCATCCGTTTCTCCGGGGGCTCCTGGAGTTCTACGGCCTCCAATTGCACAATCTTACGCCTGCCTCCATATTGCATATTGTGGGCTTCGTAGCCCTTTGCGAGCTGTTTTTGGGCATCGAGGCTCATTTCGCGCTGTGGAAGAAGTTGTTCTGCCTTGTGCCCCGTTCTCAGGAGGGGTCGATATATCAAGTGGGCGGATCCTCACTATGGCGCATCGCCGAAACCGGATATCTATCCGGAACCCCAAAGAAGGCGTCCGAAGACTGGCCTTCAGAATGGTTTTATATAGAAGATGTCCCCCTGCCGGACCCTGTTCGGATCGGCCTCCCTGAGTTCAATAATGCTCCTCTGAAGAAGCGCCTAAGCTGGCGTCCACGGAGCCCTCAGAAGGAAAATGAGAAGGACGTCCTTTACCTGATGAGCCGGATAAGGTTGTTAGCTCATTCCGGATTGACCATGATCGAGGTCATGGCCACATGCATTATGTGGGGGGGTGCAGCCGCTTCAGTATAGAGGCCACCCCATGTGGGATTTCAACGGGGAGGACAACGACACCCGGTGCGGCCGTAAGGGGCCGGAATCGGTTGTCGCTCTAATAAAGATCTTGTCCGCTTTGTACAAGGGAGAAGAGGAGGAATTCCTTCGCGTCAACCCACGGGGTGGATTTTCTATGTACAATCCTCCAAGCTGGGTAAGCGGACACTTTCACTCGCCCACCCGTTTCATATTCCCGTAGTTAAGTATTCAGTCTAGCAATTTCAACGCAGGAGCTACGCCAGGCTGTAAAGGAGATAAACAACCCTCCTCCACAACCCGAGGACCCGGAACGGTCCTTCGACCCGGACTCCCAAGAGGACCCAGACTTATCTGTGGAGCTGATCGATGGGGTGTTTCATCAATTGAGCAAGGACAACACCTTAGTGGCCATTACGGCCGATTATCCCGGACTACTTCTAGCCTCACAAGTAACCGAGACCGAAGTCGCAGTACTTTTAAGATGATCCATCCGTGCTTATTTTTGATCACCATATACCAATGGCGTTTTTGCAGGGGAAGTCCTTGAGGCGGAGGGTCGAGCCTGCGGTGGCTAGCCAACAAGGGGCAGCAAGGCCCAGCAGGCTAAAAAGAAGTGCGGTCCGGATTGAGACGCCGGCGCAACGGTAGGGCGTGCCATTTTATTCCTAGGTTTTACTCCCTCAAGGCATACTAACGCTCGTGCCCTCTTCAGGAAAAAGAGCGCTCGCCGGAATATATCCGGAGAGGTTGCCAATCGCGCCTCCACCAGCCAGGCTCCAAGGCCGGGTCCAGAAGCGGAGGCGAACACGAGGCGTGCACCGGACGCTCCTACGATAGAGGATGTGGACGGGTTGTCTGCCACCAATTCCGAGGTGGAGAGTGCCATGAACAACAGGCGTCGCCGGACATTTCTTCATGACGCTTGTTTCTCCCAAGAGGCATTGGATGCCTTCAATACAGGAGATGTGTACCTCTGTGCCGCTCAAAATGGTCTAGCCAGAGCCACAGAGCAGTATGTAAAAGACATACGGGTGAGAAAATTTGATAGTTATATATGTCAGTAGCCCCCGAGACTAGAAACAGTTAGAATAACTGATTTAAGGATCATTTGTTATGCAGGATCTTACAGAAAAGAATACCCAACTGTCCCATGAGCTGGAAGAGTGCAAAGCCCAACTTGAGGCCGCACTAGCCGCGGTAGGGGAGGCCAAGGAGACCCCCTCTGGTAATATATGCTTCGAAAGATAAGTATGTCGTGAAGTGCGGCATGTGTGCAAATCTGACAATAACATTGCAGATGGCGCCGGAGTGGATCCGGACAAGCAACAACTCTTGCACCGATTAAAGGCTGGCGAGAGCGTGCTTACGAGGGTGAGGCAAGAGAAGAATAATCTCCAAGATGCCAACACCCAGCTGGGCGAGGAACTAAAGGATGTTCGTGCTCAGCTGTCGGACTCCGTGAAGGAGAATCGGTGGCTTCGACGCGGCATTTTTAGTAAGTGCTTGAACGAACTTCAAAAAAGAGTTCGGCGAGGAAGTCGATTGACAGAGTTATGTCTGTAGGTATGCTGATAGGTCGGCCTGCAGAGGAAATGCCTGGTTCTATGGGTGACCTTCTTCCCGAGCTCTCACAACTGCACGAACGAGTTCGGCAGGTAATGCAAGGCGTCGCCCAGGCCTTGTGGCCATCCGTCTCCATGCCCAAAGGCCTTGGAGAGCTTGCAGAGAAGTTGAAGGGAGCGCGGCGGTGCTTCCGATTATGGAAGATATCAGCCTACCGTCAAGGCGCCAGGGAGGCCTGGGCCATGGTGAAGACGCGGTACACGAAGGCTGACCCAAACCACATGGCCGAGGTCGGACCTGTGGGGCCCGATGGGAAGGAGATCCCTGTGAGTTTAGTGTACGGCCAGGTAGAGTTGGCCGCCAAATATTCCCAACAGGATTGTAAACTAGACAGCCTGTTGGATGGTATTGAAGAGGAATATACCCAGTCAAATTGACTATGTAATTTAAGATGACATGTAAAATGCCTTCTAGCCGGATTGTAGATCGTTTGTCATGGCGGACCTTTTCGCTTCAACCTTGGGACCCGATAGTCCGGATTGTGTCCAAATACACTCTCGGTTATGTAAGAACCGGGGCATGCGTGGAGACCAGGCGTAGGGGTCATTAGTGCTTGAACAGACAAGTGCCCAACTAGTTATGTTATATTACATGGTTAGTAAGAAACATCTTCCAGGGAGAATAGTTCCGTTAGGGGTTCCTTTCCCTGGGAGGCATGCCCTAAAGTGCATGTCCGGACTGCGAAAATAGCATAAAAGCATCTGGGGGTGGATAAATAAACGAGTGAGAAATTATCTTTAGTTCACCGATCGAATATTCCCTTAAGAACGCTAGCTTTCAGCTTCACCCAGTCTGAGATACACATCCGGCTGACCCGGCAGTAATAATCGCAGAGGTGCTCCCTTTACCGCCTAGCCAAACAATCGGGAACGTAGGGGTAAGCACAGGAGCCAGGCAACCCAGCTTGGCCAAAACTTAAGTCATATCGATGCATACAATGGTGAATAAAAGGTACATGCGGAAGTGTGACACATGTTTTGGGCATGAGGCCCGTATAAACAAGATTCTGTTAAAGAAGCCCCCAGGTATAATGAGCGCGGATAGCGCGTCAATTGTGTGCGAACAAGGCGCGAACGAGCCCTTAACGGCTGTAAGAGAAAGGGAGGGAGAAGGAGAGAAATATAAGACAGCTAATGTGTAAAAAATAGACAAAGGAAGGAGACAAACACAGAGTCCGGCGCTAGGCGTAGAATCTTCGGAGACGGGCTGCGTTCCATTGGTTCGGCTTGAGTCGGTTATCCGATGCATCTCGCAGACGGTACGCTCCACCAGTCAGGACTTGGTCAATAATGAAGGGACCTTCCCATTTGGGCTTGAGTTTGTCCTTTTTCTTGTCTGGCAGGCGTAGAACTAACTTGCCAACATTGTAAGTTTTGGCCCGTACTTCGCTGCTTTGATATCTTCGAGCCTGCTATTGATAGAATGCGGAATGGGCTTTTGCCACGTCACGCTCCTCCTCCAAGGCGTCCAAACTGTCCTGCCGATCAAGTTCGGCTTCTCTTTCTTCGTACATGCGCACGCGAGGTGAGTCAAGAATTATGTCGCAGGGCAGAACTGCCTCTGCGCCATATACCATAAAGAATGGTGTGAATCCGGTGGTGCGATTCGGCGTGGTCCGCAGCCCCTAGAGTACGGAGTCGAGCTCCTCTACCCAGTGTGTGTGAGATTCCTTGAGGGGCCGCACTAATCTGGGTTTGATGCCGCTCATGATTAGACCATTTGCTCGCTCGACTTGACCGTTAGTTTGTGGGTGATAGACTGAAGCATAGTCGAGCTTGATGCCCATGTTTTTGCACCAGAGTTTGACCTCGCCGGCCGTAAAGGTCGTGCCGTTATCAGTGATGATGTTGTGGGGGACGCCGTAACGGTGTACGACCCCTGATATGAAGTCTATCACCGGTCCGGATTCGGCCGTCTTAACAGGCTTGGCCTCTATCCATTTGGTGAATTTATCCACCATGACCAGTAGGTATTTTTGCCTGTGGGTTCCTCCTTTAAGGGGTCCAACCATGTCAAGCCCCCAGACCGTGAAGGGCCAGGTGATGGGTATAGTTTGGAGGGCGGTGGGTGGCATATGGCTTTGGTTAGCAAAGAGCTGGCAACCGACGCATCGTTGGACTAAGTCCTGAGCATCTGCCCGGGCCGTTGGCCAACAAAATCATATATGGAAGGCCTTGCTTACAAGGGCCCGGGCTGCGGCGTGGTGCCCGCTGAGTCCGGCATGAATTTCAGCCAGAAGATTCCGCCCTTCCTCTTCGGAGATACACCTTTGAAGGACTCCGGTGGTGCTTTTCTTATAAAGCTCTCCTTCATGGACTTTATAGGCTTTAGATCGCCGTACTATGCAGCGTGCCTCGTTTTGGTCCTCGGGAAGTTCCTGCCTGGTTAGGTAGGCTAGGAATGGTTCTGTCCACGGGGCAATGACTGCCATTATTACGTGGGCTAAGGATGTTACTTCGTTGGCAGAGCCTCCCGTTGTGTCAGAATGTTCGGTGTCGGGCGGTGCGGTTGGGTCCGGGCTGTTATTTCCGGATTCCCCTTCCCATAATACGGATGGCTTGAATAGCCTCTCCAACAAAATGTTGGGGGGGGACTGCATCGCGCTTTGCGCTGATGCGTGCCAAGACGTCTGCTGCCTGATTGTTTTCTCGGGCTATATGGTGAAATTCGAGCCCCTCGAACCGAGCTGACATTTTTAGGACGGTGTTGTGATAAGCTGCCATTTTTGGATCCTTAGCATCGAAGTCTCCATTTATTTGGGATATTGCAAGGTTCGAATCCCCACGCACCTCTAGGCGTTGGATGCCCATGGAGACTGCCATCCGGAGACCATGTAGAAGGGCCTCGTATTCGGCTGCATTGTTGGAGTCCGTATACATAATCTGGAGTACGTATTGAACTGTATCTCCTGTTGGGGACGTCAGAACAACGCCAGCCCCCAGACCAGCTAACATTTTGGAGCCGTCGAAGTGCATGATCCAGTTGGAATATGTGCCGTACTCTTTAGGGAGTTCGGCTTCAGTCCATTTGGCGACGAAGTCGGCCAAAACTTGTGACTTAATAGCTCGCCATGGCTTATAGGTTATGTCGAACGGGAGGAGCTCAATGGCCCATTTGGCAATCCGGCCCGTCGCGTCGCGGTTGTTTATAATATCGTTAAGGGGTACTTCGGAGGCTACTGTTATCGAACACTCTTGAAAGTAGTGTCGCAGCTTCCGGGATGCCATAAACACCGCGTACACTATCTTTTGATAATGCGGGTACCGTGACTTGCATGGAGTGAGGACAGTGGACACGTAGTAAACTGGTTTTTGAAGGGGGAATTTGTGTCCGTCCGTTTCTCGTTCGACGACGAGCACTGCGCTTACAACTTGATAAGTTGCCACAATGTATAATAGCATTGGTTCGCCGATGTTAGGCGCGGCCAGGACCGGGTTTGTTGCCAATATGGCTTTTATTTCTTCGAGTCCGGCCGTGGCGGCATCCGTCCACTCGAAGTGTTCGGTGCACCGGAGGAGGCGATAAAGGGGTAATGCCTTTTCTCCCAAACGGGAGATAAAGTGGCTTAGAGCCGCCATGCAGCCAGTCAATTTTTGTATTTGTTTGAGGTCCTTTGGAATATCCAATTGTGACAGAGCTCGGATCTTGGTTGGGTTTGCTTCAATTCCTCTACCGGATACAATGAAGCCCAAGAGCTTTCCGGCTGGTACGCCGAAAACGCATTTTTCCGGGTTAAGCTTGATGTCATAAGTTCGGAGGTTATCAAATGTGAGCCTCAAGTCGTCTACTAGAGTTTCGACATGCTTGGTTTTGACGACCACATCATCCACGTATGCTTCCAGTGCTTTGCCGATCTGGTTTGCCAGACATGTCTGAATCATGCGTTGATATGTTGTGCCGGCGTTTTTGAGCCCGAAGGGCATTGTGTTGAAGCAGAATGGGTTGTATGGGGTGATGAATGTCGTTGCGGCTTGGTCTGGCTCTGCCATCTTAATTTGATGGTAGCCGGACTATGCGTCGAGGAAACACAATGAATCGTGTCCTGCGGTATCGTCGATAGTTTGATCGATGTGGGGGAGGGGGAAGGGATCCTTTGGGAAAGCCTTGTTGAGGTCTTTGAAATCGACGCATAGGCGTCAGGATTTGTCCTTCTTTGGTACCATCACCAGGTTTGCTAGCCAGTCCGGATGTTTTATATCTCTGATGAATCCGGCCTCCAGTAGTTTGGCTAGCTCCTCTCCCATGGCTTGTCTCTTAGGTTCTGAGAAACGCCGAAGAGCCTGCTTGACAGGCTTGAATCCTTTTAGGATGTTTAGGCTGTGCTCGGCCAGCCTGCGTGGGATTCCTGGCATGTCTGAAGGGTGCCAGGCAAAAATGTCCCAATTTTCGCGTAGGAATTCTCGTAGTGCGGCGTCTACATCAGGGTTTAATTGCGCCTCGATGGAGGCCGTTTTTGTAGGGTCCGTTGGATGGACTTGGAATTTGACTATTTCGTCCGCCGGTTTAAAGGAGGTGGACTTGGATCTTTTATTGAGTATCACGTCATCCCTGTTCACCGTGGAGCACAGCGCAGTCAGTTCCTCGGCCGCTAGGGCTTCGGATAGTGCCTCAAGTGCCAGTGCGGCTGTCTTATTTTCGGCGCGGAGTGCTATGTCCGGGTCACTAGAAAGAGTGATGATTCCATTGGGTCCGGGCATTTTGAGCTTCATGTACCCGTAATGGGGTATAGCTTGAAAAATTGTGAATGCCTCTCGCCCTAATAGAGCGTGGTATCCGCTGCTGAACGGGGCCACTTGAAACGTGACCTCCTCAAACCTGTAATTATTCGGCATGCCGAACACCACAATCAGTGCGATTTTTCCTGTACAGCACGCTTCCCGACTAGGGATTATTCCTCTAAAGGTTGTGTTGCTTCGCTCAATGCGGCTCCAGTCTATTTCCATTTTTCGAAGGGTTTCCTCATAAATGAGGTTCAATCCGCTGCCACCGTCCATGAGTACCTTGGTAAGGCAAAAGTCGTCCACTATTGGACTGAGGACCAATGCGGCTGGTTGTCGGGCTGTTCGGAATTTAGGTTCATCACTGGCATTAAAGGTAATAGCCATGTCACTCCATGGGTTTATTGTTGCTACTTGGTAGACTTCGGCAAGGCTGCGGAGTGTTCGTTTCCGCATATTATTTGATGCGAAAAGTCTCGAATACTATTAATACCGTACTGGTATCCCTGGGCTGGTGCTCTATGAATTCTGGAGTTAGAAGCTCCTCGCCACTTCTGGCCATCTGCCGGAGTATCCAACATGCTCTAAGGCTATGAGTTGGTGTGGCGCCCTCTGTACTATGAATTTTACAGGGTCCATAGAGCCATCCCTACAGTATGGTTCCATGCCCTATAGAGGGTTTTTGCTTTTTGGTGTTTAACCGAGGTGCTTGGCGATAATGCACCCTTTTATTTCGGACTGGGGTTGTATTCAGGGCCGGATTGTCCCAAAATTTTATTTCGGTTTTCCAGGCGCTTTCCATCGCACAGTACTTTCGTACTATGGATGCCAAGTCGGCGAAGCGTGTAATTTCACGGCGACTTATGGCATTGAGGGTTCCATTGTCCGTGCAATTATTGCAGAAGAATGAAATTGCATCCTCCTTGCGGCAGTCCTCTATCCTGTTCATAACCAGGAGGAATCTGGCCCAGTAATGGTGTACTGTTTCTGCGGGCTCTTGACGAATTTGGGATAGATCCCTTATATTTGGGTGGGCGGGTGGAATTAAATCCGGAACCTCGCCCAATCGGAGACTCGGGGGCCAAGGAGTTTCCGAACTCGGAAGCTTGGGTTCTTGGAGGTTGTCCAATGAATCTAGCCCGCTGCCTGACTTTAGGTTCAGGGCTTGAGTGATGTCCTCCCCTCCACGGGTATCCGGCTTGGAGGGATCGGGAATCCGGACACAACTAGTCCTTAAGATAGATGAAGGCTTGCCGCATTGTTCCTCCACCACTGCGACGTGGTGGGTGACCTGGGGAGAGTTAATCTCTCTCGGATCGGGTTTAGACCCAATCTTATCGTAGTCTGTAGCGACTCCCAGGGCGGCGATGCGATCCAAGAGCTCGTTTAAGGAAGAGAGCTCCATCAGATCTAACTGCTCGGCGAGTTCCAAGTTGACGTGGAGATTGCTTTCGATGACACGAGAAGTCATCGTCGGCATGGTGGCCGAACAGGCGGTCATAAGAAAACTGCCTAGCCGGAGAATTTGGCCGATAGCCAAAGCTCCTTTAGCAACAGCACCGTCTTTAAAGACGGGATGAGGCATCCTTCCTGATGGCGACGGCACAGCGGAACTCTCAATGAAAGCACCAATGTCGGTGTCAAAACCGGCGGATCTCGGGTAGGGGGTCCCGAACTGTGCGTCTAGGCGGATGGTAACAGGAGACAAGGGACACGATGTTTTTACCCAGGTTCGGGCCCTCTCGATGGAGGTAAAACCCTACTCCTGCTTGATTAATATTGATGATATGGGTAGTACAAGAGTAGATCTACCACGAGATCAGAGAGGCTAAACCCTAGAAGCTAGCCTATGGTATGATTGTTGTTCGTCCTACGGACTAAAACCCTCCGGTTTATATAGACACTGGAGAGGGCTAGGGTTACACAGAGTCGGTTACAATGGGAGGAGATCTACATATCCGTATCGCCAAGCTTGCCTTCCACGCCAAGGAAAGTGCCATCCGGACACGGGACAAAGTCTTCAATCTTGTATCTTCATAGTCCAGGAGTCCGGCCAAAGGTTATAGTCCGGCTATCCGAACACCCCCTAATCCGAGACTCCCTCAGCCACAATGTTGATTTTTGTAAGGAAAACTGCCTGGTAGTTTTGCATCCTGAGCTGCATGAGTGTACTATCTCATATTAGTGGGTTTGAATACTTTGGTTCTGCAGTGGGTTTTCAGTGTTTGTTTACTGTGTTGTCCTGTCGTATCCCTAGCTCTTACATCATACTCCCTCCGTCCGGATTACATGTCGCAGAAATGGATAAAACTGGATGTATCTAGAACTGAAATACGCCTAGACCCATCCATTTATTTCCGGATGGAGGGAATACATGTCAATATGTCATGCATTTCTATTCTTTAGTACCTATTCCATCTTTGTTGTAGCATGTTTTATGACTGAATCACCATTTTTCTATATAAGGTATGCAAGGGGAAGACGGATATGTTAGAATCTGAAGGGTTACAAACCAGGTCTTTGCAAAAGATCCAAATGCCAGGAGATAATAAACTAACTCAATTTTTTATAGATACTGCTCCAGCACAGAGAAACCCAACTCCCCCCTGATAATAAGCAGATTCCAGTGGCCAAAAAACTAGTCCGCTCCAGTCCAGCAAAAGAATGTCAACTCCATTCTAAGAAGCATGTGCGTATCCTCGCATCATGAAATTTTATAGCATTCTGATCATATTTTCTACAAGTTTTTTACCCATCTCTCTTTTAGAAAATAAGGTTAAACGATAGAAGACTTCCTCCATTGGGATCGTATTCGAGGAAAATATCTTGCGGGAATTCTCTGTGCTCCAATGCTAATGTAAGTACCTGTTGTATATCACTATATTTTTACATCAACATGTATTTTGTTAATCTGCATGAATCTAACCTTTATCTGATCTAAAATTAGTTGTAGCAAAATGTTAAATGCGCCAATGTTGATTTTTGTAAGGAAAACTACCTGGTAGTTTTGCATACTAAGCTGCATGAGTGACTATCTCATATCACGCACATTACTGAATTGTAGTGTTTCTCTGGTTGTGAGGGAGTCCTGGATAAGGGGGTATCCGGACTACCGGACTATGTACTTTGGGCGGACTGTTGGACTATGAAGATACAAGATAGAAGACTTCGTCCCGTGTCCGGATGGGACTCTCCTTGGCGTGGAAGGCAAGCTTGGAGATTCGGATGTAGATCTCCTCCTCTGTAAACCGACTCTGTGTAACCCTAGCCCCTCCAGTGTCTATATAAACCGGAGGGTTCAGTCCATAGGACTAATCATCATTATCATCAACAATCATACCATAGGCTAGCTTCTAGGGTTTAGCCTCTCTGACCTCGTGGTAGATCAACTCTTGTAATACTCATATCATCAAGATCAATCAAGCAGGAAGTAGGGTATTACCTCCATCGAGAGGGCCCGGACCTGGGTAAACATAGTGTCCCTAGTCTCCTGTTACCATCAGCCTTAGACGCACAGTTCGGGACCCCCTACCCGAGATCCGCCGGTTTTGACACCGACATTGGTGCTTTCATTGAGAGTTCCTCTGTGTCGTCACTGCAAGGTTAGATGGCTTCCCCAACCTTCAACCATGTTGTCCTAGGCGAGACTTTTCTCCCCGGACATATCTTCGTGTTCGGCGGCTTCGCACTGCGGGCCAATTCGCTTGGCCATCTGGAGCAGATCGATAGCTACGCCCCCGGCCATCAGGTCGGGTTTGGGAAACTAAACTACACCACCGACATCCGCGGAGACTTGATCTTCGACGGATTCGGGCCCGTGTCAGGAGCGCCGAACAATCACGACGTGCATGACCTAGATCGGCAGTCGGACAGTATTCGGAACATCGCACTTGCTACCGCTCCGGACTTTGCTCCAGGGCGGGTCATGCCTTCCAAGGACGGGTGGATGGACCCCGCCCCATAGGCCGCACACTCCTCGGCGTTGGAGCCGAACACAGACTCCTCTCCTAAAGGGATCTATGTCTCCGGACCCCCGGACTTGTCTCCTACGGTGTGTTCCAGACCGGGCGCACTCGTGCACATGAAATCTGACTGGCCTCCAGTCATGGAGTTCGCCGCCGCGGATATCTTTCAGCACTCACCCTGCGGAGACATGCTGGATTCATTAAAGTCTCTCTCCCTGTCAGAAGACTCCTGGCCGAACTATGTCCGGCCTGTGTGGGAGACGAAGGACGAAGAAAATCGCAGCCCACCCACCACCCATTTTATAGCCACTGTCGATGACCTAATAGACATGCTTGATATCGACCCCAATAACATCGACGGTATGGACACTGATGCAGGGGAAGATCCTGAACCACCGTCCACGCGGCGCTGGACTGCCACTTCATCATACGACGTCTACATGGTGGACACCCCCAAAGAAGACAATGTTGACAAAAGGGACACAACGGAGGATAAACCCCCGGGCAAAAGAAAAAATGACAAAGTAGGAGCCACCTTAGGTCCAGTCACAGTAATAATAGCGATAACAACCCAAAACAGGATGGCACTCAGGTCGATTTCAAAGGCAACAACGACCATAGGGACCCAGCGATGGAGCAAGATAAACTAGGTCATGCTGAACACAGCCCGGAGCAGACGCCCGATCACAATTTAGAGGGCCGAACTCATCATGCTACCTCCAAAGAAGATAACAGTCCGGTTGACGATGCGTTCATCATCCCGGAAGAACAGTCAAAACAAGACAAACTCCGCAGAAAACTCATGGCCACAGCACGGAGCCTGAAGAAGCAGAAGCAAAGGCTTAAGGCCGCACAGGATACGCTCAACAGACGATGGAATAAGGTGCTGGACACCGAAGGAAAACATGGCGATAATTGCCACACAAAGAGCTACCCAAAGCGCAAACTGCTACCCAAATTCGACAATGAAGCCGCAGCACCCGTTCGGCCCAAAAACAATACGGCTACTCAGCTGGACCAACCAACTCATGGCCGCAATAGAGCAGCCACTGATACCGCACACGATTTACGAGAGCTCCTGGACAAAAAGGCCAGTGCGGCCAGGTCCATCTACGGGTCCAGAGGACAGGCTCCAACGCGGGATTATGGTCACCACAACGATCATGCTGATCAAATACCAGTCTGGAATCAACACCGGGAGCAACAACAGCCGGCAGCAGGCCAGAACACGGCCAGATACAAAGGGGCTGTGCACCCCCTGTGCTTCATGGATGAGGTGTTGGATCATGAATTTCCACAGGGATTCAAACCCGTGAATATAGAGTCATACGACGGAACGACGGACCCTGGGGTCTGGATTGAAGATTTTATCCTTCACATACACATGGCTCGTGGGGACGACCTCCACGCCATCAAATACCTCCCCCTCAAGTTAAAAGGACCAGCCCATCATTGGCTGAAAAGCCTCCCCGAAAACTCAATTGGAAGTTGGGAGGAACTTGAGGATGCTTTCAGGGCCAACTTTCAAGGGACCTATGTTTGGCCTCCAGACGCTGACGATCTAAGTCACATAATACAGCAGCTCGGAGAGTCAGCCCGCAAGCTTTGGAATAGATTCCTCACTAAGAAGAATCAAATTGTCGACTATCCGGACGCCGAAGCCTTAGTGGCCTTCAAACACAGTATCCGAGATGAGTGGCTTGCTAGACACCTCGCCCAAGAAAAGCCGAGAACGATGGTAGCCTTAACAAGCCTCATGACCCGATTTTGTGCGGGCGAGGACAGCTGGTTGGCCCGTAAAGGCACCAGCGACCCAAGCACATCCGAAATCTGAGATGGCAACGGCAAGCCACGGCACACTAACAACAAACGTCGGAATAACGATAGTCCAGACAGCACAGTGATCAACGCTGGATTCAGGAGCTCTCGACCTGGTCAAGGAAAAAAACCATTTAACGGCAGTAAAGAGGAACCATCCGGTCTGAACAAAGTCCTGGACAGATTGTGCCAAAGCCATGGCACCTCTGACAAACCTGCAAATCATACCCACAGAGAATGTTGGGTTTTCAAGCAGGCCGGCAAGTTAAACGCCAAACATAAGGGAAGGGAAACATCAAGCGAAGACGAGGATGAACCTCGCCAGCCGAACACTAGGGGCCAGAAACAATTCCCACCGGAAGTCAAAACGGTAAACATGGTACACGCAACTCACGCAGAGTTCGTAGCCCCCCAATTTAATCCCTGGGCAACATGCCCGATCACTTTTGATCACAGGGACTACCCGGCCAGTATCCGGCACAGAGAATCAGCTGCCTTGGTGCTCGACCCAATAATTGATGGATACCATCTTACTCGCGTCCTAATGGACAGCGGCAGTAGTCTTAATTTGATATATCAAGACACCATCCGCAGGATGGGGATAGACTCATCTAGAATAAATCAAAACAACACCACCTTCAATGGAGTAATTCTAGGCGTCGTGGCCCATTGCTGGGTGAGGGAGTCCTGGATTAGGGGGTGTCCGGATGGCCGGACTCCCAGACTATGAAGATACAAGATTGAAGACTTCGTCCCGTGTCCGGATAGGACTTTCCTTGGCGTGGAAGGCAAGCTTGGCGATACGATATGAAGATCTCCTCCCATTGTAACCGACTCTGTGTAACCCTAGCCCTCTCCGGTGTCTATATAAACCAGAGAGTTTTAGTCCGTAGGACGAACAACAATCATACCATAGGCTAGCTTCTAGAGTTTAGCCTCTCTGATCTCGTGGTAGATGAACTCTTGTACTACCCATATCATCAATATTAATCAAGCAGGAGTAGGGTTTTACCTCCATCGAGAGGGCCCGAACCTGGGTAAAAACATCGTCTCCCTTGCCTCCTGTTACCATCCGCCTAGACGCACAGTTCGGGACCCCCTACCCGAGATCCGCCGGTTTTGACACCGACATTGGTGCTTTCATTGAGAGTTCCTCTGTGTCGTCACCTTTAGGCCCAATGGCTTCTTCGATCATCAACCACGACGCGGTCCAGGGTGAGACATTTCTCCCCAGACAGATCTTCGTATTCGGCGGCTTCGCACTACGGGCCAATTCGCTTGGCCATCTGGAGCAGATCGAAAGCTACGCCCCTGGCCATTAGGTCAGATTTGGAAGCTTAAACTACACGGCCGACATCCGCGGGGACTTGATCTTCGACGGATTCGAGCCACGGCCGAGCGCGCCGCGCTGTCACAATGGGCATGATCTAGCTCTGCCGCCGGACAACGCCCAGAGCGCCGCTCAGGTGTCCGCTCCGACCCCTAGCTCGGAGCCGACCACGCCAGTCGGGGACGGACGGTTGGACGCCGCCCCAGGAGCCGCAATTTCTACGTCGATCGAGCCGGATATCGGCCTAGTCCTTTGTGAGGCTTGTGACTCCAAGGTGCCGGACTCCTTTCCGGACTCCGAATCTTCCACACCCCTTCCGATCGAACACAATTGGGCTCCGATCATGGAGTTCACCGCCGCGGATGTCTTTTAGCACTCGCCCTTTGGCGACATCCTGAGTTCACTAAAGTCTCTCTCTTTGGCAGAAGAGCCCTGGCCGGACTATGGTCAGCAAGGTTGGGATGCGGACGACGAAGAAATTCGAAACCCACCCACCACCCACTTCGTAGCCACTATCGATGATCTAACCGACATGCTCGACTTCGACTCCGAAGACATCGATGGTATGGACGCCGATGAAGGAGACGACCAAGAACCAGCACCTATAGGGCACTGGAAAGCCACCTCGTCATATGACATATACATGGTGGACACCCCTAAAGCAGGGCATGGCGATGAAAAAACAGAAGACAACCCCCTCCAGTAGGATTCAGCGCAGGAGGACGGAGATGCCAGCCCTCATGAGAGAGCGGCAGACAGGGAGGTCGAGGACGACAATTATATGCCTCCCTCCGAAGACGAGGCAAGCCTCGACGATGACGAATTTGTCATGCCAGAGGATCCCATCGAACAAGAGCGTTTCAAATGCAGGCTTATGGCCACGGCAAGCAGCCTCAAGAAAAAACAGCAGCAGCTTAGAGCTGACCAAGACTTGCTAGCCGACAGATGGACTAAAGTCCTGGCGGCCGAAGAGTATAAACTCAAACGCCCCTCCAAGAGCTACCCAAAGCGCAGGCTGCTACCCCAACTAGAGGAGGAAGCAACTAAACCTACATCACCAGCATATGATGCGCCCGATCAGACACCCCGTGGCCGTGACAGAGAGGCCTTTCGGCCCTCAACTCAAGCCGCACCCCGGCGCCGCTCCAAAAATACCAGAGCACGGGGAAACGCAACAAACCTGTGAGACTTATTGGAGGATAAGGCAAGGCAAACAAGATCGATCTACGGATCGCGTGGGCACCCCACGTCACGTGACGATAACCGACACGCTGGATATGATAAATACGGCCAGGCCGAACACAACAGACAAAGCTCATCTGAGCTACGTCGCGATATAGCCCAGTACAGGGGCGCCGCACACCCACTATGCTTCACAGACGAAGTAATGGATCATCAAATCCCCGAGGGTTTTAAACCCGTAAACTTCGAATCATATGATGGCACAACAGATCCCGCGGTATGGGTCGAGGATTATCTCCTTCATATCCACATGGCCCGTGGTGATGATCTACACGCCATCAAATACCTCCCGCTCAAGCTTAAAGGACCAGCTCGGCATTGGCTTAACAGCCTGCCAGCAGAGTCAATTAGTTGCTGGGAGGACCTGGAATCCGCATTCCTTGACAACTTCCAGGGCACTTATGTGCGACCACCAGACGCCGATGACCTAAGCCACATAATCCAGCAGCCAGAGGAATCGGCCAGACAATTTTGGACACGGTTCCTAACCAAGAAAAATCAAATAGTCGACTGTCCAGACGCAGAAGCTCTTGCAGCCTTCAGGCACAACATCCGAGACGAATGGCTTGCCCGGCACCTAGGACAGGAAAAGCGGAAATCTATGGCAGCCCTCACGACGCTAATGACCCGCTTTTGCGCGGGAGAAGACAACTGGCTAGCTCGAAGAAATAACATAACCAAGAGCCCTGGCAACTCAGATGCCAAGGACAACAATGGCAAGTCATGCCGTAACAAGCACAAGCGCCGCATTAACAGCGATAATACCGAGGATACGGCAGTTAACGCCAGATTTCGAGGCTCTAAACCTGGTCAACGGAAGAAGCCATTCAAAAGAAACCCTCCGGGCCCATCCAGTTTAGACCGGATACTCGATCGCTCGTGCCAGATACACGGCACCCCCGAACAACCAGCCAATCACACCAACAAGGATTGTTGGGTGTTCAAACAGGAAGGCAAGTTAAGTGCCGAAAACAGAGATAAGGGGCTGCATAGCGATGACGAGGAGGTGCCCCGGACGCCGAACAACAGAGGACATAAGGGCTTCCCCCCGCAAGTGCGGACGGTGAACATAATATACGCAACCCATATCCCCAAAAGGGAGCGGAAGCATGCTCTCAAGGACGTCAATGCGTTGGAGCCAGTCGCCCCAAAGTTCAACCCATGGTCCTCCTGCCCGATCACCTTTGATCGAAGGGACCACCCCACTAGCATTCGTCACGGCGGATTCGCCGCATTGGTCCTAGACCCAATCATTGGCGGATTTCACCTCACCAGAGTCCTCATGGACAGCGGCAGCAGCCTGAACCTGCTTTATCAGGATATAGTGCGAAAAATGGGTATAGATCCCTCAAGGATTAAACCCACAAAGACGACCTTTAAAGGCGTCATACCAGGTGTAGAAGCCAGCTGTACAGGCTCAGTTACACTCGAAGTGGTCTTTGGATCCCCGGATAATTTCCGAAGCGAAGAGTTAATCTTCGACATAGTCCCATTCCGCAGTGGCTATCACGCCCTGCTCGGACGAACCACATTAGCAAAATTCAATGCGGTGCCGCACTACGCATATCTCAAGCTCAAGATGCCAAGCCCTCGCGGAGTCATTGCGGTCAATGGGAACACCGAACGCTCTCTCCGAACGGAGGAGCACACAGCAGCCCTGGCGGCGGAAGTACAAAGTAGCCTCTCAAGGCAATTCTCCAATCCGGCTGTTAAACGTCCGAACAACGTCAAGCACGCCCGAAGTAACCTACAATAAAACCGGCTGGCACGTTCCGAGCAAGCATAGCAGTGCGGCCCCAACCCCAGCCCTCGCCAGATGGCGATAGCGGTACCACGCGTACATAATTATGCTTTGGAAATACCATGGGCATAAGGGAAGGGGCACAACCACGGCACGCCTAGAATGTGGCTCAACCGCACTAGGGGCTCCCTATACTGTCGTTTCCTTTTTTATATATATACTTTCAGGACCCAACTATTTGGAAGGCCTGTCCGGCAATACACTCGCCGAACACACGATGCAACAGCCAAGGAGACAACAAGCTAAATACCTAGAATGTCCAGGTGGTCTCTATAACGAGCTAAATACCTAATTTACTTAAAGTCTCGCAGCTTGCCCCTGGAGGGGGACATGTCAAATAATCCCATCTCTTGCTTATCGCACTATTTGTATCGTTCTGCTTTCATAGCAGCCCCTTTTTTAATAAACAATACATAGCTCTTATCTATTATTGTATTCATTTATTTTTATACAAATATGTTCAGTCATGACATTATGCAACCGTACACTTTGGTACGGCCAATACACCAGGGGCTTAAGTACCCCATAACACGGTGTGAGAAGACCGAACACTCTCATGAGTGCGGCACCCCGAACTTATAGCACTATATGCATCGGCTCTGAGTCATGTCTTGGGTCAATAGTTGGGTTTGCCCGGCTCCCATGTTTTGGTACCTTACGTTCCGCAATGTCGGCTAAGGTAGCGTTGGGAGAACTACTGTGATTGTGCCCCAGTTGAGCTGGGTTAACACCTCAGTAGAGAAAGCTAAAACTGACCGTCATGATAGTGCGAGAGACTGGTCGCTGTTCGAGAGGTTTTTTCGAGTCCCTAAAGACTTATGCCGCTTAGAGCGAGGAGCCGGATTTATCCGGCCTAGGCGTGGATAGCGCCCCGAACTCGGTCTTCCAAATACTATGGGCTTCGCCGAAATTTAAAATTATAGAATTCTATGGCTAAGTGAGAGTGATAAAGCATTATAAGTCCGATGGCCTGGTTCGTTGTGCTGAGCGCCTCCCTAGATGGACCCAAAAATGGGAACAAGAGCGCTCAGGTTTATCCCGAACACCCCAGCACTCGTGGCATGGGGGTAGAAGCCGACGACTTGCATCTCTCAGATTTCATAAACGGCCGCACAGAAGGTAATATTTTAAATTCAAAAAGCGTTGCTTATCACATATGAACAAGTTTTTAGCGCACAGGACAAACACGAGCGAGTTTACTCAAAAATTACATCCCCGGTACATTCATTCGCTACAAGATGGGCACCCTTTAGGACGCCCTCATAATACATCTCGGGCCTGCGATGCTCCTTCCCCTCCGGTGTCCCATCCTTCACCAGCTTCTCAGCATCCAGCTAGCCCCAGTGCACTTTAGCACGGGTAAAAGCCCTACGGGCGCCCTCGATACACACGAAATGCTTGATGACTTCAAGTCATGGACAGCATCCACCAGCCGCCGCACCAGCCCAAAGTAGCTCAAAGGCATGACCTCACCAGGCCACAGCCGGCCAATCAGGCCCTTCATGGCCTGTTTGGCTGCCTTATGAAGCTCGACCAGCTACTTCAGCTGGTCGCTCAAGGGCACCGGGTGTCCGGCCTCAGCATACTGGGACCAGAACACCTTCTCCGTCGAGCTTCCTTCCTCGGCCTGATAAAATGCGGTGGCATCGGATACGCTGCGGGGCAGATCTGCGAACGCTCCTGGAGAACTCCGGATGCGGGTAAGTAACAGGTAATTTACTTTCACATGCTTGCTTTGCATAAAGAATGCCTTACCCGCCGCAATCTTTTTCATCGCCTCAATCTCCTGGAGGGCTTTTTGGGCTTCGGCCTTGGCAGATTTGGCGCTTTCAAGTGCCGAGGCAAGCTTGGACTCTCGAGTCTTCGAGTCAAGCTCTAACCTCTCATGTTTTTTCACAAGAGCGTCGAGCTCTTGCCGCACCTCCGCCACCTGTGCCGCTTGCTCCTCTCGCTCGGAGCGCTCCATGGCCGCATTGTCTTCGGCCTTGGAAAGCACTTCCTTCAAGGTTGCCACCTCGGTTGTGGCCCCTGTAGTATTCATGATTGGTCCTGTCATTATTTGCAACCAGGTATTTATATATACATTTACATACGATACTACAAACCTTCTTTGTCCTCGAGCTGCTTCTTGGCACGGCCGAGCTTGTTCTCGGACCGCTCGAGGCTCTGCTTCAATGCATTGACCTCCGCAGTCAGTGCGGCAGAGGTCAGCAGCGCAGCCTGCATTCGCATATTGACATATTTATATTAGACTCCTGCTTATATCTTTTTAGATTCTCAGTCCGTCTTTTCTTTCCGAACACCAAACTGAGCATCAGGGGCTACTGTCTATGCGGTAACATTTTTATATGTTTTGAATACATACCTCAAAGCCTGTTAGCAGGCTGGTACAGGCTTCTGTCAGCCCGCTCTTGGCGGACTGAACCTTCTGAATCACCGCACTCATAACAGTGCGGTGCTCCTCGTTGATGGAGGTGCCGTTAAGCACCTCCAGCAAATTGTCCGGCGTCTCCGGTTGGACGGAGGCCGCCAGCGTCGTAGGCGTGCCTTTCTTGCGAAGGCGCCGCCTACCGGACTCTGGAACCGTTGTTGGTTCCGGAGCGGTGTCCAGCCCAGGGCCGGACTTAGATCCCTCTGGGGCTTTACCCCCTTTGGACCTGGAGTCCGGGAGGTCGCCTTGCGGCGCCTCCAGGACCACCTCCTCCTGGTTTAGTCCCTTATGGGACTCCACCTCGGCGTTATCCGTAGGGAGAGGGGAGGAGGCCGTCGGAAGTGAAGCGCTATTCACATCCGACGAATCCAGGGAGCCGCTCGACGAATCGCCGAGCTGAGCCTTGGGTGGACTGCATGATTGAATTCGGCGTCAGAAGGTACCATACAATAGAGGAGCGCCATAAGTTATCCTGGTATCCCGATACTTATGATTTTGCCAGGGGATTGACCCTGGATGGCCATTCCTCCCCGCCGTCTTCAGTGTCGGAGGCATAGTCTGGCAGAAGGGTCCTCCCCTTCTTGGACCCTCCGGCCTCCCCAGTTGGGGCGGCCTTCCTTTTCTTTCCTCCCCCCGCTGGAGGGGGAGAGGCT
This sequence comes from Triticum turgidum subsp. durum, assembly GCA_900231445.1. Taxonomy (NCBI): domain Eukaryota; kingdom Viridiplantae; phylum Streptophyta; class Magnoliopsida; order Poales; family Poaceae; genus Triticum; species Triticum turgidum. The sequence goes on along the minus strand of LT934114.1, from coordinate 174,720,757 downwards.
TCTTCTTCTTCCTCCTCCTCGTCCTCAGAGGCGGAGGGTGCTTCGGGGTTGTCAGGCGATGAATCCGACACCACCAGGCGCCGGGAACTCTTTCGGGTCCCCGTGGCCTTCTTCTTGGCCTTCTTCTCTGGCACCACGTGAGGTGCCGGAACCAGCAGTTTCGTCAAGCGTGCATCTGCCGGGCCTTCGGGCAAAGGGGCCGGATAGTCAAACTGTCCAGATGTCCTCTTCCAGTCCTGTCAAAGAAGCAGGAGTTTAGATCCTACATGGAACCAAACTATGAAAATCAAGTGTCCCGTGAAGGACTAAAAGCAAGCTTACTTCGGTGGCTTGGCGCTTGGCGCAGAATCCGCGATCCTCGGTGACAGGTGGGGAGACCTCGGAGCTCTTGAATAGCACCTTCCAAGCGTCCTCGTGCTTTGTGTCGAAAAGCCGGGACAGAGTCTGGTGCTGGGCCGGGTCAAACTCCCACAAGTTGAAGGCCCGTCGTTGACACGGGAGGATCCGGCGTAAGAGCATGACCTGGACTACGTTGACAAGCTTAACCTTCTTGTTCACCAGGTCTCGGACGCAGGTTTGGTGTCTGGTCACCTCTTCCGGACTACCCCACAATAGGCCCGTCTCTTTCCAAGATGTGAGCCGAGTGGGGATGCCAGATCGGAATTCAGGGGGCCGCTGCCCATTCAGGGTCACGCGGCTCGGTGATATAGAACCACCCCGACTGCCACCCTTTGATGGTCTCTATGAAGGCGCCCTCAAGCCATGTAACGTTGGCTATCTTGCCCACCATGGCGCCTCCGCACTCCACTTGACGGCCTCCCACGACCTTCGGCTTGACGCTGAAGATCTTCAGCCATAGGCCAAAGTGAGGTTGGATGAGGAGGAAGGCCTCACACATGACGATGAACGCCGAGATGTCAAGGATGAAGTTCGGAGCCAGATCGTTGAAGTCCAGGCAGTAGTAGAACATGAGCCCCCGGACGAACGGGTGAAGAGGAAAGCCCAGTCCGCGGAGGAAATGGGGGAGAAACACGACCCTCTCATGGGGCCCAGGGGTGGGGATGAGTTGCCCCTCATCTGGAAGCTGGTGCGCGATGTCGTTAGACAAGTATCCGGCCTTCCTGAACTTTTTGATTTGCCCCTCCGTGACGGAGGAGGCCATCCATCTACCTCCCGCTCCGGACATGATTGGAGAAAGGTTGAGGTGGGAAGTGCGGACTTGGGCGCTGGAGCTCGAGTGCACAGGGATGGATAAGCAAAGGAGGAAGAAGGCGTAAATGGAAAGGGTTGATCCTTATCCCCTTATATGGGCGGCCAAAACTATAAGCCCCCACCAGCCTATTACAACTCGCTTATCTCCCAAGCGCCGCGGTTAATGGCGCGGTTGGTTACCCACGCCCGTATTGATGAGAATCCCGGAATAAGGGGACACGATCTTTGCTTTGACAAGACGTGCCAAGGAAACAGCCTCGCTAAACGCGCTGAGGTGGAACAGTAAAATGATTCGAATAAAGGCTTGGCCGTGGTGTGATGTCACGCTGCGGAATACGTCAGCAGATTAGATTTGTTCAGATATTATTCTCTCTACGGTGGTATGTGGAACTTATTTTGCAGAGCCGGACACTATCCTTGTGTTCAACATCTTCTATGAAATATTCGGAGGAGGAACCCGACTTGCAATGCCGAAGACAATTTGCACGCCGGACTCGTCGTCATTGAAGCCTGGTTCAGGGGCTACTGAGGGAGTCTTGGATTAGGGGGTGTCCGGATGGCCGGACTATGACCTTTGGCCGGACTCCCGGACTATGAAGATACAAGATTGAAGACTTCGTCCAGTGTCCGAATAGGACCTTCCTTGGCGTGGAAGGCAAGCTTGGCGATACGATATGAAGATCTCCTCCCATTGTAACCGACTCTGTGTAACCCTAGCCCTCTCTGGTGTCTATATAAACCGGAGAGTTTTAGTCCGTAGGACGAACAACAATCATACCATAGGCTAGCTTCTAGGGTTTAGCCTCTCTGATCTCGTGGTAGATCAACTCTTGTACTACCCATATCATCAATATTAATCAAGCAGGAGTAGGGTTTTACCTCCATCGAGAGGGCCTGAACCTGGGTAAAAACATCGTGTCTCTTGCCTCCTGTTACCATCCGCCTAGACGCACAGTTCGGGACCCCCTACCCGAGATCCGCCGATTTTGACACCGACATTGGGGCTCCCTCGTGTTAGAAGTAACATTCGGTTCTCCCGACAATTACAGACGCGAAAACTTACTCTTCTACATCGCTCCCTTCAACGGCGACTATCATGCATTGCTTGGAAGACCGGCCTTCGCTTGCTTTAACACAATACCAAACTACGCCTGCCTTAAACTCAAAACGCCCAGCCCACGCGGCATCATCACGGTTAGCGGAAACATAGGACAGTATGTGGCAGTTCCCGCTGCCGGACTCTAGGCGGCCTCTCCCACCGGAACGCATGACCGGTCGTCAAGACCACGGACATGGTTAGACGAGTCCAATACACCATTCTTCACAATGGCTCGGATAAACATGAGCCAGGGGCTGCACATGTCTCCCCACAAACAATACGAGGGGTTGAAAACATGTAACACAATCCCACAGTTCGGCTTGCGTCGTTAACAGGACGGATCTCGAACATTTCTTGAGCATAACTAACTTTTCGCACGTTCTCTTTTTCTTTCATTCTCACAGACACTACGAGTGTGACACCCTTCCAAGATACGGCACAACGGAGACACAGGTGCAGACGTGCAGCAGGGCCCTGCCCACAGGTTTCTCTTTAGATTAAGCCCCTGCATAAACCTTCTTTACTGTCTCTTGTTGCTCAATGTCCCTTGGGTATTTCATACACATGTAAGGAACACTGGCATTTTAGGCTTTTTGCCATGACAGATAAGTGCGCGTAACTGGAACCACAGGGTCAAGGGCATTATTCAGCACAATATATGTTATAAAGTCTGAATACCTTCGGGGGTGTTCGGCGTCACGAGTTTGGCCTTATATGCATCAGCTCTGAATCATGTCTTTGGTCAAATGTTGGGTTAGCCCGACTCCTGGGTTTGCTACCTTACGTTTCGTTCTATCGGCTAAGGCGGCCAAAGGAGAACTACTGCGATTGTGCCCTGGTTATTCCGGATGAGCACCTCAGTAGAGAAAGCCGAAAACTGACTGTCATGATATAGCGAGAGACTGATTAACCACTCGAGGACTCATCAGAATCTATAGGATTCCCCCGCATTAACGAAGGACTGGTCTACCGGTCAAGTACACGCACCGTATCCGGATGCACGTGGAAGTACCAGGGGCTATATAGTAGCCCCACCTTTCAACTCCTATGGCTAAGCGAAAGTGTTATAGCTATATAGTTCGGTTGCCTGGTTCGATGTGCGATCACCTCCTTAATGGACCAAGACGTTGGATCAAGTGTGTTCACACATATTTTCTCGAACACCCCCACATTATGTGCGTGGGGGCTGAAGCCAACGACTGCTAACTTTCACGATTATATGCATATATAAATAGCCGCACAGGAGACACTATAATACTTTCAGGAAAAAGTATATATATATATATATATATAAAAGAAGCAGCCTCTATAATCAAACACATAATTGTTTACAATTTTGTCACTCAAACATGACATTCTTGGAGCACTGAGCCTCTATTCTACGAGCACCGTCTATGAACTGCTCAAAATAGTGCTCGGCTGGGTCTTGGCTTCCTGCCGGACCCCGGGTTGCAATATGGGTGGCCTCCATATCCGCCCAATATGTTTTCACACGGGCAAAAGCCATCCGCGCACCCTCTATGCATGCCGATCTCTTCATGGCATCAAACTGCGCTCTGGCGCCAAATAATCATTGCACCAAACCAAAGTAATTGTCCAGCTTCGGCTCCTTTGGCCACAGATGGTCTATTACAAACCTCATTGCAAGGCCGGACAGCCTATGGAGCTCGGCAATAGCGGACATTTTCTCACTCAAGGGCAAGGAGCGCGCTGGAGCATTAAATTGCGACCAAAACAGCCTCTCCATTTTGTTATCCTCATGATCCTTGAATAACTTGGTCGCATCAGCCGCACTCTTCGCCAAGTCCGCATACTCAGCTGCGGTGCTCCATAGATTATCCAATGGAGCATACTTTGGATCTAAAAACTTCCTCCGTAACACATAAGGACTTCCGGCCGCGATATCTCCAGCTTGTCGAAGTTCCTCCCGTGCGTCTCTAATCTGAGAACACATCTCTTTAGCCGAATCCATCGCCTTCTTCAGGTCGACCGCCTTTGTTTGATTCTCCTTTTCGAGAAGCTCATACCGGTCGGCGGCGGCCCTTAGCTCCACATCCATCTCGGCTATCTTCTCCTCACTTCGGAGACGAGCGGCCTGTTCGGCCTTTAATTCTTCAGCCGCCTTTAGAGCAGCCGCATTGCTAATCCGAGCTTGTTCCTTGGCTAGAGCAAGCTCCGCCCTTAGGGCCTCAATGGTAGCAGCTCCGCCTGCAACTACATAACATCACATTAATATTTCAACCTTCTTGCAAAAATAGATGTGGATATAGGAAAGCATACTCTGCGACTCCTCGAATCGCTTGTTCACAAGCGTGACATCGGCCTCCACAATGTCAATCTGCCGCCTCAACTCGGCGCATTCAGCGTCCTGGTCTATTGCTGAACCCTTAGCAACATGCACATCAATGCAAGTGCGATCATTAACTGGGAGTTTGATCCTCCGGTTGCTGCCATGGGCTGGCATCCACAGTCTCAGGGGCTACTATCTACACAGAGCGCATGTATCGCGTGCGGCTCAACTAAAAATTGTGGCTTACCTCAAAGCCTTTGAGCAGGCTCCTAAAAGCTTCGTTTAAACCACTTGTGGCGCAGGAAATTTTCTCCGACACTGTACCCATTAGGGTACGATGATCCTCCAAGAGATCAGCTGACTCCAGGAGGCCCGTCAGCGTGTTCGGCCGAACACCGGACTCTCCCGGACCCTTTCCATTGTCCACCACAGGAGCCGAACGCGCTGGGCCTAGGGCGGCCGAAGTGTTAGCTTCCGGCCCCATTGGATCCGGACTCCTCCGTGACGATGCCTCATGGTCGCCCGCCTCACGGGGCAGAGAGGCAGGTGGGGTTTCACTCTCCATCGTCTCCGGAAGAAGATCCCCCGAAGACGAACCCTGTTGAGATGAATTGCTGGCCGGGCTACAAAAACAAAGGTCTAGGTTATTACTCTCAGAGGAAAAAGCAATAAGATATTTGCTTAATTAAACTTACAGCTCAGTGGAGGGCTGGCCCGTTGGCGGGCATTGTGCGGTGAGGACGCCCTTCGGGGCAAGGCCCTTTGGTGAAGTTCTTTTCCCTTGTTTAGGCCCCCCGTCTCCAAATCTTCGGAGGCGGCCCTCTTCTTCCCGCGGGGGGAGGAATCCTCAGAATCGCCTCCCCGATTCTCCTCCTCCGTGGAGGCGCTGATTCCCCCAGTTCGGATGCGCAATGTGTGAGGCCCACTCTTGGCCTCCCCGCTCTCCCCTTCAGCTCTCTCTGGTGGCACCCGACTTAGTGTCCGTTCAAGAATCCTGGCCATTGTCGGGCCAGGAGAACCTTTGGGAAGACGGGACGGACACCTGATCCTCTCCGCCTTACTAAGCCAATCCGGGTTGCGGACAGTGTTCAGATCAATGCCATGACAAATATAAGCAAGGTGTTCGGTTATAGGGTTACTTACTTGGGCATCAAGGCGATTGCAGCTCAGGCCCGCATCCTCGGTGGTGTTTGGACACTTTATTCGTGGTCCGAAGAACAACTTATACATCCCTTCGGGCGTCATGCCGAAGAAGTGCTGAATGGTCCACGGACCTTCTGGATTGAATTCCCACATCCAGAGAGGCCGGCATTTGCACGGCAGGATCCGCCGGACTAGCATTACTTGGATTATTTTGACGAGACTAATGTCCCTCTCGAGGAGCTCCCGAATGCGGCTTTGTAACATTGGTACATCATTCGCAGGCCCCTAGTTTAGTCCCACGTTGGCCCATGATGCCAGTTGGGGTGGAGGGCCCAAGCGGAAGGCAGGCGCGGCCGCCCACTTTGAGCCTCGGGGAGCTGTGACATAGAACCACCTCCGTTGCCATAAATCAGGTACCTCCGGGAAGGAGCCTTCGGGCCACATGGCATCAGCGTTCCTGCTTATTATGGCACCTCCGCACTCTGCATGTCACTCCTCAATTATCTTCGGCTTCACATCGAAAGTCTTGAGCCGTAAGCCGAAGTGGGGGGCAATGTGAAGGAAGGCTTCACACACAACGATAAATGATGAGATGTGGAGGATGGAATCCGGAGCTAGATCGTGGAAATTTATCCCATAGTAGTGCATGAGCCCCCTCACGAAGGGATCAAGAGTAAGACCTAAGCCCCGGAGGAAGTGGGAGACAAATACGACGCTCTTGTTGGTCTCGAGAGTGGGGATAACCTGTTCGGGAGCACGAAGCCTGTGCTTGACATCGGCGGTCAAATACCCAGCCTCCCTAAGCTTCGCAATATCCTCCTCTGTGACAGAGGAAGCCATCCATCAGCCTTGTTGGCCAGATCCGAACATGATCGAAGATCCGGGGTGCTTAAGCTCGGACTTTAGGTGTTGGGACTCAGGGTGCAAGATGTGCGAGCGTGGAGACAGAGGGATAGGCCTCGGCTCCTTTATAAAGGGGGAAGAATATCAAGCGTCCCCTAACGCGGTCGTTCGGGACTTGCTTAAAAACACGGGGTCATGCCAACAGGCACGGTTGGATTACCCATACCTGTATTAATGAGAATCCTGCAATAAGAGGAACACGATCTCTGCTCTGACAGGACGTGCCAAGGAAACCGCCTCGTGGTGTGTGCGGTAGCAAGTTGTAGGAACGGTTCGAATAAAAACCGGACCGTGGCGTGATGTCGCTCTTCGAAGAATTGTCAGCAGATTGGATTCGTGGATTATTATTATTCTCTCTACGGTGATATATGGAATGTTATCTTGCAGAACCGGACACGGTCCTTGTGTTCAGAATTTATCTTGGAGTATTCGGAGATGGAACCCGCCTCGCAATGCCGAAGACAATCTGCGCACCGGACTCATCGTCATTGAACCCTGGTTCAGGGGCTACTAAGGGAGTCCTGGATAGGGGGGTATCCGGACTGCCGGACTATGTACTTTGGCCGGACTATTGGACTATGAAGATACAAGATAGAAGACTTCATCCCGTGTCCGGATGGGACTCTCCTTGGCGTGGAAGGCAAGCTTGGCGATTCGAATGTAGATCTCCTCCTCTATAAACCGACTCTATGTAACCCTAGCCCCCTCCAGTGTCTATATAAACCGGAGGGTTCAGTCCATAGGACTAATCATCATTATCATCAACAATCATACCATAGGCTAGCTTCTAGGGTTTAGCCTCTCTGATCTCGTGGTAGATCAACTCTTGTAATACTCATATCATCAAGATCAATCAAGCAGGAAGTAGGGTATTACCTCCATCGAGAGGGCCCGAACCTGGGTAAACATTGTGTCCCCTGCCTCCTGTTACCATCAGCCTTAGACGCACAGTTCAGGACCCCCTACCCAAGATCCGCCGGTTTTGACACCGACAATCGTAACATTGACAGGAAAGGTGCATCTCCCAAAATTTTATTTATCTCTGATTTAAGCTTTGAGCTCTGGCACCTCCATAGATCTTTGCTTCCCTCTGCCAAGGGGCTATCTATTTACTTTTATGTTGAGTCATCACTTTCTCAAACAAGCGCCAGACCTGAGAGCACTATTGTCATCCTCATGCATTGTGTATACTTAATGTTGAATGCATCATGACTGGATCTTTTCTACCATGAATTACAATGTTTAGTCGCTGCTTGAACTATGGAGGTGCTCTGTAGTTATGTTTTGCGGTCTCAGAAAGGACTAGCTAGATACCATTGTTATCATATTATATCATGATTGTTTTGACAAAGTGTTGGCATTTGAGATATCTTATTATTGCTCGCCAGTTGATTATGCCATTGACATGAGTTAATATAATTTCTAGGAGTTATTGCTGGCATGGTTAGTCATGATCTTTTCTGAAAACCTGGGTGCTACTTAAGCATATATATGTAAACAAGAACAAAAGAGTTCATAAAAGTTTTTCTTTATCACTTTCAGTTTTTCAACTGAACTGCTTGAGGACAAGCAATGGGAACCAAGCTTGGGGGAGTTGATACGTCTTCGCCGTATCTACTTTTCCTAATGCTTTTGCTCTTGTTTTGGACTCTAATTTGCATGATTTAAATGAAACTAACCTGGACTGATGCTGTTTTCAGCAGAACTACCATGGTGTTGTTTTTGTGCAGAAATAAAAGTTCTCAAAATTGGACGAAACATTTTGGAGATTTATTTTAGAATAAAATAAAAATACTGGAACCAAGAACCACCGGAGGGGGTGCCCTGGCTGGCCACGATAACCAGGATACGGCACCCCCTCCAAGCGCGCCCTGGTGGGTTGTGGGGCTCTCATGGCCCCCCTGACCCTAATTCCAACCCTATAAATTCCTAATTTTGGAGAAAAAATAGGAGAGGAAGTTTCATCACATTTCACGATACGGAGCCGCCGTCACCTTGTGTTCTTCATCGGGAGGCCAGATTTGGAGCCCGTTTGGGGCTCCAGAGAGGGTAATCTTCGGTCTTTGTCGTCACCAACCCTCCTTCATCGCAAATTCAATGATGCTCCCTACCGGGAAAGAGTAATTCCTTAGTAGTCTCGTGGTCGGTTAGGAGCTGGATGAGATTCATCATGTAATTGAGTTAATTTTGTCAGGGCTTGATCCCTAGTATCCACTATGTTCTGAAATTGATGTTGTTATGACTCTGTTATGCTTAATGCTTGTCACTAGGGCCCGAGTGCCATGATTTTAGATCTGAACCGTTTATGTTTTCACCATTATATCTATGTTCTATATCCGATCTTGCTAGTCATATGCACCTGCTATGTGTTATGATCTGTAAACCCCGAGGTGACAATAATTGGGATACTTTTCGGTGATGACCGTAATTTGGGGAGTTCATGTATTCACTATTTGTTAATGCTTTGTTCCGGTTCTCCATTAAAAGGAGGCCTTAATATCCCTTAGTTTCCTTATGGACCCCGCTGCCACGGGAGCATAGGACAAAAGATGCCATGCAAGTTCTTTTCCATAAGCATGTATGACTATTTACGGAATTCATGCCTACATTATATTTATGAACTGGAGCTAGTTCTGTGTTACCCTAGGTTATGACTATTATATGATGAATATCATCCAACGAATTCACCGATCCAATGCCTACGAGTTTTCCACATATTGTTCTTGCTAAGTTACTACTGTTGTTCTTATTGTTACACTTGCTACAAAATCATTGTTATCACTGTTACCGTTACTACTATTGTTACCACTGCTATCAAAATATCATCCTACTATGCTACCGATCACTTTGCTGCAAATATTTAATCTCCAGGTGTGGTTGAATTGACAAGTCAACTGCTAATACTTGCAAATATTCTTTGGCTCCCCATGTGTCGAATCTATAAATTTGGGTTGAATACTCTACCCTCAAAAACTGTTTCGATCCCCTATACTTGTGGTTTATCATTCCTTCGTAGGCTTGGTAGACGGTGATGGGTTGGATGAGATTTATCATGTAATCGAGTTAGTTTTGTTAGGGCTTGACCCCTAGTATCCACTATGTTATGAGATTGATGTTGTTATGACTTTGCTATGCTTAATGCTTGTCACTAGGGCTCGAGTGCCATGATTTCATATCTGAACCCTTTATGTTTTCATGAATATATTTGTGTTCTTGATACTACCACGCAAGTTATCTGCACCTATTATGTGTTATTATCCGCATACCCCAAGGTGACAATAATTGGGATTCTTTCCGGTGATTACCGTGGTTTGAGGAGTTCATGTATTCACTGTGTGCTACTGCTTTGTTTTGGTTCTCTATTAAAAGGAGCCTTAATATCCCTTCGTTTCCTTATGTACCCCGCTGCCATGGGAGGGTAGGTAAAAGATGTGATGCAAGTTCTTTCCGTAAGCACGTAACACTATTTACAAAATACATTCCTACATTACATTGATGAATTGGAGCTAGTTGTCTGTTGCCCTAGGTTATAACTGTTACATGAAGAATGTGATCCAACATAATTATCCATCACTGATCCAATGCCTATGAGATTTTAATATATTGATATTTGCTAAATTACTATTGCTGCTACTGCTGTCATAATCACTATTAGAACTGCTATTCTTATTGTTAGCATTATTGCTACCGTTACAATCATTATTATCAAACTATCATACTATTGTGCTACTGATCACTCTGCTGAAAATATTTAGTCTCCAAGTGTGGCTGAATTGATAACTCAACTGCTAATACTTGCAAATATTCTTTGGCTCCCCTTGTGCCGAATCAATAAATTTGGGTCGAATACTCTGCCCTCAAAAACTATTGTGATCCCCTGTACTTGTGGGTTATCAAGACCTTTTTCTGGTGCCGTTGCCGGGCAGCATAACTTATTTGTTGAGTCACTTGATTTATATCTATTGATCACTATGAAGAATCTTAAGGATGATAGAACCAAGATCATTCCCTCTAAGGCGAGGGGAGATAAGGAACTACCATCTAGCTCTTCACTTGATTCACCTTCTGTTTAAAGTAAGCTTGCGACACCACCACCTGCTATTAATTCTGATATCTCGCAAGTAATTGATGATGCTACTTCTGCTATCAATGATGCTAGTACTACGCTTGATGATATTGTGCCATTAGGTGAATTTCTGGATGAACAACTAAAGCTAAAGAATTTGAAAGTGCTGAAACTGAGAATGCTAAAACTGATGAAATTAGGAACTGGAAATTATGCTACACCTATTTAGACTAGCCCTAGATATAACTTGCCTAATATACTTGAGGGTTACGTTATGGATGAAGAAATACCTGAGGACTTTCTTGCTTGTAATGATAGAGATGGTCTTAAGAAATTACTAGTCAAATTGAAAGAAAAATCTTTGAATGCTAGAATGAAATATGACCCAAAGTTTTCCACTTCACCTATCTTTGTTACTAATAAGGATTATGAATTCTTTGTTGATCACGAGTTAATCACTTTACTTGAATCTGATCCTTTTCATGGTTATGAGTCTGAAATAGTGGTAGCACATCTCGCTAAACTGATGATATAGCCACCTTATTTGCTCATGAGGAAAAAATCCGCTATTACTATATTCTTAAGTTGTTTTCTTTCTCAATAAAGAGTGATGCTAAGATATGGTTTACTACTCTTGCTCTTGGTTGTGTGCGTAGTCCTCGGGATATGATATACTACTTCTCTAAAAAAACATTTTCCAGTTCATAAAAAACAAGTTGCCTTACAGGAAATATTTAACTTTGTGCAAGTTGAAGAAGAGAGTCTCCCACAACCTTGGGGGAGGCTTCTCCAATTACTTAATGCTTTGCCTAATCATCCTCTTAAGAAAAATGAAATGCTTGATATCTTTTATAATGGACTAATCGATGCTTCTAGGGACTACTGATGCCGCTTGAACTACGTCGGTATTTCCCCATAGAGGAAGGGATAATGCAGCACAACTTCGATAGGTATTTCTCTCAGTTATGAAACCAAGGTTATCGAACCAGTAGGAGAACCAAGCAACACTATGTAAATGGTACCTGCACACAAAGAACAAATACTTGCAACCTGACGTGTTAAAGGGTTGTCAATCCCTTTCGGGTAATGGTGCCAGAAATTGGCGAGTTGACGGGAGAAAAATTGTGATAGATTGGATAAATAGATCTCGTTAAAACGTGAATTAAAATAAGTACATAAAAAAGTGCAGCAAGGTATTTTTGGGTTTTTGGAATAATAGATCTAAAATTAAAAGTGGCAAATGATAGATCGGAAAGAAAATATGAAGAAGAATAGACCCGAGGGTCGTAGATTTCACTAGTGGCTTCTCTTGAGAAAATAGCATACAGTGGGTAAACAAATTACTATTGGGTAATTGATAGAACTTCAAATAATTATGACGATATCCAGGCAAAGATCATTATGTAGGCATCACGTCCAAGATTAGTAGACCGACTCCTGCCTGCATCTACTACTATTACTCCATAAGTCGACCACTATCCAGCATGCATCTAGTGTATTAAGTTCATGGAGAAACAGAGTAATGAAATAAGAACGATGACATGATATAGAAAAGATCTATTCATGTAGGAATAGGCCCCATCTTGTTATCCTTAATGGCAATGATCGATACGTGTCTTGTTGCCCCTTCTATCACTGGGAAAGAACACTGCACGACCAAACCCATCACAAAGCACCTATTCCCGTGGCAAGAAAAATCGATCTAGTCGTCCTAACTAAACCAAAGACTCGAAGAAGAAATATTAGGCTATAAGTAATCATGCATATAGGAGATCAAAAGAAGACTCAAATAACTTTCATGGATAAAATAGATCTGATCATAAACTTAAAGTTCATCGGAACCCAACAAACACACCGCAAAAAGAGTTATATCAAATAGATCTCCAAGAGACCATTGTATTGAGAATTAAAAGAGAGAGGAAGCCATCTAGCCACTAACTACGGGCCCGTAGGTCTACAATGAACTACTCACGCATCATTAGAGAGGCACTAATGAGGATGATGAACCCCTCTGTGATGGTGTCTAGATTGGATCTGGTGGTTCTGGAACTTGTGGCGGCTGTAATTGTGTTTCGTAGACTCCCCTAGGGTTTTTGTATTTATAGAGCAAAGAGGCGGTGCGGGAGGCGGTCGAGGCGGGCACAACCTACCAAGGCGCGCCTGGGCCCCCAGACACGTCCTGGTGGGTTGTGCTCCCCTCAGATCCCCCCTCTGGAACTTCATTCGCCCGACAGGTGTCTTATGGTCGAGAAAAAATCTCCAAAAAGTTTTGCTGCATTTGGACTTTGGTTGGTATTGATTTTCTTCGAAGTAAAAAACAAGCAAAAAACAGCAACTGGCACTGGGCACTATGTCAATAGGTTAGTCCCAAAAAATGATATAAAGTTGCTATAAAATGATTGTAAAACATCCAAGAATGATAATATAACAGCATGGAACAATAAAAAATTATAGATATGTTGGATAAGTATCAGCATCCCCAAGCTTAATTCCTACTCGTCCTCGAGTAGGTAAATGATAAAAACAGAATTTTGACGTGGAATGGTGCCTAACATGTTCATCACATATTCTTTTCCTTTGTAGCATGGACATATGGACTTTCATATGGTTCAAAGCAATAGTCTAGTTTTGACATGAAGATTTCAATACTCAAGCATATAAACAAGCAACCATGTCTTTCAAAATATCAACACTAAAGCAAGTTGTCCCTATCCCATTATGCTCAATCATTGATCCATTCATGGAACACACTCGCATATTAGCTACACCCAATGCTCAAGTATGATCATAGTGCCCCTTACTTGGTGCTTTATAAGAGAAGATGGAGACTTAAATAAAAATAAAAATTGCATAAAGCAAATAGAAAAACCTTTCGCAGAGGGAAGTAGGGATTTGTAGAGGTGTTAGAGCTCAAAGCAGAAAAGAATAGAGATAAAAAAAATTGGGTGTCATGCTTTTCCTGTCAACGAAAACGACCGAGTAATTCCCAACACTATCCATGCTAGATATATCATAGGCAGTTCCCAAACAGAAAATAAATTTTATTCCTTTTCCACCATTCTTTCACAATCTATGCCTAGCCGTATCCACGGGTGCCCTCCATACCAACACTTTCCAAGGAATTTATTATTTGACAACGTAAGTAAATTCATTTTTCATTTCTGGACTGGGCATCCCTAACCCCTTTGTCGTACTCTCATGCAATGACAAGTGAATAAGCACTCATCTTGAGAATAACACATCTAGCTTGGAAAATATTGGCCACCTCCTGCCGCTTCATGAGCAGTACGAGCACACAAAAAGGAAATTATTTTGAAAATTTCAGATGGCACATACAAATTTGCTTAGAACGACACGGAAATACCGCATATGGGTAGGTATAGTGGACTCAAGTGGCAAAACTGGGTTTAAGGATTTTGGGTGCACAAGTAGTATTCCTACTTAGTACAAGTGAAGGCTGGCAAAAGATTGAGAAGCAACCAACCAATAAACGAAAAATCTCATAAACGAGCATTAAGCATAAATAACACCGAATAATGCAACACAAGTAGGATGTAATTTCATTACATAACTATTGAACTTCATGCTTGCATAGGGAATCACAAACCTTAACACCAATATTCTTAGTAAAGCACAATTACTCATCAACATGACTCACATATCGCTATCATCATATCGCAAAACTATTACAAAGAATCAAGTTTATTTTGTCCAATGATCTTCACGATAGGTTTTATTATATCCCCCTTGAATGTCTACACTTTGGGACTAGTTCCATATGTTGCTTTTGATAGCTCAAACAATTCTAAGTGAAGAACATCAGCATAAAAAAATTCGTCTCTCAAAATAATATAAGTGAAGCATGAGAGATTTTTTTTTCAAAAATTACTAACTCTCAAATAAATATAATTGAAGCATGAGAGCATTTCTTAAAAATTATTAAATCACACCGTGCTCAAAAAGATATAAGTGAAGCACTAGAGCAATTCCATAGCTAAAAAAATTAAGTGAAGCACATAAAGCAATTCTAATCAATTCACAACATAATTTTGCCTCTCTCAAATAGGTGTCATCAGCAAGGATACTTGACACAAAACAAAAAGCAAAACATGCAAAGACTCATATAATACAAGACGCTCCTAGCAAAACTCATGATATGTGGCGAATAAAAATATAGCTCCAAGTAAAATACCGATGGTCGTTAGGAGAAAGAGGGGATGCCACTCGAGGCATCCCCAAGGTTAGCTACTTGTTCATCCTTGAATATTACCTTGGGCTGCCGTGGGCATCCCCAAGCTTAGGCTCTTCTTACTCCTTATTCCTTCATCCATCGTGATCTCACCGAAAACTTGAAAACTTCAATCACACAAAACTTAACAAAACCTTCGTGAGATCTGTTAGTGTAACAAAGCAAATCACCACTCTAAGTATTGTTGAAAACAATTCATATTTTATTATTGCATTATATATACTATACTCCAACTTTTTTTATGGCTCATACCCCCGATACAACCCATAGATTCATCAAAATAAGCACACAATGCAACGAAAACAGAATCTGTCAAAAACAGAATAGTCTGTAGCAATCTGAAAAATTCGTATATTTATGTAACTCCCAAAAATCTGAAAAATTAGAAAAACATGGGAAATTTGTATATCAATCTTGTTTAAAACATTTAGAGCAAAATCACGTTTCTATAAATTTATAAAATTGTTTTACAAGGCACAAAAGTTTCTATTTTTCAACAAGATCAAATCAAATATCACCCAACATGATCCCAAAGGCTTTGCTCGGCACAAACACTAACAAAAACATAAAAAACACAATCATAACAGATACATAATTGTGCAAACACTCAAGAACATAAATTATATTCATTGGGTTGCATCCCAACAAGCACTATCGTTTTATGCCCCTAGCTAGTCATAAAATTTTATCGATGCTCACATGAAAGATAAGAATTCAAACTCAAAGAGAGCATCATAAAACATGTGACAAACATACTTAAATCTAACATATTTCTATGCATAGGAATTTTATAGGAAAACAATTTTTCCAGACAAGAAATTTCTAGCATATGCAAAGAAGAAGAAAGAAACAATAGCAATCTCAACATGACAAGAGGTAATTTAGTAACACGGAAAATTCTACAAGCATATTTCCCTCTCTCATAATAATTACATGTGGGATCATATCCAAATTCAACAATATAACTATCACATAAAATATTCTCTCCATGACCACATGCATGCAAAGTTGACACTCTTCCAAAATAGTGGGATTATCATCAAATAAAGTTGTGGCCTCTCCAAGCCCACTTTTATAAAAAAAAGTCATGAGATTGAACACTCTCCAAATATGTGGGATTATGTTTACCTAGAGTTAACACTCTTCCAGACCCACTTTCAATATTAATGCAAACATTATTATCAATAGCATATTCATCATGAGGCTTAAATAAAATTTCAAGATCATAAGAATCATTATCACCCCAATCATGATCATTGCAATAAGTAGTGGACATAGCAATATTAGCATCCCCAAGCTTGGGCTTTTGCATATTGTTAGCACAATTGACATTAGCAGAAATTATAATAACATCATTGCAATCATGCTTTTCATCTAAGGAGCTATCATGAATCACTTCATAAATTTCTTCTTTTAAAACTTCATCACAATTTTCAGATTCATGAATCTCAAGCAAAACTTCATAAAGATAATCTAGTGAACTCAATTCACTAGCAATGGGTTCATCATAAATTGTATATTTTGAAAAGATTAGCAAGTGGATGGGGATCCATATCAAAATATTTTTTAGCAAATGAAAATGCAAGCAAATAGAAGACACATGACAACACAAGCAAACATGAGATCTAAGGAGAAAACGACGAACGAAAAAGAGGGCGAATAAAACGGCAAATTTTTGTGAAGTAGGGGAGATAAAAATGAGAGGCAAATGGAAAATAATGTAAATTGCAAGGAGATGAGATTTGTGATTAGGAACCTGATAGATGTTGATGATGTCTCCCCAGCAACAGCGCCAGAAATTCCTTTTGATGTCGCTTGAACTACGTTGGTGTTTCCCCAAAGAGGAAGGGATGATACAACATAGCTTCGGTAGGTATTTCCCTTGGCTATGAAACCAAGATTATCGAACCAGTAAGAGAACCAAGCAACACTATGTAAATGGTACATGTACACAAAGAACAAATACTTGCAACCTGATGTGTTAAAGGGGTTGTCAATCCCTTTCAGTAACTGTCATGGAATTGTCACGTCAGATGCCCTAGCATGAGGACTTAGGTGTGGAGCCATCGCAACATAGTTAGCTTGAAGGGGTTAAATGGGACAAGGGACATAGAAAGTTTATACTGGTTCAGCCCCTCGCGGTGGAGGTAAAGGCCTACTCCAGTTTTGGGTTGTATTGCTTGGGCTTCAATTACCAGGGAGTGAATACACTTGAACTAGTTATCGATCTCTTCTTTCTTGCCCTAAACCGCTGCCGGGTCAACCCTTTATATACACAGGCTGACGCCTGACGGCTTACAGAGTCCCGGCCGGCTCATACACAACGTGTCCGGCTCGGTGATAGAATCTACACTTTCCTTAACATACAAGTTAAACATATGGTAGTTCATGCCCGTGGGTCTCAAGTCGCCTTTGGGTCTTGGGCCTTCAGTAAGCTTGCTTCGTGAACCGCCATCTTCAACATCTTCATGGGCCTTCTTATTATGAACCGCCAGTGGTATGACCCGGCCCATCCTGGGCGGGTCATACCCAATAGTTATATCCCCAACATTAGGCCCCAGGTTGATGTGAACTTGTTCGTATCAATCTTCAACACTTAGAAAAATCCTTCCTCATTTGTCCTTGCGGGATCTTGTAACCCTCCATGAGGTCATCTCCTATAATTGTGGTAACCCGCCGAGACGTCACCTAACATTAATATCACTCGAGGCCCAAATCTTAATATGCCTTCACCTTTAATGAATCTCCGAAAATTGAGGCGTCTGTGCTGTCACATATCCATTTTTTAGCCTCCTCGATTCCCGCGCATGCCACTTATCATTTCTGCCTAATAAATAGGGCCAGGGGTCCCTTTCACTTTCCCCCCTTGCCTCCTCGTCTCCATCTTCTTCCTCGGGACGCCCCAGCACCCGAGCTCCGCCGCCACCGTCGACCTTCGCCACTACCTCGACCACGGCCGCTGCATCAACCTGAACCGACCAAAGTTCGTTCGCGTGCCTCCACTGTTCAACAGCTCTGGTAAGTTTTTCCCTCTCTTTCACCGCAGATCCCATTAGGGTTTCTACGAGTTTGTTGCAGTTCATCTCCGCCCTTCTTTGTTCTTCACTGTTTCTTGTGGTTTTGATCCAAACTTAGTACTCCTCCTGTGCAGCATTAGGTGTAGTATTCATTTTTGATATTTGAACACCTCCTGTGCGTGAAAGATCCAATCTAAACCCATGAACTGCTCTGCCACTGCAACTTAGGTTTAGAAATTTTCTTCATTATTCAAACTGCCGTAGATCCAAAATCATAGCATCAATCTGTGAAGGTTGTTTGTCCAACACTTAGCAATTTTTCCACTTCACAGATCTGAAAATCAATAATTGTGCAGGCAGCTTGACTCATAAACCGTAACCCGCCAGGTACCATTAGTCCCCTCTTAAGCCACCAATAGTTTACCTTTATAACTCCAATGCTATCCTCCGGCTTAACACATTTGTATGCATGTTTCATCATTGTTTACTCTTGAATCAACCACCGACTTAACCATATAATATTAAACCGGCATGCTCTTCTTTCCAGATCAAAAATGACTAAAACATTCACTACTTGCAATTGGGTCTCATCCCGGGTCACCGAGGAAGATTTGAACAACTTTGTTGCGACTGGTACCTTAGGCAAGAAAGAGGACATCCACTAGAGGGTCCCAGGCCTTGAAAATCCTCCTGAGCCCAAGGACGGAGAAGTGATTGTTTTAACTGACCACATGATCCGGGGGTTTAGCCCGCCTGGCTCAAAGTTCTTTCAAGACGTACTTCACTTTTTCCAACTTCATCCTCAAGACATTGGGCCCAACTCTGTGTCCAATATTTCCAATTTCCAAGTATTTTGTGAAGCTTATCTTCAAGAGGAGCCAATAGTTGAATTGTTTAGAGAATTTTACTACTTAAACCGTCAGACAGAGTTTACTGACGGGCCCAGTTAGGAACTCGGTGGAGCTTCAATTCAGAAGAGAAAGGAGGCCAGTTTTCCTTATGCCAAGCCACCCAGCCATCCCAAGGACTAGAACCAAACTTGGTTCTATTGCCAGAACACATCCCCAGTAGACGAGCACCCTCTACTGGGTTACCGTGACCACCATCTTAGCAACACACATCCACTTCTGCCACAGATCAGCACCAAGGAGCGGGCCAAGTATTTGCCCACATTTTCTAAGCATAGAGCCTTCATGGCTAATGGCTTAACCGGCATCAACCTTGTTCGGTGCTGGGTCTCCTAGAGGATTTTTCCATTAAGCCGTCGCCCCGGCTTAATATGCAAATATACTAGCGATTTGAAAGATCCCTAGCACCACTGCAACATTCAACTGTCTGACGCAGAAATCACTAAAGCCACCAAGACGTTGCTGAACAAATCTTAGGCAGAATGCAGTAAGACAAGACTTAGTCCTTTCTGCACTTTCAACAAGTCGCCAGCTGTAAGTGTTGCACACCCTCCGTTCAATCATATTTTAATTAATACCACCCACTTATCATCTTTTGACCTCCACAAGCCGACTCTCCATTTTGGAAGAAGCCGCAAGCTAAGCCAGCCAAACCGGCTCGTACCAAGACCAAGGCCACCAAAAGGCCTGCCAAGAAGAAGACCACCAATCCCGCCGAGTTAAACTTGGATGATGACGGTGATGATGATGAGTCGGAGGTAGAACTTGACTCTCTTTGCTCATTTTGTGTACATCTCATTGATAATGATTGTTATCAGGAGGAAGCCGAAGCCAACCGTGTAGGTGACGAAGAGGTAATTGTTCTTTCCTCCGGCTCAGAATCTATGCCAAAACAGAAAACTCGCCAAGCAAGCCGGAAAGTAAGGTTTTCTCATCCTTTGGCTTATTTGGATCCCAACTTTATTTTGAAGAAGCAGCAACATGAAGCTTGCCGCACAACCTGGAACAGTGGAAGCGGGATCCTTTCCTCCGGCTTACCAAACACCCCAGCTCCTCGCAAGCGTCGTCCAGAGGTTTCAACAAACTCCAACTTAACTTATCCCAGGGCCGATCTTTTTCGACAACCTCTTAATCCTTCCGATTCAAATTATTAGGGGACGTCTCATTCTTCCTCTGGCGACTCAACGGGGCCTCATGTCCTGGCCTTCAAACCGGTGCCAGGGTAAGACTATCAAATCTTTGCTTTCAATTATATAATCAACTATTTGTAGGACCTTGAAGTATGTCTAGAGGGGGTGATTAGACTACTTGACCAATTAAAAACTTAACCTTTTCCCAATTTTAGAGTTTGGCAGATTTTAACAATCTTTGGACAAGTCAAGCAATTATCACACAAATCAAGCAAGCGTGCAAAGAGTATATAGGCAGCGGAAATTAAAGCATGCAACTTGCAAGAAAGTAAAGGGAAGGGTTTGGAGGATTCAAACACAGTTGGAGACACGGATGTTTTTAGCGTGGTTCCGATAGGTGGTGCTATCGTACATCCACATTGATGGAGACTTCAACCCATGAAGGGTAACGGTTGCGTGAGTCCACGGAGGGCTCCACCCAAGAAGGGTCCACGAAGAAGCAACCTTGTCTATCCCACCATGGTCGTCGCCCACGAAGGACTTGCCTCACTAGCGGTAGATTTTCACGAAGTAGGCGATCTCCTTGCCCTTACAAACTCCTTGGTTCAACTCCACAATCTTTGTCGAAGGCTCCCAAGTGACACCTAGCCAATCTAGGAGACACCACTCTCCAAGAAGTAACAAATGGTGCGTTGATGATGAACTCCTTGCTCTTGTGCTTCAAATGATAGTTTCCCCAACACTCAACTCTCTCTCATATGATTTGGATCCGGTGGAAAGACGATTTGAGTGGAAAGCAACTTGGGGAAGGCTAGAGATCAAGATTCATATGGTAGGAATGGAATATCTTGGCCTCAACACATGAGTAGGTGGTTCTCTCTCAGAACTGGTAAGTTGGAAGTGTAGGTTTGTTCTGATGGCTCTCTCCATGAATGAAGAGGAGGTGGAGAGGTATATATAGCCTCCACACAAAATCTAACTGTTACACACAATTTACCAATCTTGGTGGGACCGAATCAACAAACTCGGTCAGACCGATTTAGTAAACCTAGTGACCGTTAGGATTTTCGGTGGGACCGAAATGCAACTCGGTAGGACCAATATGGTTAGGGTTAGGTCATAACATAATCTCGATGAGACCGATTACACAAACTCGGTGAGACCGATTTTGGTAATTAGCTAACCAGAGAGTTGGTCAGGTAAACTCGGTGGGACCGATTTGCTCTTTTCGGTGAGACCGAAATGTTACAAAAGGGAAACAGAGAGTTTACATTGCAATCTCGGTGGGACCGATCGCTCACTTCGGTTAGACAAAAACGTTACGAAGGGAAACAGAGAGATTACAATCCCATCTCGGTAAGACCGAGATCCCTATCGGTGAGACCGATTTGCCTAGGGTTTGTGGCAGTGGCTATGACATCTGAACTCGGTGGCGCCGAATAGAAAGAATCGGTGTGACCGATTTTGGCTTTAGATTTAGGTCATATGTGGATGTGAGAAAGTAGTTGAGGGTTTTGGAGCATATCACTAAGCACATGAAGCAAGAGGCTCATTAAGCAACACCTCATCCCTCCTTGATAGTATTGGCTTTTCCTATAGACTCTATGTGATCTTGGATCACTGAAATATAAAATGTAGAGTCTTGAGCTTTTGAGCTTGAGCCAATCCTTTATCCTTGATATTTTGAGGGATCCACTTTCATCATCCATGCCATGCCATTCATTGAGCTTTCCTGAAATATATGTCTTGGAATAGCATTAGCTCAATGAGCTATATGTTTTTATGAATTACCAAAACCACCTAGGGATAGTTGCACTTTCAATCTCCCCCTTTTTGGTAATTGATGACAACATATAGATCAAAGCTTCGACAATAAATTTTATGATTGAAAAACATCATCGCTTTGAGAAGTATGTGATAAGCAAGAGCTCCCCCTAAATTTGTGCATAGTTTAAGATTTTCTTTGGACTGCAAATGCACAAGGAATTAGGCTCATGGGTTACTCTTCCATGTCACATACATCTTGGTGGAGCGCTCAAAATAATAAAGATTAAATACATGCACTCATCACCAAGCAAAGTGAATGATCATATAAGGATAGGTAAGATAATAACATATAATCAAGCATAAGTGTAGCTTATGATCAAACACATGATCATCAATGTCTCACAGGTAATGCATAGTATCTCAAGCGATCAAAAAGCAAACAAGTTCAACCAAGAAGACAAGAGAGAACACAAAAAAAAACAGCAAATCTCTCTCTCGAAGCCTATGATCTATACATTTTCTCCCCCTTTGGCAACAAGTTACCAAAAAGTTCATAGAAAATGCATAGGACTATATCGTCTCTCAGGCTTGGTCTTCTGTTGGTGGTGTAGAGATGGCTCCTTGGACGAAGACTTCAGTTGATGTAGACGGAGCTGGAGGAGTTGGTGCTGGAGCTGGTTGCCCTGGAGCTGTAGGAGTTGTAGCTAGTGCAGATGATGTGGCTCTTGTGTCTATCACAGGCACTGCAGCTGACTTCTGAGCTCTAGGCACTCTGGAAAATGCATCTGTGGTTGTCTTGCCCTTCCTCTCCTGCATGTCATCCTGAAGTTGTTCCACAACAGACTGAATCTCAGTTACTTTGACATCAAGATCATAGAATTTTTGTTCCATGATTCTTTCCAGGCTCTCCTGGTTTTGAGTTAGGGTGGCCAACCCCTTTTCAATCCTCAGTGTTGATGCTATCAAGTAACCAAGCTGCTCCTGTTTGTTCTTCAAGAAATACTCAAATGCCTCCTATTGAGTTGGCATCTTGGTAGCCTTCTCTTTCCTTACCTTCCCCCTCTTCTCTTGAGCTTGCACTGATGATGGATCATTCTCATTCATGACAACTTGATTGTCCTCAAAGTATGGATAGAGAGGAAAATGTTCCTTATCCAACTGATATTTTCCTGTGCCCATCTTTGAGTTAATCAAATCCTGAATCTGTGGGGCATATCCACAACTTCTCTTCTGATCTGCTGCAGTCCTCTTAATGGTTTCTACCATAAGCCTCATGACTTTGAATTTCTGGGGCACATCAAAAATGTGAAGCATGTTAATTGCATGCCCTCTTATCATGTTGTGGTCACCTGATTTAGGCAAAAGAGTGTGCCTTAAGATCCAGTTGATCATAGGCAGCCCTGACAAAAGAAAATGGACTGACCCAAACGAGAAAGTCTCAAGGGCTTTGTCTGGGATCTCTTTGTACATATGTGACATAGAATTGTGTCCCATCTTCTTCCTGGCATATACATCCAGGTCATCTTCACTCTCCTTTGGGGCTTTGATCAGACTTGCCCATTCCTCTATGGTTGACTGGTATCTTGTTCCTTCAGACATCCAAACTATCCTGCCATGTGGATAGAAATGTGTTGTGGAGTAGAATTGCATAATGAGTTCATCATTCCAATTGGTGAGCTTCTGCCCAACAAAATCTACAACTCCACAAGCAATGAAACTGTCTTGCACTCCAGGATAGTGTTCTTCATTTTCCTTCATGTAGGTCCAGTCGACCCACCTCATATCACACACTATGGGCTTCTTATCCAACAAGATTGTCTCATAGAAGTCCTGCTGCTCCTTGGTGTGGAACCTGTAATCTACAGCAGTCCTCCTCCTGGTGGCATATAGATCATACAATCTCCATAGCCTCAACCCTGAGTCTTTCCTGATCTTCATGTTCTTAGCCACAGGATAAGCATCATTGTGGTCTGGAATCTTGGGTTTGAGCTTTCTTAGGATCTGCCCTTCTTCATCTTCCTCAGCAGCAACCTCAGGCATTGGGGCCTTGTTCTTCTCAGCTACTGGTATGCTCCTGGTATTTCTCTTTGGTGCAATCTTGGGCTTGGAGGCAGCTTTGGGTGCTTCTTTGGGCTTGGATGTTGCAGCCCCTGAGCTTTTGTGCCTTTGGTGCTGGTGCAGCAACCTCTTCTTCCTCTTCCATCATGGAAGATTGACCAACAACTCTGGCCATGGTCTTCTTGACCCTTTCCTTCCTTTTCTTTCCTTCTGCAGCTGGCTCTTCAGGCATTTCAGGTGTTTGAGTTGATCCTCTGGCTTTGGACATTGGTTGTCTTCCTGCTGGCCTTTTGATCTTCATGCCTGGCTTTATGTTCTTTGCTGAGCCATACTCCTTCTTGAGAACTACCTTCTTGGAAGTAGCCTCATCTTCTGCTGCCACATAGTCCTCGTCCTCTGAGTCTGAGGTTCTCTTTCTTCTTGCTCTTGTGGCTGCTTTGGGCAAATTGCTAGGAGTACTTCTGTTGCCTTCATCTGAAGAACATGAGAGACTAGTGCCCTCACTCATGTGAATCTGCTCTTCTTCCCTGTTCTGACTATCACTTTGGTCTGACATGCTGCAAATCACTGACTGATGACCCTGTGAATAGTTATAGATGAGACAGAGTGGATGAGCATCACAAAATGCAGAGATTTTTGCAAAAGAATGATTTAAAAACTTAGTTTTAGTTTCCATAGAAAGCATTTCGGATCTACCGATTTTCAAACTCGGTGATACCGAAGCAGTTTTGGAACCTAAACTAGTGATCTCGGTCAGACCGAGTCACAGTTCGGTGGCACTGAGACTGCTAGGGTTTCATAAAGTTCTAAAATCGGTCACACAGATTTGTAATTCTCGGTCAGACCGAGACTTACTAGTGCAATGGCGTTAGCCAAATCGGTGGGACCGGGTTTTTCAACCCGGTGGGTCCGAGATGGTTTCGGCGGAAACCTAACCCTAAATTTTCGAATCGCATCTATTCTAAGGATCACATTGACTGGATAGGAGTGTCTCAATCGTGGCAAGATGCAATACGAACACAATGTGCTGAGAATCAGATGAGGAAAGCACTGTGATCGAGTTCATACCCTAGTTCGGCGGTGAACTCGCTACGGCGGCAACGGCGGAGAAGAAATCCATTGACGGCGGTGGAGAGCAGCGACAGGAGGCGGCTGGCGACGAAGTCGACGATCCGTAGACCTAGTAGGCAGAGCGAGCTACGCGCAGGCAAAGGGGTTTGGAGGAATTTCCAAATTTTTGCCTGTGACTATATATAGCCCGACACTGTCGGTGTGACCGAGTTGAACAACTCGGTGGCACCGAGATGCATAACTGTTAACAGTTACAGCAACTCGGTGTGACCGAAAAGTTCACATCAGTTGCACCGAGCTTGAAAACCTAGATCGACTTAGTGATCTCGGTGGGACCGAAATGGAGGAATCGGTCTGACCGAGAATCACAAAGAAGTTTTGGAAGTTTAAGTCTATGACAAATCGGGGACTCCAAGTGCTCCTCACACAGAGTGGTTCGAATCTGACTTGATCAAATTTTGTGATGTAGCATGAATAGAGTTTGAGACGATATAAGCATAGATAGCTAAAGAAGGTTCTTAGGCATTCTTGTCCATTCACTTGGCCAAAGAAAAGGAAATCAATCAATCAAAACAATAAGTGGATGTCCTCGAATGAGTAAAATATGCAACCAGCATGCTCACACAATAAAGTGACAAATGAAATATGTGGCAAAGCATGCACAACCAATTCTAGCATCTATCAACCAATTGGCGATGACTAGGTCATCTATATATGAGTATATTGACTTAGGAGTCAAATGAGAACATTTGATCATAGGTCAAACTCATCGTTTAAGCTCAAGTGGGGTTACCACTTTTACATAATGCATTGATGTGTTCACACCATTAGAGTTGCTTTGACTCAATTCTTAGAGTTAAGCTCCCCCTAGATGTGAGATCCCCCCTTAGAGGGATGAACTAACCTTGGGTTTTGCCGATGATGACTTCATGTAGGTGTTGAAGATGTGAATGCTCAAAGTTGATGTAGATCTTTTGGAGCAATCCTTTGGAGTGAGTTGCACTTTCAACTTACCTACATGGGTTAGTCCCACAAGGAACAAAACAAGAATATCCATAGACATAGAGTGATGCACACACAAGATGATGTCCATGAAATCATTTGGTTACCTTGTCCCTTGCCTTACCAACATGAGGGTTTGTGACTCCTTGAACTAGTGCAAGATGTGGAAGTTGATTGCACTTGCTCTTGCCGTAATGATATGATTGAAGAATGTTGGCGAAGTCACCCTCAAGAACTCTCTAGTTCTTCTTCTTCGGAATCCACATCATCTTGATGGGAATCCTTGGAGTTGTGGTTGTACTTGATGAAGTAGAACTTGACGTAGTCTTGGGAACCCACTTGACCAAGGCCTTAGGTGCTTCTTCAAATGCATCAATCTCCTCTTGAAGCTTGTCCTTGCCTTTATGGTCTTGTGGTGGAAGATCATCTTGAGCTTGTGTTCCCTTGAAAGAAGTAGGATCATACTTCTCTTGTTGAGGAACAAACTTCGTCTTGGGGTATTGATCTTCTTCCCACTCAACTCCATTGGCATTGAACTTTCGTTCAAAACCAACACCTTGATTCTTCTGGTGCCTTCCTTGCTTGCGTACAATTTCCTCGAATTGCTTACTCCCGGCAAGGCTCTTGTATACACCTTTATCTATAATTCCCTTCAATAAGCTATTTTCTTACTCAAGTGTAACTTGGCTAAGAGAATCATTAGTGGAATCAAGAG
Source organism: Triticum turgidum subsp. durum (assembly GCA_900231445.1). NCBI lineage: Eukaryota > Viridiplantae > Streptophyta > Magnoliopsida > Poales > Poaceae > Triticum > Triticum turgidum. The sequence goes on along the minus strand of LT934114.1, from coordinate 174,694,127 downwards.
AACTACTAGAAGCAAGAATATTTGTTTTAGCATTGTTATTGTTACTACTAGAGAAAGAATCTTTCTTGTTCTTGTTACTAGACTTGACTTGAGGCATGTAAGTAGATAAGAGTAAACGCTTGGCAATATAAGAACTTTTCTTGCGAAGATCATCATTGATTGCCTTTAAGAACTCATGCTCTTGCTCAAGATTGAGCTTTTCAAAGCGTAACTTCTCATGAGCCCTTAAAAGTTCTAAATGATTTTCGAAGATAGTTTCATGAGCTAACTTAAGAGTGTTTAGTTCTTTAGTTAGAAGCTCAATCTTCTCCTTATCATTGTCATTCATTTTATCTTGTTTAGCATGGTTAATTGACATTCCATCATAGTATTCATCACTAGAGTTGTCAATAAGTAAATCATCATCACCTAGCAAGTCATCTTCATCACTATTGAAATCAACATACTCGGGATGTGTTACCTTTGGACCTTTGGCCATGAAGCATCTTCCAATTCCTTCATTTGGTGAGTCAAATATGTCGTAGGAGTTGGTTGTCACGAGTGCTAGACCGGCAACACCTTCATCTTGAGTATGTTCGGAGTCGGAGTGATAGCTTCTCTCGGAGTGATGTTCAGAGTCGGAACCGGATACCCATTCACCAACATGAGCTTGATGTCTTCGTTTTGTGTAGCTCTTTGATGACTTGTCCTTCATTTCCGAATCTTTGCTTCTCCGTGAGGATCTTCGTTCATAACGATCATCTCTACTCCTTCTCTCTCTTGACGGTGATTCTTCTCTTCTACTTCTTCTTTTTGGAGAATCTTCTCTTTTTTTGTAGGGTGTCGTACACTCATTGGAATAGTGTCCGAGTCTCCCACAATTGTAGCAGTTGCGCTCTCGACTGGAAGATCTCTTGTCATTGTAGGATCTTGACTTAGAGCTTCTTTCTTTGCTTCTACTCTTGTAGAATTTGTTGAAATTCTTCACCATTAAGCTTAATTCTTCATTGAAGGTTTGTTTCTCACTTGATGATGTGGGGGCTTCACATGAGGCTTTGTAAGCACCACTTGACTTGTTGTGAAGTTCCTCCTTATCCTTGAGTGACATCTCATGAGCAACAATTCTACCAATGACTTCCGTTGGCTTGAGATTCTTGTAATTGGGCATCATTTGAATCAATGTGCACACGGTATCATATTTTCCATCCAATGCTCTTAGGATCTTCTTGATGATGAATATGCCAGTCATCTCTTCACTCCCTAAGCTGGCAATCTCATTTAAACTTATAAGGATGCTAGTCGACCCTCCTCCATGAAGGTCCCTCGGATTGGGATGTTCCTGACCGTTCGGTCGCCTTGAATCTTGTCAACCGAGTAGCCAGGTCCGTCTGATCTTTACTGTGATTTTCACCTTGCGGTTTATTTTTTGAGGTCCATGACTCGTGGGCTCAGTGTCCCTCCCTATTGGCTGGGTTAAATTTCGGTGGGTGACCTTTGACCGTGTGTCGCGTACCGTCCCACGAGTCGTGCTGCCTCCCGGAGTCCCGGTCCACCCCTCCCACGCGCCGCACCCAATCCCCTCCTCCCGCACGCCTCCAACCCAATCGCCTCCTCCCGCATGAACCCTAGCCCCCAACAGATGGG
>LT934114.1:174628055-174692026 GCA_900231445.1 Triticum turgidum subsp. durum | reverse complement strand
CAGAGAAGATGGAATAGAGGGAGAGAAGGAATGAGAGGAGGGAGGTCCGGTGATGGACAGGAGAGGGTTACCGGCCTACGTCGGCGAGGTCAGGTGTGACCTGGCAGACCTGGCAGTTGATGGCGGATCGATCCACTCCTGGATCCTTCTTCCACTTCCCCACTGCCTACCACCAAGCACGGGTCAGGGAGCATGGGATCGACGATGGCGGCCGGAAGCCAGGATGGTTGGCTGAGGAAGAGGGTGAGGACTTGAGAACTGATGAGGGTGTGTTCTTGGTTTCATCAGCGGACTAATTAGTCACTTATCTACTGATATTTTAGCATGTCTTTGTTGAGGATATCTTCAGGTTCTCACACTGGGCTATACTATTTTGTTATGTTTTCTTCAGGTTCCTGTGCAAACTGTTCTTTGCAAGGGTAAAGCATCGTCAGCACTGGTGGTGGTTGGATCATTAGATGATTCCCAGTAACTAGGTATGTCTTCTTAACCAGGTGGACATTTCCCCAGATTGGTTCCTCCATATGTTTCAGACTGAGAAATCATGACAATCCTCTTCTTAAAGTACAAAACGATGTAGCTATCTCCACATGCTTTGATGATATCTTTTTCGTATGGTTGGATGGTTCCTTATCACCGCGATTCATATAAAACTTTGTGAATTGTAGTGTCATGATGATTTCATAAGACACAAGGCTTTAATGTACCTTTTATTTGGAAAGCACGTAATGTGAAGAATCAATGGTGAAAATAAGTAAAACACTCTCTGTATGTTTCCATTGAGATGATCAGTGGCTCCATTTTCTTTGGTAGTAATGCTGGGCTGCAGGTTAATATATTTTGCCATGCCCAGCTGGTTTTTCTCACTTTCTCCTCTAAAACATAGACATCATTTTCATTAGGATTTCGTCCTTATTAGCTTTATTTTATATGCATTGAATATAACTATGCAAGTATAGGTTCAAGCATTGCCATGACATACATCCCATTTTGAGTTTTCTTCAGTCCTCTATCACTGTTATTGTGATCTTATTTTGCCTTTGTAAAAATGGGGTATGTCATGGTTGTTTAACAGAAGGGAGGTGGTGCACAAGAACAGATTTGGTGTTCATGCGCAATCTGAGTGCTTTCTGCAACTCCATTTTGTCGATATTTGCTGGGAGACATGAACACCAAATCTGTTTCTCTAACATGTTTTGCAAGTTTTGTCGAGTGCTTTCCTGTGTTTTTTTATCTATGGTCTTTTTTATCATATCTAATATCCAGCATTATACCATGTCTCACAGTATTGCTGATTCTGCACATACACATACTTATTTTACTTATGTTTATTTTAGCGTCGTTTAGAAATGTTCTACATCTCAATTATGACTGATTTTATTTATTTCTGAACCTCGGCACTTACAAAATGCAAGGATGATGAGAAATGATTGTGCTACTTCTATCATCTTCAGCTCTTTGTGCTTCTCAGGGTCGAAGTGTTAGTGGAGATCGAAGTTCCAAGGAGGCCGCTTGCGAGACGGTTGTGCTTCCTTCAATACCGGTGCTAACCAGGAGCTGACACGTGGTGCAAATTTTCTCTAGGTATGCTTCTCCATCCCCGCCAAAACCGGCCAAGGAACTGAGAGCTTGCACATGCCAATTTCTTATATTGTTTTCTCATGACCGGTTATAGTTGCTATAAATCCATGATTACCTTTGTGGTTGCTTGCTAGGTTGCAGGATAGGCGAGGCGATGGTCCAAAAAATTGGTAAAAATGGTGCTCCCATGTTCTCTCTTATCCAGGAAAATCAATACAGCAAAATGTGTGTTTAATAAACCTTGCATTGCTGAAAAACTTAATATTATGTTTGTGAATCTAATGCCATGGTGGATATCATGAAGAAGAGGGACATGTTTGTTGCGTTTGAAGGTGTACTTGTGAGTGCAAGGTCAGCAGCCTATGTGCATTACTGCAGTTCACTTGTTTTACTTGATCTGTGTGTTGTCTTTGATAGTTGGGAGTAACAATGGTTTGGTCGTTGTGTACTTTGAATAATCTCTATTATGTTGCTCAGGAGCATAATCTGTTAACCTATTTTAAGGATTGATACGATCTCTACTTTCTTGGGTACATTGCAGGGAGCCTCGAGGATTTGGGTTTGTCCAGTACTTCAATCCTGGTGATGCTGCAGATAGAATATACTACAAGGACGGACAGGTTATTCATGGCAAACAAGTAGCAGTTCTATTTGCATAACAGAACAAAAAGAAGCCTGCCATGGGGTGTCCTGTGGCAGATGCGCGCCCAATGATGTTGTGGAGCTATCAACTCCCACCCAGATCGCCACAGAGAACAGCGGAGCATCCTCCCTTCTCCCTTCTGGTTGCATCTCCGCCTGGTGATCTCCTCCTTTTGTTCAGTTCATCCTCTACACAAACCCTTTTGGATACATCATTAGAGCTTGTTATGCAGTTCTCTGTTTCTAGAAATTTCAATGCTAATAAACTAGACACTAACCTCGAACAATGACTTCTTGCAGGCTTGTCTTGGTGAGACAGGCATGCTGAAGCAAAGATCCTTTTCCTTCTCTGTATCCCTCAATCTTTGTTTTTTCTCACAATGAAGCACCTTGCTTCTCCAAGACATTCAAGCCATGATGGTGTGACTACAGGTATGCCCACGGCTATTACTTCTAGCATGTTCCTTGCACAAGCAAACTTTTCAGCGACAAAGTGCGTAGTCTCTAAAATAGTTGTTGACAGCAGTAATTAAAAGTGTATCAATATATATCAATGTAAAAAAACTAAAAACCTTAGGAAAATCAAGCTATCTTGAGTTACTTGTGTATAGTAAATGCAGACGAAATGAAACTACCTTTGTCTGATCTATGATGGTTTCACTGTCCATGCTTTGGCTGAACAGAACACAGACTGAGGACATGTTTCTGTCTCTTTGCCTTCTTGATTACAGAACTGGGATACTCATTCCTAAAAAGACTAGCAAGCTCTATGGGATCTGGTGATTTCCAAAGGCCTCTTTTCAGTGGCTTCGTTGATGTATGTGTCTTAGACTGGGGCTCTGTGCTACTTAGCTTTCAGTGCTACTCTATTCATCAAACAAGAGTCATTGTCTTTCTGTTTAGATGTGGATTGTTTTTCAGTTCGGCACCATGTATTTTTCAAGCTGATTCAAATCCAAAGTTTCTTTCTGAACTCCTTTGACGTTGTTGCGAGTTGTTGTAGCTGATGCTATAAGATCATCTAAAGAGGACTTGTGTGTCATTTTCATGCTTTTGATGGTATAAGGGTTAGAAATGCTTGTTGTTTTTGTTGTTGGTAACTCTGCTACTTGTGTAGTTTTGGCTCTATCTCAATTGATCCGGTAGCTTTATTGAACCCAGATTTTGAGCTTCCTAAGGTAAATGTATATGTTCTCTTTTTTTAAGGTGGATTACAACATCTTTACCTGATAAACATGGAATATACAAGAGGAAGGAGCAACTGCAGCAAGCAGTGATGCTTCAGGCGCTGACGTGAGGATTACTACATTTGAGAGCAGAGGAAGAGAAGCGTAAAACTGTCATGTTTGCTTCCACCATTCATGCTGAGCAGGATGCATGGTAGAGAGGATTTCTTTTTCGTGAAAATCGGAAGAGAGGATATTGAAGCCACCTTTGCCAACATAGATGAAGATGAGAGGATTGGCCAACTTTGGACTCCAACGGCAACTATGATGATGAAGACTTGAACTATGACTATGAGTCCGAGTAGTAGAAGAATCATTTATGTTTTTGTGCATTATCGACGGGGATTAGATTTGTTACATAGATTTGTTTCAAATAGAACTTTATACTACCAAATTTTAATGTGTATATACATTTCATTGTAGACAGCAAGTCCCTATTCTTCCGGGAGATTAAATTTGTTGTCATATGTGCTTGCCTATAACTAAGCAACTAAACCATGGATTACTTTTCATCGCTAACATGGAATCAGCACGTCTCTGTGCCATTTGGCGCAACGGGTCCACTAGTTTGTGATAAGAGCAAGCCTAGAGTACATTTCAGCGACACCTTCACCATCCTTCATTTTGAACTTGTCGAGCTGACTTTGGATCACATCCAACTTGGATTCCTTGACGGAGTCGGTACCTTCGTGCATATCAATCAAAGTGTCCCAAATTTTCTTTGCATTCTCAAGACGGCTGATTTTGTTGAGTTCTTCAGGGCACAATCCGTTGAAGATGATATCACAAGCTTGAGCATTGTATTGCAGCATCTTCAATTCTTCCGCATTAGCTTTACGGTTCGGCTCTCTCCCATCAAAGAATTCACCTTGCAAGCCAATACAAATAATAGCCCAAACGGCGGGGTTATATCCGAGAATATGCATTTTCATCTTATGCTTCCAACTAGCAAAATTAGTTCCATCAAAGTAAGGACCTCTACGGTGATAATTTCCCTCGCTAGACGCCATACTCTCCTAGGTTGTGAAACCAAGGCTATGACCACCAAAAGCTATGGAAATCAAAGCAAATGGAGACCAAGGCTCTGATACCACTTGTAGGACCTTGAAGTATGTCTAGAGGGGGGTGATTAGACTACTTGACCAATTAAAAACTTAACCTTTTCCCAATTTTAGAGTTTGGCAGATTTTAACAATCTTTGGACAAGTCAAGCAATCATCACACAAATCAAGCAAGCATGCAAAGAGTATATCGGCAGCGGAAATTAAAGCATGCAACTTGAAAGAAAGTAAAGGGAAGGGTTTGGAGGATTCAAACGCAGTTGGAGACACATATGTTTTTGGCGTGGTTCCGATAGGTGGTGCTATCGTACATCCACGTTGATGGAGACTTCAACCCATGAAGGGTAACGGTTGCGCGAGTCCATGGAGGGCTCCACCCAAGAAGGGTCCACGAAGAAGCAACCTTGTCTATCCCACCATGGTCGTCGCCCACGAAGGACTTGCCTCACTAGCGGTAGATCTTCACGAAGTAGACGATCTCCTTGCCCTTACAAACTCCTTGGTTCAACTCCGCAATCTTTGTCGGAGGCTCTCAAGTGACACCTAGCCAATCTAGGAGACACCACTCTCCAAGAAGTAACAAATGGTGCGTTGATGATGAACTCCTTGCTCTTGTGCTTCAAATGATAGTCTCCCCAACACTCAACTCTCTCTCATATGATTTGGATCTGGTGGAAAGAAGATTTGAGTGGAAAGCAACTTGGGGAAGGCTAGAGATCAAGATTCATATGGTAGGAATGGAATATCTTGGCCTCAACACATGAGTAGGTGGTTCTCTCTCAGAACTGGTAAGTTGGAAGTGTAGGTTTGTTCTGATGGCTCTCTTCACGAATGAAGAGGAGGTGGAGGGGTATATATAGCCTCCACACAAAATCTAACCGTTACACACAATTTACAAATCTTGGTGGGACCGAATCAACAAACTCGGTCAGACCGATTTAGTAAACCTAGTGACCGTTAGGATTTTCGGTGGGACCGAAATGCAACTCTGTAGGACCGATATGGTTAGGGTTAGGGCATAACATAATCTCGGTGAGACCGATTACACAAACTCGTTGAGACCGATTTTGGTAATTAGCTAACCAGAGAGTTGGTCAGGTAAACTCGGTGGGATCGATTTGCTCTTTTCGGTGAGACCGAAATGTTACAAAAGGGAAACAGAAAGTTTACATTGCAATCTCGGTGGGACCGATCGCTCACTTCGGTTAGACCGAAATGTTATGAAGGGAAACAAAGAGATTACAATCCCATCTCGGTGAGACCGAGATCCCTATCGGTGAGACCGATTTGCCTATGTGAGGAAGTTCCGGACTAGGGGGTGTCCGGATAGCCGAACTATCATCATCGGCCGGACTCCAAGACTATGAAGATACAAGATTGAAGACTTCGTCCCGTGTCCGGATGGGACTTTCCTTGGTGTGGAAGGCCAGCTTGGCGATACGGATATGTAGATCTCCTACCATTGTAACCGACTCTGTGTAACCCTAGCCCTCTCCGGTGTCTATATAAACCGGATGACTTTAGTCTGTAGGACGAACAACAATCATACCATAGGCTAGCTTCTAGGGTTTAGCCTCCTTGATCTCGTGGTAGATCTACTCTTGTAACACACATCATCAATATTAATCAAGCAGGACGTAGGGTTTTACCTCCATCAAGAGGGCCCGAACCTGGGTAAAACATCGTGTCCCTTGTCTCCTGTTACCATCCGCCTAGACGCACAGTTCGGGACCCCCTACCCGAGATCCGCCGGTTTTGACACCGACATTGGTGCTTTCATTGAGAGTTCCTCTGTGTCGTCGCCGATAGGCTCGATGGCTTCTTTGATCGTCATCAACGACGCAGTCCAGGGTGAGACCTTCCTCCCCGGACAGATCTTTGTATTCGGTGGCTTTGCACTACGGGCCAATTCGCTTGGCCATCTAGAGCAGATCGAAAGTTACGCCCCTGGCCGTCAGGTCGGATTTGGAAGTTTGAACTTCACGGCCGACATCCGTGGGGACTTGATCCTCGATGGATTCGAGCCACAGCCGAGCGTGCCGCACTGTCACGACGGGCATGATTTAGCTCTGCTGCTGGACAGTACCCTGGAGGCCGCACTCGAGCCCGCTCCGATCTTCAATTCGGAGCCGGTTGCGCAGATCGAGGACGGATGGCTAGACATCGCCTCGGGGGCTGCAACCTCTACGGCGATAGAGCCGAACACTGACCTTGTTCCTCACGAAGCTCGCGGCTCCGAGGTGCCGTACTCCTCCCCGGACTCCGAACCTCCCGCGCCCCCTCCGATCGAATCCGATTGGGCGCCGATCATGGAGTTCACCGCAGCGGACATCTTTCAACACTCACCTTTTGGCGACATCTTGAGTTTGCTAAAGTATCTCTTGTTATCAGGAGAGTCCTGGCCGGACTGCGGCCAGGACGGTTGGGATGCGGACGACGAAGAAATTCAAATCCCACCCACCACCCACTTGGTAGCCACTGTCGATGATCTAACTGACATGCTAGACTACGACTCCGAAGACATCAACGGTATGGACGACGATGCCGGAGACGACCAAGAACCAGCGCCTACTGGGCACTGGAAAGCCACCTCATCATATGACATATACATGGTGGATATCCCAAAGGATGGGAATGGCGAAGGGGCAGCGGAGGATGACCCCTCCAAGAAACAGCCCAAGCGTCAGCGTCAGCGGTGCCGCTCTAAAACCCGTCACAGCAAGAACGAAGATTCCGGCACCGGAGATAATAATACACCGGACAGTGCCGAAGACAACTCACTCCAGCAAGATCCAGCGCAGAAGGACGGAGACGCCAGCCCTTATGAGAGAGCGGCAGAAGAAGAGGTAGAGGACTACATGCCTCCCTCCGGAGACGAGGCAAGCCTCGACGATGACGAATTCGTCGTGCCTGAGGATCCCGTCGAACAAGAGCGTTTTAAACGCAGGCTTATGGCCACGGCGAACAGCCTCAAGAAAAAGTAGCAACAGCTTAGAGCTGATCAAGATCTGCTAGCCGACAGATGGACTGAAGTCCTCGCGGCCGAAGAGCATGAGCTCGAACGCCCCTCCAAAAGCTACCCTAACCGCAAGCCGCTCCCCCGAATAGAGGAGGAGGCATATGAACCCGCATCACCAGGAGACAATACGGCTGACCGACCACCCCGTGGTCGTGATAGAGAGGCCTCTAGGCCCTTCACTAGACCCGTACCCCGGCATCGCTCGAAAGGCACAAGGCCACAGGGGAACTCTCCGGACCTGCGAGATATATTGGAGGATAGGGCAAGACAATCAAGATCGATCTATGGATCACGTGGGCGCCTCATGATACGTGACGACAATCGTCGCGCCGGACACAGTAAGTCCGGCTGGGCCGAACAAAACAGACAAAGCTCTTTTGAGCTCCGTCGTGATATCGCCCAGTACAGAGGCGCCGCACACCCACTATGCTTCACAGATGAAGTAATGGATCATCAAATCCCCGAAGGGTTTAAACCCGTGAATATTGAATCTTATGATGGCACAACAGACCCCGCGGTTTGGATCGAAGACTATCTCCTTCACATCCACATGGCCCGCGGTGACGATCTTCACGCCATCAAATATCTCCCCCTCAAGCTTAAAGGACCAGCCCGGCATTGGCTTAGCAGCTTGCCAGCAGAGTCAATTAGGAGTTGGGAAGACCTGGAAGCCGCATTTCTCGATAACTTCCAAGGCACGTATGTGCGACCACCAGATGTTGATGACCTAAGCCACATAATTCAGCAGCCAGACGAATCGGCCAGACAATTCTGGACACGGTTCTTAACCAAGAAAAAACAAATCGTCGACTGTCCGGATGCGGAGGCCCTTGCAGCCTTCAAGCATAATATCCGCGACCAGTGGCTTGCCCGGCACCTGGGACAGGAAAAGCCGAAATCCATGGCAGCCCTCACATCACTCGTGACCCGCTTCTGCGCGGGTGAGGACAGCTGGCTAGCACGCAGCAACAACCTCAGCAAAAATTCTGGCAGTCCGGATATCAAGGACCGTAATGGCAGGCTGCGTCGTAACAAAAACAAACGCCGCATTAACGGCGACAACAGTGAAGATAGGGCAGTCAATGCCGGATTCAGAGGCTCTAAACCCGGTCAGCGGAAAAAGGCATTCAAAAGAACTACTCCGGGTCCGTCCAATTTGGACCGAATACTCGACCGCTTGTGCCAGATACATGGCACCCCCGAAAAGCCAGCTAACCACACCAACAGGGACTGTTGGGTATTCAAGCAGGCAGGCAAGTTAATTGCCGAAAACAATGACAAGGGGCTGCATAGCGATGACGAGGAAGAGACCCGACCGCCGAACAATAGAGGACAGAAGGGTTTCCCCCCATAGGTGCGGACGGTGAACATGATATACGCAACGCACATACCCAAAAGGGAGCGGAAGCGTGCACTCAGGGATGTATACGCGATGGAGCCAGTTGCCCCGAAGTTCAATCCATGGTCCTCCTGCCCAATCACTTTCGACCGGAGGGACCACCCCACCAGCATCCGCCATGGCGGATTCGCCGCATTGGTTCTAGACCCAATCATCGATGGATTTCACCTCACCAGAGTCCTGATGGACGGCGGCAGCAGCCTGAACCTGCTTTATCAGGACACAGTGCGCAAAATGGGCATAGACCCCTCAAGGATTAAAACTACCAAGACTACCTTTAAAGGCGTCATACCAGGTGTAGAAGCCAATTGTACAGGCTCGGTTACACTGGAAGTGGTCTTCGGATCCCCGGACAACTTCCGAAGCGAGGAGTTAATCTTCGACATAGTTCCGTTCCGCGGCAGCTATCATGCCCTGCTCGGACGCACCGCGTTTGCAAAGTTCAACACGGTGCCGCACTACGCATAACTCAAACTCAAGATGTCAGGCCCTCGAAGAGTCATCACGGTCAACGGAAACACTGAACGTTCTCTCCGCACGGAGGAACATACAGCGGCTCTCGCGGCAGAAGTGCAATGCAGCCTCTTAAGGCAATTCTCGAGTCCGGCCGTTAAGCGGCCGGACATAGCTAAGCGCGCCCAGAGTAACCTACAACAAGACCACCTGGCATGTTCCGAGCACGCATAGCAGTGCAGCCCCATCCCCAGCCCCTGTAAAACATCAAGACAGGTCCTTCGCGTACACCATTACGCTCTGAAGATACCATGGGCATGGGGAGAGGGGCGCGACCACGATAGGCCCAGACTGCGGCTCAACCACACCAGGGGCTCTCAAGTGTGTCATTCTTTTTTTTCCTTTTTATTTTTACCCACAGGACTCCATTCGTCAGAGGCCCTGTCCGGCAGTAGACCTACCGAACTCACGATGCAACAGCCAGGGAAGAAGAAAGGCTACAACGAATATCCAGGTGGTCTCCATTACGAGCATTAAATCTGTTTTATACACCATTCCGCAGCCTACCCTTGGAGGGGGACATGTTTAACAGTCCCATCCCTTGCTTATCGCACCATTTGTATCGTTCCGCACTTATAGCAGTTTCTTCTTGAATAAGTAATGCAGCACCTTTCTGCTTCCAATTGCATTTCTCTTTTTATACATATGTTCATTTGTGACATGTCGCATCCGTACGTTTTGCTACGGCTAAATACACCAGGGGCTTATGTTTCCCGCATCATGGTGTGATAAGTCCGAACACATTCACAAGTGCGGCACCCCGAACTTATAGCATTATATGAATCAGCTCCGAATCATGTTTGGGTCAATAGTTGGGTTTGCCCGGCTCCCATGTTTTGGTACCTTACGTTCCGTTGTATCGGCGAAGGCAGCACTAGGAGAACCACTGCGATTGCGCCCCAGTTGAGCTGGGTTAACGCCTTAGTGGAGAAAGCTAAAACTGACCGTCATGATGAGGCAAGAGCTGGTCGCTGTACGAGAGGTTTTTTGTGAGTCCCTAAAGACTTATGCTGCTTAGAGCGAGGAGCCGGTTTTTTGTCCGGCCCAGGCGTGCATAGCGCCCCAAATTCGGCCTTCCGAAGACTAGGGGCTTCGCCAAAATTTAAAATTATAGAATTCTATGGCTAAGTGAGAGTGTTCAAGCATTATAAGTCCGGTTGCCTTGTTCATTGTGTTGAGCGCCTCCCTAGATGGACCCAAATATGGGAACAAGAGCGCTCAAATTTATCCCGAACACCCCAGCACTCGTGGCGTGGGGGCTGAAGCCGACGACTTGCCATCTCTCAGATTTGATAAACAGCCGCACAGAAGGTAATATTTTAAATTAAAAAGCGTTGCTTAGCGCAAATGAACTAAGTTTTTAGTGCACAGGATAACAAAATGCGAGTCTACTCAAATATTACATCTTTGGAGCACTCACCCGCAATAGTGCGGGCGCCCTTCAGCACACTCTTATAATACATCTCGGGCGTGCGATGCTCCTTGCCCTCCGGTGGTGGGTCCGTCACGAGCTTCTGGGCATCCATCTTGCCCCAGTGCACCTTTGCACGGGCAAGGGCCCGACGGGCACCTTCAATACAGGCGGAGTGCTTGATGACTTCAACCCACGGGCACGCATCCACCAGCCGCCGCACCAGGCCGAAGTAGCTCCCAGGCATTGCCTCCTTAGGCCACAGTCGAACTATGAGGCCCTTCATGGCCTGTTCGGCCGCCTTGTGGAGCTCGACCAGCTGCTTCAGCTGGTCGCTTAGGGGCACCGGATGTCCGGCCTCAGCATACTGAGACCAGAAGGCCTTCTCCGTCGAGCTCCCCTCCTCGGCCCGGTAGAACGTGGCAGCATCGGACACGCTACGAGGAAGATCTGCGAACGCTCCTGGAGAGCTCTGAATTCGGGTAAGCGACAGGTAATTAACACTCACATGCTTACTTTGCATGAGAAATGCCTTACCCGCTGCTATTTTCTTTACCGCCTCGATCTCCTGGAGGGCCTTGTAGGCTTCGGCCTTAGCGGCTTTGGCACTCTCAAGAGCCGTTGCAAGCTTAGACTCTCGAGTCTTCGAGTCACGCTCCAGGCTCTCATGTTTCTGCACGAGATCCTGGAGCTCTTGCTGTACCTCCGCCACCCGCGCCTCCTGCTTCTCTCGCTCAGTGCGCTCCACAGCCGCATTGCGTTCGGCCGCGGCCACCGGCTCTTTCAGGGTCGCCACCTCGTTAGTGGCCCCTGCAATACCCATGTTATCCTTGTCATCCTTTTTGCAACCAAAATCCTTTTCTGTAAGGTACAATTTTAATAAGGTGTTACTCACCTTCCTTGTCCTCGAGCTGCTTCTTGGCGCGGCCGAGCTTGTTCTCGGACCGCTCGAGGTTTTCCTTCAAAGTATTGACCTCCGCAGTCAGTGTGGCAGAGGTCAGCAGCGCAGCCTGCAATCCCATATCGACATATTTTTTACGACTCCTGCGTATATCTTCTTAGATCCTCAGTCCGGCTTTTCTTTCCGAACACTGAACCGAGCATCAGGGGCTACTGTCTATGCGGTACTATTTTACATATCTCAAAATTCTTACCTCAAAGCCTGTTAGAAGGCTGCTGCAGGCTTCTGTCAGCCCGCTCTTGGCGAGCTGCACCTTCTGAATCACCGCACTCATAACAGTGCGGTGTTCCTCTTCAATGGAGGCGCCATTGAGCGCCTCCAGCAAGTTATCCGGCGCCTCCGGTTGGACAGAGGCTGCCGGTGTCACGGTCTTTCCCTTCTTACGAAGGGGCCGCCCGCCGGACTCCGGAGCCACTATGGGATCCGGAGCCGAGTCCGGTGCAAAGTTCGGGAGGTTGTCCTGCGACGCCTTCGGGGCCTCCTCCTCCGGGCGGGTCCCTTCCCGGGATCCCACCTCGGCATCGTCCGTGTCACGGGGGGTGGAGGCAGTCGGAAGAGAATCGATATCCGACGCACCTAAGGACCCGCTTGACGAAGTGGGAAGATTGTCCTTGGGCGGACTGCAGGGTTGTATGCGGCATTAGAAAGACACTGTGTGGCAAAATAGAAAAACCATGAAGTTATTCGGGAGTCCGGATACTCACGATCTCGCCAGGGGCTTGGCCCGTGGAGGCCAGTCCTCGTCGTCGTCACTGGCGTTGGCAGAGCAGTCCGGGGGAAGAGTTTTTCCCTTCTTGGACCCTTCGGCCTCCCTCGTTGGGGAGGCCTTCCTTTTCTTCTCTCCCCCCGTTGGGGGAGAGGCTTTCTTCTTCTCCTCCTCACCTTGGTGAGAGGAGTCGGCCTCGGAGTCGTCATCCGATAGCACCTGAAAATGGGAACTCTTCCGAGTCCCCGTGGCCTTCTTCTTGGCCTTCTTCTCCGGCACCACATGGGGTGCCGGAGCCAGTAGCCCCGTTAGGTGGGCGTCCGCTGGATCCTCTGGCAAAGGGGCCGGACAGATAGTTCGCTCGGCCTTCGCCAGCCAGTCCTGTCAAAGGTAAAGGGAGTTTAGATCCCGCATAGAGTCAAACTATGGAAAACAAGCGTCCCGTAAAGGACAAAATCACTTACCTCATCAGCTAGACGCTGCGAGCTGAATCCGCGATCTTCGGTAGCGGATGTGGGAGCCTCGGCGCCTTTGAACAACACCTTCCAGACATCTTCGTACGTAGTGTCGAAGAGCCCGCTCAAAGTCTGGTATTGCGCCGGATCGAACTCCCACATGGTGAAGCCCCATCGTTGTCACGGGAGAATCTGGCGGATGAGCATGACCTGGACCACGTTGACAAGCTTGAGCTTCTTGTCCACCAGCTTTTGGACGCAGGCTTGGAGTCCGGTCAGCTCCTCCAAATCACCCCAAGTTCAGCCGCTCTCTTTCCAAGAGGTGAGCCGTGTGGGGATGCCACATCTGAATTCGGGGGCCGCTGCCCATTCAGGGTCACACGGCTTGGTGATGTAGAACCACCCCGATTGCCACCCCTTGATGGTTTCCACGAAAGCGCCCTCAAGCCAAGTAACGTGGGACATCCGGCCCACCATGGCGCCTCCGCACTCCGCTTGGCTGCCCTTCACAACCTTCGGCTTGACACTGAAGGTCTTGAGCCACAAGCCGAAGTGGGGCTGGATGCAGAGGAAGGCCTCACACACGACGATAAACGTCGAGATGTTGAGGATGAAATTCGGTGCCAGATCATGGAAATCCAGGCCGTAGTAGAACATGAGCCCCCGGACAAAGGGATGGAGTGGGAAGCCCAGTCCACGGAGGAAATGGGGAAGGAATACTACCCTCTCATGGGGCCTAGGGGTGGGGATGAGCTCTCCCTCGTCGGGGAGTCGGTGCGCGATGTCGCTGGACAAGTATCCGGCGCTGTGCAGCTTCTGGATCTGCCCCTCCGTGACGGAGGAGGCCATCCACTTGCCTCCCGCTCCGGACATATTTGGAGGAGGTTGAGGTGAGATGTGCGGACTTGGGCGCTGGAGCTCATGTTCGCGGAGATGGATAAGCCAAGGAGGAAGAAGGCGCAGGTAAAAGGGTTGGATCTTTATCCCCTTATATGGGCGGACGGAAACATGCGTCCCCACCGGCCTGATAAAACTCGCTTGTCCCCCAAGCGCCGCAATCAATGGCGCGGTTGGGTTACCCACGTCCGTATTGATGGGAATCCCCGAATAAGGGGAACACGATCTCTGCTTCGACAAGACGTGCCAAGGAAACCGCTTCGCTAAACGCGCTGAGGTGGTATAATAAAAACAATTCGAGTAAAGGCTTGGTAGTGGTGTGACGTCATGCCACGAAATACGTCAGCAGATTGAACTTGTGTAAATATTATTCTCTCTATGGTGGTATGTGGAAATTATTTTGCAGAGCCGGACACTATCCTGGTGTTCACGATCTTCTATGAATTATTCGGAGGGAGAATCCGCCTTGCAATGCCAAAGACAACATGCGCGCCGGACTCGTCATCATTGAAGCCTGGTTCAGGGGCTACTGAGGGAGTTTCGGACTAGGGGGTGTCCGGATAGCCGAACTATCATCATCGTCCGGACTCCAAGACTATGAAGATACAAGATTGAAGACTTAGTCCCGTGTCCGGATGGGACTTTCCTTGGCATGGAAGGCAAGCTTGGCGATACGGATATGTAGATCTCCTACCATTGTAACCGACTCCGTGTAACCCTAGCCCTCTCCGGTGTCTATATAAACCGGATGGCTTTAGTCCGTAGGACGAACAACAATCATACCATAGGCTAGCTTCTAGGGTTTAGCCTCCTTGATCTCGTGGTAGATCTACTCTTGTAACACACATCATCAATATTAATCAAGCAGGACGTAGGGTTTTACCTCCATCAAGAGGGCCCGAACCTGGGTAAAACATCGTGTCCCTTGTCTCCTGTTACCATCCGCCTAGACGCACAGTTCGGGACCCCCTACCCGAGATCCGCCGGTTTTGACACCGACACTAGGGTTTGTGGCAGTGGCTATGACATCTGAACTTGGTGGCGCCGAATAGAAAGAATCGGTGTGACCGATTTTGGCTTTAGGTTTAGGTCATATGTGGATGTGAGAAAGTACTTGAGGGTTTTGGAGCATATCACTAAGCACATGAAGCAAGAGGCTCATTAAGCAACACCTCATCCCTCCTTGATAGTATTGGCTTTTCCTATAGACTCAATATGATCTTGGATCACTGAAATATAAAATGTAGAGTCTTGAGCTTTTAAGCTTGAGCCAATCCTTTGTCCTTGATATTTTGAGGGATCCACTTTCATCATCCATGCCATGCCATTCATTGAGCTTTCCTGAAATATATGTCTTGGAATAGCATTAGCTCAATGAGCTATATGTTGTTATGAATTACCAAAACCACCTAGGGATAGTTGCACTTTCACTATTGTACTAACATTATCTTGTGTTTCATTCACAGGGCTATGGCAAAGCCCAGTAAGAAGAAGAAGAAGGTAACAAAAACTCATGAGAACCCTTCTAAGCCAGAGCAGCAGTCAGCAGAAACCTCTCATCAAGCTCCTGAAGCCACAGTTGATGAACCGCCACTGGTTGATCACAATGTTGACATTGACCAGATGGACGTTGACCCAGCCATCACTAATCCGCCAAGCCCCATTAAGCCGTCAAGCCCTATCAAGCCGGCTGAAGAAAAAGATGACGATGATACCATCACTGGGCATGGCTATACAGAGCCAGGTAAACCTACTATCTTGTCAAAGCACAGCGCCAAGGAGGAGATTTCTGTTGCTAACAAAGGCAATTGGTCAGCCAATCTGGACAGCTATGCTCACTTCAGTGCCCAGGAGATTCACTCTGGGTACTTGAATCGTCTTTACACAAGCCATGACTGTGAAGCCAGCTTAGTAAACTTGATGAAGGAGCAATTTGAGGTAAACACTATAACTCTCTTCATATAAATATACTTCCATTAGCCGCCAAGTTTATTGGACATGATAGAATATAATGTGATGTAAACTTCATAGCTTTATAGATCAATTCCAGTAGCCCCCAAGGGCCAGTTTATACTTTCAAGATAAACCGGGACTTCTAATAATAATACTTCAACTTTGCATGTGTAGCCCCCAAGGGTTGGCTTAATCTGTCAAGATGAACCAAGACTTTTAGATAATAATGATTTAATTTCACATTTGTAGCCCTCAAGGGCCGGCTTAATCTGTCAAGATAAGCTGGGTCTCAATACCATATGTGTCCAGAAAATTTGAGCATATAGCCCCCATGAACCGGCTATAATCATCATATAGTAATCAGGTCATCATAAACTTGTCTTAAAAAGAGCAAGGTGCATTAGCCCCCAAGTGCCAAGTAAAATACTTGTATTGTGCTTGGGACTTCTTAAATAAACTCATTGTAATCCCACTCATTGTTTATATCTTTCAGGTGAGCTTAATAGCAAAGAATCCCAAGTCGCTGACCTTCAAGAAAACATCAAGTCTCATCAAACAAAAACTTCCAAGGCCAAAGCCGAGTTGACAACTGCTTTAGCAGATATGGAAGGGCTGGAAAAAAGACTTCAAAGTTGATCAGACCAGCTGGGAAACAGAAAAATCAGCCCTGTTGAAAAGAGCAGAGGATGCTGAAGCGACTCTTAAGCTGTTAGCTGAAAGCTCGCCGGCTTAAAGCATCAAGTAAACACCATGGCTACTGCCATCTTTGGTAAGTAACTTCATCTCAATATTTGCTTGCAATGCATTGTAATCACTATGCATCCAGCTTATAAGTTTTTCTTAATGATGCAGGCTCTAGAGTTACCCATCTTGGCTCAGATATGCGGAAGAAATTGAAAGCCGTCTACACCCTCATTGAACAATTATATACTGGCGCGCAACAAGCCATCTGCACAGCAGCTCACAAGAAACAGCCCCCAACCCTTATCAAGGATACTTTGGAGAAGTTGTCTGTGCTGCCCCCGTGGATTGAAGAACTGACGAAATCAGCTGCAAGAGCCGGTGCACTCACCGCGCTAACCCGGGCCAAAGAATGGCAAGCCGATCTTGAGCCAGCAGATTTTGCGAACGGATGCCCCAACGTGAAAGAGGGCGGGTCTCCTTTCAGCGCAGAAGACTTCGCTTCAATAGCGAGGGAAATGCGTCCTCTAGCAAGCAAGCTGGCTAAAGGTACTAATTTGTCACATTAACATCCGGTTTACGATGCTGATAACAAGAAGGTCAAGGTGCTGATTCATGATTCACAGGACCTAACTCCTTCGATTCGTAAGCACACTTTTGCCTCTGATATTGACCCATCAACACTTATACATGATGAAGCTATATTCAGAGCTTTGACTGGGATCAACTGGGCAACCACTGATTTCCAGCCAATGGGTGAAGAGGAGTAGGATGAACCAGTGCTATATGACCCACAACCTTAAACCCGTCAAGGACAAGACCAGTAAGCCGCAGGCCGGCTTAGCATCTGCTCTCTGTGAGACTTTGCCAAAACAATTATTCTTTTGGGCCATCAGTTGCCTTGTAATAGGCTAGTTTTCAAACAATTTATCTGCCATGCCATCATGCATGTTTACTTGCAAAACACTTTTGATGAGCTGTATTGATCTTCTTTGATGATCTAATATTCAAGCTCATTACCAATTTTGCCTAAGCATATTGTCATATACCCTGCATACAAATAGATCACAAGTACCTTGGCGGTTTACCCCAAGGCGGGTCAAAAAGCCCCATATAACAAACCACTGGTGACTATATCGTCCAGAACCAGGGCCGGTTTATCAAAACCTCATATAATTATAACAAAATAAATATCATACCTATTATACTTATGTGTATTGCTGGCTTACAAGGCCAAATACAATAAGGGCAACGGTCCCAATACAGAGCGCAACACTCTGTGTGATTTATCCATGCCGCCGTCTTACAATACCTCAGACAGAATTCCATAGATATAAACATCATACACTGGTGACTTAACGTCCAAAGCCAGTCCGGGTTATCAAAACACCGGATTTTTTCAAATAAAGATCAAGGCATCATGGCCTGAATCAAATTTTGACCATATATCAGTATGGCACAAATATATAAGTCATGAGAAATATTCAAAGGCAAAATAGAACAGAAAAACCAAGGCATTCAAAGGCTGCCAGGCCTCAACATCAAGTGCTATTCAAGGGTTGCACAGCCACTGAGTTACTCCTTAATTCAAACCTATAAGCCGGGCCTCACATGACCAAATCGTCGTTTTAACTTTGACAAGTTCAGGGTCTTTAAAAGATTAATTGTCAAGAGTACGGTGAGTCATTCCAGGATTACATGGTCGGAGTCACAAATTTACAAAGGCAGCATAACCCGGTTTGTTGGTGAATACACCTGGCGACCAAGCCTATTACGAGGGACAACAAAGCTTTTGTTCATTTAACAAAAAGCCCCCATGTAATGTTGTGATCCAGGCGTGCAAGCCGGATCAATAGGGTAGTCACAGCTATGCTCAATGAGCAGGAAGCCCTCAAGTTTTTGCAATCAAGGCGTACAAGCCGAATCAATAGGGTCATAGCTATGCTCAATGAGCAGGAAGCCCCCAAGTGAACTTATTAGGTAAATAAAGACTCATATTCTCAGAAATGAAACGACAGATGCCCTGAATCATCAGGGATGCCGGCTTTATTATACTAACCATAATATATACATTGATAAAAGTATGTACATCACAAGAGCCAGTGGCTCAGGTGTAATAAGGCCGAAGATGAGCAATATTCCACGACCGATGGGTCTCCTCCTCCGATGTGTGTGAGTCCTTGTGGTCTCGAACATCGGTAAGGTAGTATGACCCATTGTTCAGATTCTTGCTGACCACAAACGGTCCTTCCCAAGGTGGGGATAGCTTGTGCATGTCAGTTTGATCCTGGATGAGCCGGAGCACCAAATCTTCTTCTTGAAAGGTCCTGGTCTTAACCCGACGACTATGATAACGACGCAGATCTTGCTGGTAAATCGCCGAACAAGCCGCTACAAGGTCACGCTCCTCATCTAACAGGTCAATAGCATCCTGATGTGCTTTCTCATTATCAGATTCAACATAAGCCGCCACACGAGGCGAGTCGTGACGTATGTCACTAGGGAGAACCGCCTTAGCTCTGTAAACCATGAAGAAAGGTGTGTAACCCATAGATCTGTTGGGGGTGGTATTGATACTCCAAATCACTGAAGGCAGATCCTCCACCCAACAACCCGGTGTCCTCTGCAAAGGGACCATAAGCCGGGGCTTGATACCTCTCAAGATTTCTTGATTAGCTTGTTCAGCTTGGCCATTAGACTCGGGTTGAGCCACCGATGACACATCAAGCCGGATATGCTCTTGTTGACATAATTCTTTCATTGCCCCCTTAGACAGATTAGTACCATTATCAGTGATGATACTATGAGGATATCCGAAATGAAAGATCACCTTTTTGATGAATTGAACCATCGTGGCTGCATCACATTTGCTGACCGGCTCAGCCTCAACCCACTTTGTAAACTTGTCAACTGCTACCAAGAGATGAGTATTTTTATCCTTAGACCTTTTGAAAGGCCCAACCATATCCAGCCTCGAGACTGCAAACGGCCAAGTAATTGGAATCATCCTCAATTCTTGAGTCGGCACATGAGCTCGTCTTGAAAATTTCTGACAACCATCACACTTACTGATCAGATCTTCTGCATCAGCATGAGCCGTCAGCCAATAAAACCTATGACGAAAAGCCTTAGCAACGGGAGACTTAGAGCCGGCATGATGACCGCAATCTCCTTCATGAATCTCCCTTAAAATTTCATGGCCCTCCTCAGGAGGAACGCATCGTTGGAACACTCCAGTAACACTACATCTGTGGAGCTCACCCTTGACAATAGTCATTGACTTAGACCTTCGGGTTATTTGCCTGGCCAAGGTTTCATCCTCAGGTAACTCGCCCCGGGTCATATAAGCCATATATGGAATAGTCCAATTAGGGATAACACAGAGAGTGCCACCAACTGTGCCTCCGGGTCAGGAACTGCCAAGTCCTCCTCTGTAGGCAACCTTACTGATATGCAAAACATCAAAGAAAACATTAGGGGGGACCAGCTTACACTGAGACCCCAGCCGGCTTAACGCATCAGTTGCTTCATTTTTCCTTCGATCAACATGCTCTACTTGATATCCTTTGAAATGACCAGCAATAGCATCAACCTCTCGGCAATAAGCCGCCATGGGTGGATCCTTTGAATCCCAAGTCCCTGACACTTGCTGGGCCACCAAATCTGAGTCGCCAAAGCATCTTACCCGGCTTAGATTCATCTCTTTAGCCATCTGAAGACCATGGAGTAAGGCTTCATACTCAGCTGCATTGTTAGTACAAGGGAACATCAACCTTAAAACATAAGAAAATTTATCACCTCGTGGGGAAGTCAATATAACTCCAGCCCCCGAGCCTTCCAACTGCCTGGACCCATCAAAATGAATAGTCCAGTATGTATTGTCCGGCTTATCCTCAAGCATCTGCAGCTGTGTCCAATCATTGATGAAGTCTACAAGTGCTTGAGATTTTATAGCCGTCCGAGGCACATACTTCAAGCCATGGGGTCCAAGCTCAATGGCCCACTTAACTACCTGACCTGTGGCTTCTTAGTTTTCAATAACATCCCCCAATGGAGCAGAACTAACCACGGTGATGGGATGACCAAGGAAATATTGCTTTAACTTGGACTGACCATGAACACTCTGTAAACCAGTTTCTACCAATGTGGGTATCTCTGCTTAGACTCAATGAGCACCTCACTGACATAATAAACCGGCCTTTGAACCAGATACTCCTTGCCTGACTCCTTCCTTTCAACTGCAACTACCACACTGATAGCTTTGTTGTTTGCAGCCACATATAATAGCAAGGGCTCCTTCTCAATGGGAGTTGCAAGAACTGGTGGCTCAGCCAGTTGTTTCTTAAGCGCCTCAAATGCCTCATTAGCAGCATCGCTCCAGACAAAATCATATGTCTTCTTCATCATCTGATACAAAGGGATAGCCTTCTCTCCTAGGCGGCTTATAAACCGGCTCAAAGCTGTGATACGACCCGCCAAATGCTGGACGTCATTGATACACGCCGACTTAGCCAAAGAAGTGATAGCCTTGATCTTCTCTGGGTTAGCTTCAATGCCCCTCTCAAAAACCAAGAAACCCAATAACTTGCCTGTTGGCACGCCAAAAACACACTTGGCCGGGTTAAGCATCATTTTATAGACCTGGAGGTTGTCAAAGGTCTCTTTCAGATCCTCAATCAGTGTCTCCTTCTTCCTGGATTTCACAACAATATCATCCACATAAGAGTGAACATTGCGCCCAATCTGGCTATGGAGGCAATTCTGAACACACGTTGGTAAGTCGCCTAGGCACTCTTGAGCCCAAAAGGCATAGACACATAACAGAAGGCTCCAAAGGGAGTGATTAAAGTTGTCTTCTCCTGGCCCTTAACTGCCATTTTGATATGATGATAACTAGAGTAAGCATCTAAAAAGCTCAAACGCTCACAACCCGCCATAGCATCAATAATCTGATCAATACGCGGGAGAGCAAAAGGATCAGCCGGGCAGGCCTTGTTAAGGTCTGTATAATCCACACACATACTCCAAGTGCCAATTTTTCTTAAGTACTAGCACCGGGTTAGCCAACCACTCAGGATGAAAAACTTCAATGATGATCCCTGCCGCCAAGAGCCGGGCCACCTCTTCACCAGGTGCCTTGCGCCTCTCCTCATTAAAGCGACAAAGAAACTGCTTGACCGGCTTAAACTTGGGATCCACATTAAGAGTGTGCTCAGCAAATTCCCTCGGTACACCTGTCATGTCAAAAGGCTTCCATGCAAAGATGTCCCGGTTCTCACAGATGAACTCGATGAGCGCTCTTTCCTATTTTGGATCCATATTAGCACTGATGTTGAACTGCTTTGATGAATCGCCAGGAACAAAATCAACCATCTTAGTATCATCTGCCGACTTAAACTTCAATAGGGGCTCATTCTCTATGGTTGGCTTCTTCAAAGGCGTCATATCCGCCGGGTCAACATTGTCTTTATAAAACTTCAACTCCTCAGTGGCACAAACCGACTCAGCATATGCAACACTGCCTTCTTCACAATCCAGGGCAATCTTTCTATTACCATGCATCGTGATGGTGCCCTTATAACCCGACATCTTAAGTTGTAAATAAACGTAACACAGCCACACCATAAACTTGGCGTAAGCCGGTCGCCCGAACAAAGCATGGTACGGGCTTTTGATCTTTACCACCTCAAAGGTCAACTTCTGAGCTCTGGAATCATTGTCATCTCCAAAAGCTACATCCAGTATTATCTTACCCACTAGATATGCCAACTTACCAGGCACCACCCCATGGAAAACAGTAGAAGACGCCTTAAGATCTTTGTCAGTCAAATTCATACGACAAAAAATCTCATAGTAAAGGATATTGACACTGCTGCCCCCATCCATGAGCACCTTCGTAAGCTTATATCCTCCTACCTATGGAGCAACCACCAATGCCAGCTGACCTGGATTGTCAACCCGGGGCGGGTGATCCTCACGGCTTCATACAATAGGCTACTCAAACCACCTTAAATAACGAGGCACCGCCGACTCAACAGAGTTCACCACCCGCTTATGGATTTTCTGATCTCGCTTGCACATGCTTGTGGTGAACACATGATACTGACCACCATTTAGATGCTTTCGATTACTCTGATAACCAGACTATTGCTGCTGATTCCCTTGATCAGATTGCTGGTTAAAACCACCATGATTACCTTGGCCTTGAAAACCAGAGCTTGAGCCGCTACCTCCAAAGCCAGGTCCATGAGAACCGAAACCTGAACCGCCATGCGGGCCATGACTGTTCTAAAAAAAGTTAGAATTTCTGTACTCCCTCATGATGAAACAATCCTTCCACAGATGACTGGTCGTCTTATCCTGGGTCCCATGCTTCGGACAAGGCTGATTCATCATAGCTTCCAGGTTGAACTTTGGCCCTCCAAACCGGGGCGCTTGAATTTCCCCTTATGATGTTGGCTATTATTCTGCATGCTGGTGTTAGCCACAAAATCCAAACTGTCGTCCGCCTTACGTTTACCATTACCACCTTGACCCGCCGTGTTATGTTGTCCCTTTGCATTGCCACCCTTCTTCCCCTTCCCAGTCTTCTCATCAGCAGACTCAAGATCTTTAGTGCTATCAGAGTCGGCATACTTGACGAGAGCCGCCATGAGCTCCCCCATATCATTGCAATTACACTTAGCCGCCCCAATTTGTGCTTAAGGGGAAGGAAGCAACAATTTTTCTCTAACATCAGGACTGCTGAACTGGCATTGATACTATCCGATGAGTGTATAATAGCTGAAATCCAGCACACCCAACTGGTTGTTGACTCGCCCTCACCTTGTACACAAGAATCCAAATCCAGAATCGACATAGGCTGCTTGCATGTGTCTTTAAATTTTTGAATAAAACGCCTTCTCAACTCTGCCCATGATCGAATGGAGTTAGCGGGCAGGTTCTTCAACCAAGTACGAGCCGGCCCATCCAACATCATGGTGAAATACTTAGCACATGCAGCATCACTGACATCCAGCATCTCCATAGCCATCTCATAACTCTCAATCCAAGCCTCTGGGGGGCTGATCCGCCGTGTAGTTAGGCACCTTATGGGCCCGTTGAAATTCTTAGGCAAGCACTCATTGCATAGAGCCGACACTAAACACGACACACCTAAGGTTCTAGAGGTTACACCTGCCTCCACAGACGTCGATGGATAAACCGGATATTGTTGTTGAGCCGCGAACTGAGCCGCCAGCTCTGCCTCACCCCGCGCTCTGCCCTGGTCCACCAAAGCCTGAGCATCATTACCAGCGTGCAGCGGGCCAGACCTACCAGTCTGATTACAATGCAGTTCACTACTTGATACAGCCGGTTCATCAATATGCCTGTTATAACTCTTGCTTGGACGTGGTGTTTAGTTGATACGATCACGACTATATGAATAAGCCGCCTGTTGGGCCACAGTCGTCTGAAGAAGTTCTCCGGCTCGCCATATTTCCATTGCCGCCGGCGACTCATCCTGAGCTAGGAGAGCCGCCAGCCGAGCAGCTGCAGCTATCTGTTATCCAAGGGGTTAGAAAAATGCCCCGGGGGCGTCGGAACGTGCTGAGGAGGGGTCAAGTTCAAATGTGGGGGGTCTGTAGCACGTGGCTGAACCGGTTCTCCAGCCGTCGGTGCCTCAACGGCCCGATCCGCACCAGGCGGGTTACTGGTTCCTGCCCCAGGTGTGTTGAAAAGGTTCCTCGCATCGTAAATCGGGGGCAGCCTGCTCACATGCCTTCTGTTAAAGATAGCGTTTGATGCATCCCGGTCCAGGCTTAAGCGGAAGCTCTTTGCCTGAAGCCGTTCTGCCTCCCTCTGCAAGGCAGCTTGCTCCGTTGCCATTCGGGTGTTCTCTGCATTTAGCTCCTCCTTGGCTTGGGTTATCTCATCTTGTAATTTTGCAATGCTGAGTTTGATTCGACGGGTTAACCTCTGTTGTCAACAACGTTGCCAAGGCATCCAACATATCGGACAAAACTTGAGCCAGCGGGCGCACAGGGCCTCCTACCCCGGCAGACATCGCCATTGCTGACCCGTAGATCATTGCTGCTGCAGTCGAAGAATCCTGCCCTAGCTGTGTACCAGTCATGAAGATCTCAACCCGGTGTGGCAGCTCGTAGGGGCCCGGAATACTGTCACCATCGGAACAGCCCCCAAGCCCACCATCCTGAACCTGATAGATGGAGTTGGTCTCACCAGTTGACTCGTCGCCTGAGTAGACAACCGTCTCACCACCAGATTCAGATCCTCCTTCCAGCTCCACTCCATGAACGAAACCAACAAAGACATGCTTCGGGGCGGCTTGAACCTTGGCAGGTCGCGTGCGCCGAGCCGTTTCGATGATGTCGGTCTAGATGTCCCGCTCAGCTTCTGACTCACCAATCTTGACAATGAAGACATGGATTTCACCAAAGGGGACCCGGTACCCGTACTCGATTGAGCCGGCCTCGGGGCCCCAACCCTCGTCATCGATGTAGAGCTTGTCGCGATGACTCTTAGTCATCCGGCCCACAGCGTATCCCTTGAGCCCTGCGAATCTGCCCTTCAAGAACTCGAAACCACCATGCGCTAGCCCCACGGTGGGCGCCAACTGTCATGGAATTGTCAGTCAGATGCCCTAGCATGAGGAGTTAGGTGTGGAGCCATCACAACGTAGTTAGATTGAAGGGGTTAAATGGGACAAGGGACACCTAGAGTTTATACTGGTTCAGCCCCTCACGGTGGAGGTAAAGGCCTACTCCAGTTTAGGGTTGTATTGCTTGGGCTTCGATTACTAGGGAGCGAATACACTTGACCTAGTTATCGATCTCTTCTTTCTTGCCCTAAACCGCCACCGGGTCACCCATTTATATACACAGGCTGATGCCCAGCGGCTTACAGAGTCCCGGCCGGCTCATACACAACGTGTCCGACTCAGTGATAGAATCTACACTTTCCTTAACATACAAGTTTAACATACGGCAGTTTACGCCCATGGGCCTCAAGTCGCCTTTGGGTCTTGGGCCTTCAGTAAGCTTGCTTCGTGAACCACAATCTTCAACATCTTCATGGGCCTTCTTGTTATGAACCGCCAGTGGTATGACCCGGCCCCTCCTGGGCGGGTCTTACCCAATAGTTATATCCCCAACAGTAATGGTGCCAGAAATTGGCGAGTTGACGGGAGAAAAAATGTGATAGATTGGATAAATAGATCTCGATGAAACGCGAATTAAAATAAGTAAGTGCAGTAAGGTATTTTGGGGGTTTTGGAATAATAGATCTGAAAATAAAAGTGGAAAATAATAGATCGGAAAGCAAATATGAAGAAGAATAGACCCGGGGGCAATAGATTTCACTAGTGGCTTCTCTCGAGAAAATATCATACGGTGGGTAAACAAATTACTGTTGGGCAATTGATAGAACTTCAAATAATTATGACGGTATCTAGGCAATGATCATTATATAGGCATCACATCCAAGATTAGTAGACCGACTCTTGCATGTATATACTACTATTACTCCACACATCGACTGCTATCCAGCATGCATCTAGTGTATTAAGTTCATGGAGAAACGAACTAATCAATAAGAATGATGACATGATGTAGACAAGACGTATTCATGTAGGAATAGATCCCATCTTGTTATCCTTAATGGCAACAATCAATACGTGTCTTGCTACCCCTTCTGTCACTGGGAAAGAACACCGCACGGCCAAACCCATCACAGAGCACCTCTTCCCATGGCAAGAAAAATCGATCTAGTCAGCCTAACTAAACCGAGGTTTCGAAGAAGAAATACGAGGCTATAAGTAATCATGCATATAAGAGATCAAAAGAAGACTCAAATAACTTTCATGGATAAAATAGACCTGATCATAAACTCAAAGTTCATCGAATCCCAACAAACACGCCGCAAAAAAGAGTTATATCAAATAGATCTCCAAGAGACCATTGTATTGAGAATCAAGAGAGAGAGAGAGAGGAAGCCATCTAGCTACTAACTACGGACCTATAGGTCTACAATGAACTACTCATGCATCATCGGAGAGGCACCAATGAGGATGATGAACCCCTCCGTGATGGTGTCTATATTGGATCTGGTGGTTCTGAAACTTGCGGCAGTTGGAATTGTGTTTCGACACCCCTAGGGTTTTTGGATTTTCGGGGCATTTATAGAGCAAAGAGGCGGTGCGAGAGGCGGCCGAGGTGGGCACAACCCACCTGGGCGTGCTTGGGCCCCCAGGCGCGCCCTAGTGGGTTGTGCTCCCCTCGGAGCTCCCCCCCCTCTGGTACTTCTTTGGCCCGACAGGTGTCTTCTGGTCCAGAAAAAATCTCCAAAAAGTTTTGCTACGTTTGGACTCCGTTTGGTATTGATTTTATGCGAAGTAAAAAACAAGCAAAAAACAGCAACTGCACCGGGCACTATGTCAATAGGTTAGTCCCAAAAAATGATATAATGTTGCTATGAAATGATTGTAAAACATCCAAGAATGATAATATAAAAATATGGAACAATAAAAAATTATAGATACATTGGAGACGTATCAACTACCTAGATAGTTGTGCTGGTTGTGTTTTTAGGGAACAAACTATTGAACAAGCCGAAGAACTATTGAATAATATATTGAAGAATGATAATGATTGGACACTTCCTAAACCAGCAGCTAAACCAACCCCGAAGAAGAGAGGCATTCTATTTCTCAGTCCTGAAGATATGAAAGAGGCAAAGAAGTCTATGAAAGAAAAAGGTATTAAAGTTGAAGATGTTAAGAATTTACCACCTATTGAAGAAATACATGGTCTTGACACACCGGCACGGGTAGTAGAGGTAAATTCTCTTATAAGACTTGATGAAGGTGATATTCTTATAATAAACCTGCTAGTCAATGCTTGTATGAATTTGATAATTACATTATTAAGCAAGATCATTTTAATGTGTATGTTATGAAACAATTGAAATGTAATGCCTACATGATAGATCATTTGAGTGGCTTGTTGTTTAGAATTTCTAATGATGTTAAAGGAGTAGGTAAACATGCTTCCATGGTCCAAACTCAGTTAGAAAAAGTTGCTAAATCTCAAAGTGATATGCTTAATGAGATGAATAATAATATGAATGATCATGTTGTTAGAGTAATGACTAGAGGGGGTAGAATGATTCAGGAGCCACTTTATCCTGAAGGTCACCCTAAAAGAGTTGAACAAGACTCTCAAGAATTAATGTTGATGCACCTAGTCCATAAAATAAGAAAAAGAAAAAAAACGATAGGACTTTGCATACGTCTAGTGAACCCGAGGTGGAAAAACCTTATGAGAATAGTAATGATGTTTCTATTTCTAATGCTGAGACACAGTCTGGTAATGAATATTAACCTAGTGATAATGATAATAATGATGTTCATGTAGATGCTCAACCAGATAAAGATAAAGAACCTAATAATGATGTTGAAATAAAACCAGTTGTTGATCTTGATAACCCACCTCCTAAAAACAAACATTATGATAAAACAAATTTCATTGCTAGAAACATGGTAAAAAAAGAGAACCATGGGTTCAGAAACCCATGCCTTTTCCTCGTAAACCATTTAAGAACAAAGATGAGGAAGAATTTGAACGCTTTGCTGAAATGCTCAGGCCAGTCTTTTTGCGTACTTATTTGACTGATAATTTGAATATGGCCACATATGCTAAATATATGAAAGATAGTCACTGATAAAAGAAAAATACCTAAAGATGAAATTTTGACCATGCTTGCAAATTATTCTTTTAAGGATGAAGTACCTAAGAAACTAGGAGATCCAGGAATACCAACTATACCATGCTCCATTAAAAGAAACTATGTTAAAACTGCTTTATGTGATTTGGGAGCTGGTGTTGTGTTATGCCTTTCTCTTTATATAAAAGACTTGATTTAAATAAACTCACACCTACTAAAATATAATTTCAAATGGCTGACAAATGAACTACCATACCTATCGGTATTTGTGAGGATGTGCCTCTTATAGTTGCTAACGTTACTATCTTAATAGACTTTGTTATACTTGATATGCCTGAGGATGACAATATGTCGGTTATCCTTGATAGACCCTTTCTGAACACCGCAGGGGATGTTATGATTGCAAAAAAAGCAAGGTCACTTTTCATATCAATGGTAATGAGCATACGGTGCACTTTCCGAATAAACAATTTCAAGTGAATGTTATTAATGTCATTGAAAAAACTTCGACAATTGCTATTGGAAGTTTCCAAGTCCCTCTCCATTCAAAAAGAACTATGAAACACTTATAATTGGGGAGATGCATATCCCCGTCGAGGTAACTTAGTGTTATATGAAAATTCTTTGGTTTCATGTTACTCGGAGATAGTTTGTTAATAAGACTTGATCAACCTTATTAATGGATTCTTTCTAAGGGGCATGTGGTCGATGAATTTAGTAAACACAACTTTTTGTACCTACTATCTGTTCTATGTTATTTTTAGTTAAATGCAATAAAATGCCATGATTATCCCGTTTTCCCAATTACCCGTGCAATAAAAAAATAGCCCACAAATAAAAGTGCTCAGAATGATGTGAAATTTGAACATGAATTTATATTGAATATTTAAGAATTTCTGGCACTGAAAACACCCTAGGGGGATGCCCCAAGTGCCCACGAGGCACTAGAGCGCGCCCACCCCCTGGGCGCGCCCTGGTGGCTTGTGGGCCCCATAGGGACCCCCTCACTTGCTCCTTCAGCTCACATCGTCACTTACCTCTAGAAAAAAATCATGGTAGCTCTCCCTCTCTCATGTTCTTGCTCTCAAACCTGCGATTTTCGATCTCTTTGCTCGAAGCTCCGTTTCTGAAACTGTTTTGGGAGATTGCTCCTTGGTATGCGACTCCTCCATTGCTCCAATTATTTTATGCTCTAATGGAATATATTTTGCATAATTAGTTGCTCTTGGTGCTACTGAAAATGATCTTGCATGTTGAATTCTTTGAGTTCCAAGTAGTTTTAATGCTTCATATAGCCTATAGACATCCATATGAGTAGTTGCTATCAATCTTGTGAAGTTTTATTGATATCATTTTGTGACCCAAAAAATTCAGAAATTTGTTCATAGGATAGATGAACTTCTTTAGGAGGAGTTCTTTGAGGAGGAGGTCCTCGGGGGGATCATTGAGTGAGAGCTCGATACGACAGGCTTATGTTGAACCAAGGGCAAGCTTGGTGCGGATTCCGATACTAAATCTTGGCGGTGGTTGTGTGATGAGTTTATGATAGGCACGGGTATCAAAGAAGAATTTGATCAATATGTCCATAATACTGAGCTCGCTCCCTCCATCGCAGATAAGTGCACGCAACATTACGACATCACCGACTCATTCACTAAAAAGTTTGAATTTCATTCTCGCGCACTACAACCTCACTGACCTCAAGGAGTTCTTTAAGCATGGACTTGACTTCGACCATCATAGATGTCTTAAGTGAAGCCATAGCTTCATTTAAGTCGTCTCGGGTGACCGAATTCAACTCCATGGCCTCGGGTACTTCAACAACACCACCATCGTCGTCAATCATACTCTTTGGGTGGTGAAACCCTAAATAAAGGGACGAGACTCTGATACCAATTGAAAGGATCGATACAGTTGACTAGAGGGGAGGGGGGAATAGGCAACTAGCATTTTTTAGCTTTTCTTAACAAATTAAGTTTAGCAACAAATAGGTTGTCTAGATATGCAACTAGGTGAGCAACCTATATGATGCTAGCAACGACAACAACAACAGAAGCAAGCAAATGATACAAACACAAGAAAAGCTTGCATAAAGTAAAGGTAAGAAGTAACCACAAGTGGAGCCGGTGAAGACGAGGATGTGTTACCAAAGTTCTTTCCCTCTGAGGGGAAGTACGACTCCGTTGGAGCGGTGTGAAGGCACAATGCTCTGCGAGAAGCCACTAGGGACATTGTATTCTCATCACGCCCTCACACAATGCAAGATACCGTGATTCCACTAGTGGTGCCCTTTAAGGCAGCAACCAGACCTTTACAAATAAGGTTGGGGATCTCTTCACAGCCGAATTGGAGGCTCTCAACACCGCCACGGAGCTTCACCATAATGGAATGTGGCTCCGAGGTGACCTCAACCGTCTAGGGTCCTCAAACACCCAAGAGTAACAAGATCCGCAAGGGATTAGTGGGGGGAATCACATTCCTCTTGGTGGAAGTGTAGATTTAGGCCTTCTCAACCAATCCCTAAAAAATCATCAAGTTTGATTTTCTAGGGAGAGAGAGTCGGGCGAAAATGAGCTTGTGAGCAACAATGAAGCTTGGGGGAGGAAGAGGTAAGTCAACTTGGAGAAGATGACTCCCTTGTATAGTGGGGAAGGAGATCCAACCGTTATGCACCTGTGCACAAGAGGTAAGCACGGAAGTTCCATGTGCTGCGTTCAATTGAGCAGGTCAAGGAGGCGGTAGTGTCGCCGGAGCAGTAGTATCTCTCCCACCATCGATACTTTGGCTTGGTATTGAACAACAACTAGAACTAGCGGTAGAAGAGAAAGGCAGGGCGGTAGTGCCGCCCAGGGCGGTACTACCGCTAGCAACTACTGCTCTACTTCCGCTCGAGGGACAGAGCTATCTAGAAAGCAAAAATAAAGTTGTACTCTGTGCGGTACTATCGCTCCGCTAGAGCGGTACTTTCGCTTAGCTGAAGTATGCCTAGTAAACCTGCAGTAGTGAGGTGGTAATCAGGGCCGTAGTACTGCTGGAGCGGTACTACCGCGCAGAACTGCCGCTCTACTACTGCCCATTTACAGAATATAAAAAACAAGCGGAAGTGAGGATAGCACTGAACTACGACAGTACCGCTGGAGCGGTACTACTGCTGAGCAGAACGGTACTACCGCTTAAGATGCTCTGGAAAGCCCAAGCATAGGAAAAGGACAAGCTCAGTTGCCGGGAAGAAAAGAGGGTGCGAGAGGACTGTGTACGTGTTGATTCCACCAAAACCTTTTTGAAACGGACTCGTTCTTAATTGTACGGTGTTCCTACGACTCAAAACCACCGAAAATGAAACGAAGAAAAAACATCGCCTTTGTAATAGCTCTGAGGGGCACGAATCGTCTTGTGCCATATGATAGATTATCTGAAATGCTCAATGCACACAATTAGTCCGCAAAAACATTGTCATCAATCACCAAAACCACTAAGGAAGAAATATGCCCTAACAAGTTGGCAGCGGCCTGGTCGGCGAGTTTTTTCGGGGCGCCGACCATGTAGGAGGGAGGGGAGAAGAAGCGCGGGAGGATTTTTGGGAATGAGAAGGAAAGTGAGCGCGTGATGTCCCTGACAAATGGGCCAGGGAAGGACAAGGGCTCACGTTCTGCCTGTCTGCACGCTGTTCGTTTTGACACAAATGTAACCCAAATTTAAATCAAAAGTGCGTCGATCGGAACAACAAACGGATGTTCCTGTTTGCTTCCGCATGTTGAGCCGCAGTTTTTATGTGTGTTTAACCTCAAACAGACGCGGCCAGACCATCCCGAACCGTCTCGTGGCAAACAACACGGGTCGAAATCAAACGCGTGCAAGGGCAAGGGTAGGCACCACGAAACCAATACGTGAACTCCCACCGATCCGACGGCCCGCACCGCCACCTCTCAATCAGACGGCCATATACTCGCTAATCCAAAGCAAAAAACAACACCGATAGACTTCAACCCCGGACCCACACGTCCATTCCCAACCTGTCAGCGACCTACCCACATAGAGCCAAAGGTAGCCACACGGCACCGCGTGCATAATTAACCAATAATATCTCGCCCTTAAGAGAAAACGATTTTGGAAAACCAGAAAAAGATGCTCTCCGCATCAGCCAAGCCCACCACGCCTCTCCGCTCCCCCGCTCCTCTCAAAGGAAGCACACCCCCCTGGGATGCCGCCACGTCAGCGATCCGCGCCGCGCGATCCGAGCGCCCCCATTGGTCGCCCATATAAGCCCCGCCCGCCGTCCCTGCGCCGAGTCCACAGCGCGACGCGTGAGCCGCCCCCTTCTTCCTCCAATGGCGAGGTAAACACCCCTTCCCCGTATAAATCACTGTATTTCAAATAGCCTCCCCAACCAAAACACCCCCGATTTTTTTATTTATTTGATTTCGGGAAGAGGAGGGGGGAGAGATAGAGAGATGGACGAGGCGTGGGAGAGGGCGGTGGAGGCGGCGCTCCACACCGCCGGCGAGGGGAGCTCGTCGCCGGCGAGGAGCCTGACCCTCGACGGCGCCGTCAAGTGCATGCACGGGCGCTTGCCGGCGCCGGAGATACTGGAGCGCCACCAGAGCCTGGAGCATCTCTCGATCGCAGGCGTCGGGGTCGCGTCGCTCGCGGGGTTCCCCCGGCTGCGGAACCTCACGCGCCTGACGCTCTCCGACAACCGCATCGCCGGCGGGCTCGAGCACCTCGTCGAGGCGGGGCTCGGTTCGCTGCGCGACCTCGACCTCAGCAACAATCGCATCCAAGATGTGGACGACCTCGCGCCGCTCGCCCGCCTCCGCCTCGTCTCACTCGACCTCTACGAGTGCCCCGTCACGCGGGTCAAGGACTACAGATCCAGGGTGTTCGGGTTGATCCGGACTCTCAAGT
Organism: Triticum turgidum subsp. durum; assembly: GCA_900231445.1. Taxonomy (NCBI): domain Eukaryota; kingdom Viridiplantae; phylum Streptophyta; class Magnoliopsida; order Poales; family Poaceae; genus Triticum; species Triticum turgidum. The sequence goes on along the minus strand of LT934114.1, from coordinate 174,658,892 downwards.
ACCTCGACAAGATGGACGCCGACGAGAACGAGCGCCCGGAGTCGGACGACGACGACGACGATGGGGACGGCGAAGGTGATGGCGAGGAAGAAGATGATGATGAGGACGACGATGACGAGGATCCTGGAAGCGGCGAGGTGGCAAACGGGGGCGTCTCCCACTCGCGAGGTAGCGTGGCACCGCGCCCGGTGGAGGTGAATGGGGTGATCGATGTGGATGAGGATGAGAGCGAGGCCGACGAGGTCGTGCCCAATGGGGGAGCCGAACACCACCACAGGGCCAACGGGTTCAGGGTTGCAGCGGTTGGGGTAGCCCCTGATGAGGATGATGAAGACGTGGAGGATGACGACGACGATGCAGACGAAGAGTATGAGGAGGAGGATGATTTGGGAGAGGAGATAGATGAGGAGGGTGATGAAGATGACACTGTTGTTGAGGTACTTGACGTGCCCAGTAGTGATGATGAGGAGGATGGCATCGATGAGGATGATGATGATGAGGAGGAGGTTGAGGATGATGATGGTGAGGAGGCTGAGCCAGAGAGTAGTGGGAGGGTTGCTACGGCGGTGGGGGGCGTTGGAGAAGAGATCGATGGACATGAGCAAGGTGAAGGTGATGATGAGGATGAGAATGGTGAGATCGGAGAGGAAGACGAGGAAAGATTGGAGGATAGTAGGGTTTATGAGGAGGACAACGATGATGACGATGCTGATGATGAGGTATAAAACAATTTCCTGCTAGCCTTTGAAGTGTTTTACCTTACTGCAATTTCTGCATGTTCAGTTTGTGGGTGATTGCTCTAGTCATATTGTTTAGCAAGATAACTATTGACCACCACCCTACTATATTGCAGGTATATTTGAACTGTGGCTAGTTTTTCAGTTACGATATTTACCAGTTCATGCATTAGTTATGTGTGCTTGTTAAGTTTGCTGATTTGTGGGCAATGCATAGTTTTGGGGCTACCAAAGTAGAGTACTCCCTCCGTCCGGAAATACTTGTCATCAAAATGGATAAAAGAAGATGTATCTAGATGTATATAGACGTATTTTAGTTCTAGATACATCTCTTTTTATCCATTTTGATGACAAGTAATTTCGGACGGAGGGAGTACTTCATATGCCAGATCCCCGCTCGTAATCTTGTTGCTTTTTGTGGTAGGTTAGGTGAACACCTTGTGTATAAAGTATATTGTGGAAAAGTTATTTTAACGAAATTTGCTCATATGGAGATTTAAGGCAATCATGCTCCCAAGATATTGCTTGAACATGTTTGTTAACATATTATGTGATGTGAAAGCTCTGTACACTCAAAATGACCAGGAGTGTGTCAAAATGATTATGACAGATCTTGTAGTTTTAGAAGCTTGGGGATTCTGATTCCTTCATCTTTCTGGAAGTAGATTTAGTTCCTGATGTTGTTGACCTAAGACTTTACATATTCGAATGTTAAAATTAGTGACTGCCGCCTTGCTTGTGCTTCTAATATATTTGTTACAATTTGGGAATAATCGAAGATTTGGATACATCAGTTAAGCATGTCTTTCCCTATGTTCCTAGGACCTAATATCATATCCATCTACATGTACATCATATCTGGCTTAGTTCCTGACATTTTAGTGCTTCTAGTACATCATGTATTTATTTGTGGGCTTAAACAGATGTATCACCTGATGCATGTTTAGTAAGATGGAATTCTCCTCATATTTGTTTCTTCTACAATTTTTCCTTGAAAATTAGCTTCAGACATGGCCATTATCTTGTTTATTAGGCGGTATATTTTCTGTTACTTTATTAGTATTAATCATGTACTCTTTTGCAAGGTTATATGCTAATTTGTTTCTTTTACTACTCAAGTCATGTTATGCTGTTATCTTCAGGTTTATATCTCAACATATTGTTTATTTGTTTTGTTCTGGTTATACTGTTGATTTAGTTACGAGTTACCTGATTTTGTCTGCTAGAAGATTAGTTACCTTTAGCATGTCATGAACTTAAGCATTGTTTAAGCCTGTTGTTTTTTCATTTGCTCAGGATGAAGACACAGAATATCTTGTTCAACCAATTGTGACGCCCCAAGCCGTGGCTGTTGGTAGTCCAGGGGACTTTGATATTGCTGACCCTGATGATGTTGATGAAGACAGAGACGAGGTCGATGATGATGACGACGAGGGTGGCGCAGACCAGCCGTCGTCCTCGCAGGGTACCAAGCGGAAGAGGGATGATGACCCATCAGGCAGTGGCAGCGACGATGAGGATGATGATAATGAAGACCCGAGGCCGTTCAAGCACCAGTGACCATTGTACATGGATCATCCCCTTCGTCACCCCTTCTTCTCAGGTAGAAAGAAGTAATCAGGAGCAGCAGCAGCAGCAGCAGCAAAACAGAAATGGTGGGTTTCCCCCTGTTTTCCTTAGCCGTTTTTCTTGTAAAGACTTTGGTTTGGGGAGGGCTTCACCCTCCTTTTTAAACAGCAGATTTTAGGAGGGAAAATGGAGTTGTAGTCAGTGAACCAGCTTCCCTCTTTGCCTGCACCCTTGCTGAGTTTTCCCTCCATAATTTGAAATGGTAGTTACAACACCCCAGGGGGTTCCCTCCATCCTTTGAAATTCCTGTTACATTGCTATAGGCTGCACATTGTCAGGTTTCCCTCCAAGAGAAAGCCCGGGAAATGGCCCCCTTTGAAATGCCCCTAGTAGCCGTTGCCTGCATTTGAAAATTTTATACTTTGCCCTGGTTGAACTGTCTGTCTGTGCTGTGTGCTTCTTACTGATGATGACTGGCCGCCGGCTCTGCCTGCCGGCGGTTCTGCGCGGGCGCTACCTGCTTTGAGATAGGTGAAATGGCTGTGGTTGCAGCGATGGCTCCCTCCCTCCTATAGCAAATGGGCTTCGGAGTTATTTAGCAATTTTTGGCTACTGAGGCTTCGCCTTGCGCTGCTGTGTCTCTGGTTCACGGTGGTGTGCTCCGTGCCGGTCTACCAACGAGGCCCGAGCTGCGTCCCTCTGCCAGGTGGGTCCCCTTCCGTGGCTAGCTTTCGCCTCGCGGAGCCTTGCTTTTTCGTTGAGAAGAGTAAAAGGGGGAGGCCGCGGTGGGTGGGTGGGTGAGGATGCGATGCGATGGCGGAGTACAGCTGCTCCCTTTCGCTTTTCTTTTTTGGCAAGTTGCGCCGCGCAGCGCGAGTGGTGGGTGGGGTAACGCGACCGGTGGTGGCGCGAGCCGTGATGGCCTGGCGCGCCGTGGCGTGAGGCGCGGGATGAGCGCGCTGCCTGTCGGTGAGCGGCTCGAGGAGGAGAGAAGATCCCAGCGGATTTGGGTGGATGCCATCCTTGGATGCTTCCCGTTTCTAGGGCGACCCTGCTGCTTTCTTTGGCCGATGGGGATATTACGCCCCTGCCCCTGCCCCTGCCCCTGCCCTGAGCTCTCTGGCCCATCCGTATTGAACATCCGGCTCCCCAAGTTTGACGCGTCTCTGCGCTGCGCTGAAATTAAAACGGGAGGGGAAGAACGACACGCCTCCCTCTGCGGTTGCTGGGTCCACGCTGCGTGCTGGTCCCGCATGTCAGCCGCTCACGGTACGTTTGCCGTGTGCGTTTTGCTGCGTCGCGTTTCGCTTCGGAGATCTATATGCGCCGCCGCCGAATGGTGCTGGATTAGGTTAACTAGAGTGCATATTTTCTTCCCGCTGGAGTAATCAGCGGGCCCGTCTGGACTGAAAGCTGTACGCGAGTGGACGGATCAGGTTCAAGGTAGCTGGAAATTCCATATGTAGAAAATATTAATGGTTGGTTAATGGTTATTATTGGGAGTAATTAACTTGGGCCAGCAGCATGCCTTGCTCCGCGCTCTGCGCCGTGGTGGACTCGGTCCATACCGCGTTGTGCCGCTGCGTCTTGTGGCCCACCGTGTTTCTAGGCTCTTCTGACTGTGTGGTCCGTGTCTACAGATCCCTGCGCGCAACGGCCGCGATAAGGAAGGAGGGGACAGGCAGGACAGGCAGGCGAGCACGCGTTGCCCGTGAGCCGTGTGGTCGTTCGTGGTGGGGAGCTGCAGGATCGGACGGCACGGAATGGAAAGCGGTTGCGTGCGCTTGTGCTGCTGCGGCGTGGAGCGGGCCCTCGGCCCACCAAGTTGCGGGCGGGTGCCATTTTGCGTATGTGGACCGGGCCTAGAGGCTGCAGCGCGTTGGGGACTTGGGATTTGGGAAGTCAAAGTAGTTTGGCCGGGTCAGTGAAGTGGGAGAGGAGAGAGCAATGGAAAAACGACCCGATGCTGGGCGGGCGACAGTTCCATCCCAAAAAAAAAAGAAAGAAAGAAATATTTACAGTTCACCGAGAGCAATATATGCTCCGTTTGTTACATTCAGAGAAGTTAACATTCGACATGCTCATACCAAAATCGCCCTATAATCAAAGTTACTCAAAAAAAAAGTCGCTCTATATGAAGGCCAGAAGGTTGCACCCTCATTTTACTGAAGTTGCACACTTTTAAAGAGTGTACATCCTATATTTAGTAGTGCGGTGAAGAGTTTTCTCTTGAAATGTGATTTTTTTTCCTGAAATTCAGACAACAAAGTTTTTATCAAAAAAGAAATGTGACAGAGGACTTGCAATTTTGGCACATTTCACTTACAAGTGGGTCTACAAGCTCCTGTATCAAAGGGTTGCCACGAGCCAATTGCGGATAAAATTCATATCGTGTCAATATATTAATTCAATTTATTAGCGATAAAGTATCATCTAAACCATTCTGAAGATTTTTTTTTGAAAAAAGAGAGCTTGCCTCTCCGATTTCATTTAAAGAAATCAATTGTTTACACACTCCAGGACCGAACTTCGCACCAACAATCTGACTTTGCTATGTTGAAGAAGGGATCCATCCCTTCCTCCCCCCACACAGCAGTATGTCAAGATTGGCTAAATCCCCAGCGCCAAACTTTTGGGGAACGTAGTAATTTCAAAAATTTTCCTACGCACACGCAAGATCATGGTGATGATATAGCAACGAGGGGAGAGTGTTGTCTACGTACCCTCGTAGACCGAAGCGGAAGCGTTCACGTAACGTAGAGGAAGTAGTCGTACGTCCTCCCGGTCCAACCGATCCAAGCACCGTTACTCCGGCACCTCCGAGTTCTTGACACACGTACAACTCGATGACGCACCCCGATCTCCGATCCAGCAGAGGCGCGGGGAGGAGTTCCGTCAGCACGACGGCGTGGTGACGATCTTGATGTTCTCCTGTCGCAGGGCTTCGCCTAAGCACCGCTACAATATGACCGAGGTGTAATATCGTGGAGGGGGGCACCGCACACGGCTAAGGAACGATCTCAATGATCAACTTGTGTGTCTATGGGGTGCCCCCTACCCCCGTATATAAAGGAGAGGAGGAGGGGAGGGCCGGCCCTCTACTATGGCGCGCCCTGGGGAGTCCTACTCCCACCGGGAGTAGGATTCCCCCTTTCCTAGTCCAACTAGGAGACCTTCCATGTATTAGGAGTAGGAGACTAGGAAGGGGAAGAGAGAAGGGAAGGAAGGAGGGGGTGCGACCCCTCCCCCTAGTCCAATTCGGACTAGGCCATGGGGGGGCGCGCGGCCTGCCCTAGGCAGCCCCTCTCTCTTTCCCGCAGGGCCCAATAAGGCCCAATACTTCTCCCCGGCGAATTCCCGTAACTCTCCGGTACTCCGATAAATACCCAAATCACTCGGAACCTTTCCGAACTCCGAATATAGTCGTCCAATATATCGATCTTTACGTCTCGACCATTTCGAGACTCCTCGTCATGTCCCCGATCTCATCCGGGACTCCGAACTCCTTCGGTACATCAAAACTCATAAACTCATAATAAAACTGTCATCGAAACCTTAAGCGTGCGGACCCTACGGTTCGAGAACAATGTAGACATGACCGAGACACGTCTCCGGTCAATAACCAATAGCGGGACCTGGATGCCCATATTGGTTCCTACATATTCTACGAAGATCTTTATCGGTCAGACCGCATAACAACATACGTTGTTCCCTTTGTCATCGGTATGTTACTTGCCCGAGATTCGATCGTCGGTATCCAATACCTAGTTTAATCTCGTCACCGGCAAGTCTCTTTACTCGTTCCGTAATACTTCATCTTATAACTAACTCATTAGTTACATGCTTGCAAGGCTTAGGTGATGAGCATTGCCGAGAGGGCCCAGAGATACCTCTCCGACAATCGGAGTGACAAAACCTAATCTCGAATTATGCTAACTCAACATGTACCTTCGGAGACACTTGTAGTACTCCTTTATAATCACCCAGTTACGTTGTGACGTTTGGTAGTACCCAAAGTGTTCCTCCGGTAAACGGGAGTTACACAATTCTCATAGTTACAGGAACATGTATAAGTCATGAAGGAAGCAATAGTAGAATACTAAACGATCGAGTGCTAAGCTAACGGGATGGGTCATGTCAATCACCTCATTCTCCTAATGATGTGATCCCATTAATCAAATGACAACACATGTCAATGGTTAGGAAACATAACCATCTTTGATTAATGAGCTAGTCAAGTAGAGGCATACTAGTGACTATATGTTTGTCTATGTATTCACACATGTATCATGTTTCCGGTTAATACAATTCTAGCATGAATAATAAACATTTATCATGATATGAGGAAATAAATAATAACTTTATTATTGCCTCTAGGGCATATTTCCTTCAGTCTCCCACTTGCACTAGAGTCAATAATCTAGTTCACATCGCCATGTGATTTAACACCAATATTCATATCTGTATATGATTAACACCCATAGTTCACATCATCATGTGACGAACATCCAAAGGGTTTACTAGAGTCAATAATCTAGTTCACATCGCTATGTGATTAACGCCCAAAGAGTACTAAGGTGTGATCATGTTTTGCTCGTGAGAGAAGCTTAGTCAACGGGTCTGTCACATTCAGAGCCGTATGTATTTTGCAAATATGTTATGTCCATAATGCTCTGCACGGAGCTACTCTAGCTAATTGCTCCCACTTTCAATATGTATCCAGGTTGAGACTTAGAGTCATCTGGATCAGTGTAAAAGTTTGCACTGATGTAACTTTTACAACAAACTCTTTTATCACCTCCATAATCGAGAAACATCTCCTTAGTCCTTACTAAGGATATTCTTGACCAATGTCCAGTGATCTACTCCTAGATCACTATTGTACTCCCTTGCCAAATTCAGAGCAAGGTATACAATAGGTCTGGTACATAGCATACTTTATAGAACCTATGACTGAGGCATAGGGAATGACTTTTCATTCTCTTTCTATTTTCTGCTGTGGTCGGGATTTGAGTCTTACTCAATACCTTTGCAACACAGGCAAGAACTCTTTCTTTGACTGTTCCATTTTGAACTATTTCAAAATCTTGCCAAGGTATGTACTCATTGAAAATCTTATCAAGCGTCTTGATCTATCTCAATAGATCTTGATGCTCAATATGTAAGTAGCTTTTACTGAGGTCTTTTCTTTTTAAAGAACTCTTTTAAAACACTCCTTTATGCTTTGCAGAAAAATTCTACATCATTTCTGATCAACAATATGTCACTCACATATACTAATCAGAAAGGCTGTAGTGCTCCCACTCACTTTATTGTAAATACAGGCTTAATCGTAAGTCCATATAAAACTATATGCTTTGATCAATTTATCAAAGTGTATATTCCAACTCTGAGATGCTTGCACCAGTCCATAGATGGATCGCTGGAGCTTGCACATTTTGTTAGCACCTTTAGGATTGACAAAACCTTTTTGGTTGTATCATATACAACTCTTCTTTAGTAAATCCATTAAGGAATGCAGTTTTGACATCCATTTGCCAGATTTCATAAAATATGGCAATTGCTAACATGATTCAGACAGACTTAAGTATCGATACGAGTGAGAAAATCTCATCGTATTCAACCCCTTGAACTTGTTGAAAAACCTTTTGCAACAAGTCGAGCTTAGTGGATAGTAACACTACTATCAGTGTCCGTCTTCCTCTTGAAGATCCATTTATTTAACATGGCTTGCTGATCATCGAGCAAGTCATTCAAAGTCCATACTTTGTTTTCATACATGGATCATATCTCAGATTTTATGGCCTTAAGCCATTTCGCGGAATCTGGGCTCATCATCGCTTCCTCATAGTTTGTAGGTTTATCATGGTCTAGTAACATGACTTTCAGAACAGGATTACCGTACCACACTGGTGCGGACCGTACTTTGGAAGACCTACGAGGTTCTGTAGTAACTTGATCTGAAGTTTCATGATCATCATCATTAGCTTCCTCACTAATTGGTGTAGGAATCACTGGAACTGATTTCAGTGATGAACTATTTTCCAATTCGGGAGAAGGTACAAATTACCTTATCAAGCTCTACTTTCCCCCCACTCACTTCTTTCGAGAGAAACTCCTTCTCTAGAAAGGATCTATTATCAGCAACAAATTTGCCTTCGGATCTGTGATAGAAGGTGTACCCAACAATTTCCTTTGGGTATTCTATGAAGATGCACTTATCCGATTTGGGTTCGAGCTTATCAAGTTGAAAAACCCTTTTTTCATATAAGCATCGCAACTCCAAACTTTAAGAAACAACAGCTTAGGTTTACTGCTAAACCATAGTTCATGCGGTGTCGTCTCAACGGATTTAGATGGTGCCCTATTTTAAACATGAATGCAGTTGTCTCTAATGCATAACCCCAAAATGACAATGGTAAATCAGCAAGAAACATCATAGATCGCACCATATCCAATAAAGTACGATTACGACGTTCGGACACACCATAATGTTGTGGTGTTCCGTTGGCGTGAACTGTGAAACTATTTCACATTGTTTTAGTTGAAGACCAAACTCGTAACTCAAATATTCGTCTCCGCGGTCAGATCGCAGAAACTTTATTTTCTTGTTACGATGATTTTTTTTACTTCACTCTGAAATTCTTTGAACCTTTCAACTATTTCAGACTTATGTTTCATCAAGTAGATATACCCATATCTGCTCAAATCATCTTGTGAAGGTCAGAAAATAACGATACTTGCCACGAGCATCAACACTCATTGGATCGCATACATCGGTATGTATTATTTCCAATAAGTTAGTAGCTCGTTCCATTGTTCCGGAGAACGGTGTTTTAGTCATCTTGCCCAAAACGCACGGTTCGCAAGTACCAAGTGATTCATAATCAAGTGGTTCCAAAAGTCCATCAGTATGGAGTTTCTTCATGCGCTTTACACCAATATGACCTAAACGACAGTGCTACAAATAAGTTGCACTATCATTATTAACTTTGCATCTTTTGGTTTCAATATTATGAATATGTGTATCACTAAAATCGAGATCCAATGAACCATTTTCATTGGGCGTGTAACCATATAAGGTTTTATTCATGTAAACAGAACAACAGTTTATTCTCTTACTTAAATGAATAACCGTATTGCAATAAACACGATCAAATCATATTCATGCTCAACGCAAACGCTAAATAACATTTATTTAGGTTTAACACTTATCCCGAAAGTTTAGGGAGTGTGCGATAATGATCATATTAATCTTGAAACTACTTTCAACATACATCGTCACTTCACTCTTAACTAGTTTCTGTTTATTCTGCAACTCCCGTTTCGAGTTACTACTCTTAGCAACTGCACCAGTACCAAATACCGAGGGGTTGCTATAAACACTAGTAAAGTGCACATCAATAACATGTATATCAAATATACCTTTGTTCACTTTGCCATCCTTCTTATCCGCCAAATACTTGGGGTAGTTCTGCTTCCAGTGACCAGTCCCTTTGCAGTAGAAGCACTTAGTCTCAGGCTTAGGTCCAGACTTGGGCTTCTTCACTTGAGCAGCAACTTGCTTGCCGTTCTTCTTGAAGTTCCCTTCTATCCCTTTGCCCTTTTCTTGAAACTAGTGGTCTTGTTAACCATCAACACTTGATGCTCTTTCTTGATTTCTACCTTCGTCGATTTCAACATCACGAAGAGCTCGGGAATCATTTTCGTCATCCCTTGCATACTATAGTTCATCACGAAGTTCTACTAACTTGGTGATGGTGACTAGAGAACTCTGTCAATCACTATCTTATCTGGAAGATTAACTCCCACTTGATTCAAGCGATTGTAGTACCCAGACAATCTGAGCACTTGCTCACTAGTTGAGCGATTCTCCTCCATCTTTTAGCTATAGAACTTGTTGAAGACTTCATATCTCTCAACTCGGGTATTTGCTTGAAATATTAACTTCAATTCCTGGAACATCTCATATGGTCCATGATGTTCAAAAACGTCTTTGAAGTCCCGATTCTAAGCCGTTAAGCATGGTGCACTAAACTATCAAGTAGTCATCATATTGAGCTAGCCAAACGTTCATAACATCTACATCTGCTCTTGCAATAGGTCTGTCACCTAGCGGTGCATCAAGGACATAATTCTTCTGTGCAGCAATGAGGATTAACCTCAGATCACGAATCAAATCCGCGACATTGCTACTAACATTTTTCAACACAGTTTTCTCTAGGAACATATCAAAATAAACATATGAAAGCAACAACGCGAGCTATTGATCTACAACATAATTTGCAAAATACTACCAGGACTAAGTTCATGATAAATTTAAGTTCAATTAATCATATTACTTAAGAACTCCCACTTAGACAGACATCTCTCTAGTCATCTAAGTGATCACGTGATCCAAATCAACTAAACCATGTCCGATCATCACGTGAGATGGAGTAGTTTCAATGGTGAACATCGCTATGTTGATCATATCTACTATATGATTCACGCTCGACCTTTCGGTCTCCGTGTTCCGAGGCCATATCTGTATATGCTAGGCTCGTCAAGTATAACCTGAGTATTCCGCGTGTGCAACTGTTTTGCACCTGTTGTATTTGAACGTAGAGCCTATCACACCCGATCATCACGTGGTGTCTCAGCACGAAGAACTTTCGCAACGGTGCATACTCAGGGAGAACACTTCTTGATAATTAGTGAGAGATCATCTTAAAATGCTACCGTCAATCAAAGCAAGATAAGATGCATAAAGGATAAACATCACATGCAATCAATATAAGTGATATGATATGGCCATCATCATCTTGTGCTTGTGATCTCCATCTTCGAAGCACCGTCGTGATCACCATCGTAGCATTGTTGTCATTACGCCATCTATTGCTTCTACGACTATCGCTACCGCTTAGTGATAAAGTAAAGCAATTACAGGGCGTTTGCATTTCATACAATAAAGCGACAACCATATGGCTCCTGCCAGTTGCCGATAACTTCGGTTACAAAACATGATCATCTCATAAATAAAATATAGCATCATGTCTTGGCCATATCACATCACAACATGCCCTGCAAAAACAAGTTAGACGTCCTCTACTTTGTTGTTGCAAATTTTACGTGGCTGCTACGGGCTTAAGCAAGAACCAATCTTACCTACGCATCAAAACCACAACGATAGTTTGTCAAATAGACTCCGTTTTAACCTTCACAAGGACCGGGCGTAGCCACACTCGGTTCAACTAAAGTGAGAGAGACAGACACCCGCCAGCCACCTTTAAGCACGAGTGCTCGTAACGGTGAAACCAGTCTCGCGTAAGCGTACGCGTAATGTCGGTCCGGGCCGCTTCATCTCACAATACCGCTGAACCAAAGTATGACATGCTGGTAGGCAGTATGACTTATATCGTCCACAACTCACTTGTGTTCTACTCGTGCATATAACATCAACGCATAAAACCTAGGCTCGGATGTCACTTTTGGGGAACGTAGTAATTTCAAAAATTTTCCTACGCACACGCAAGATCATGATGATGATATAGCAACGAGGGGAGAGTGTTGTCTACGTACCCTCGTAGACCGAAGCGGAAGCGTTGACGCAGCGTAGAGGAAGTAGTCGTACGTCCTCCCGGTCCAACCGATCCAAGCACCGTTACTCCGGCACCTCCGAGTTCTTGACACACGTACAGCTCGATGATGCACCCCGATCTCCGATCCAGCAGAGGCGCGGGGAGGAGTTCCGTCAACACGACGGCGTGGTGACGATCTTGATGTTCTCCTGTCGCAGGGCTTCGCCTAAGCACCGCTACAATATGACCGAGGTGTAATATCGTGGAGGGGGGCACCGCACACGGCTAAGGAACGATCTCAATGATCAACTTGTGTGTCTATGGGGTGCCCCCTACCCCCGTATATAAAGGAGAGGAGGAGGGGAGGGCCGGCCCTCTACTATGGCGCGCCCTGGAGAGTCCTACTCCCACCGGGAGTAGGATTCCCCCTTTCCTAGTCCAACTAGGAGACCTTCCATGTATTAGGAGTAGGAGACTAGGAAGGGGAAGAGAGAAGGGAAGGAAGGAGGGGGTGCGGCCCCTCCCCCTAGTCCAATTCGGACTAGGCCATGGGGGGGCGCGCGGCCTGCCCTAGGCAGCCCCTCTCTCTTTCCCGCAGGGCCCAATAAGGCCCAATACTTCTCCCCGGCGAATTCCCGTAACTCTCCGGTACTCCGATAAATACCCGAATCACTCGGAACCTTTCCGAACTCCGAATATAGTCGTCCAATATATCGATCTTTACGTCTCGACCATTTCGAGACTCCTCGTCATGTCCCCGATCTCATCCGGGACTCCGAACTCCTTCGGTACATCAAAACTCATAAACTCATAATAAAACTGTCATCGAAACCTTAAGCGTGCGGACCCTACGGTTCGAGAACAATGTAGACATGACCGAGACACGTCTCCGGTCAATAACCAATAGCGGGACCTGGATGCCCATATTGGTTCCTACATATTCTACGAAGATCTTTATCGGTCAGACCGCATAACAACATACGTTGTTCCCTTTGTCATCGGTATGTTACTTGCCCGAGATTCGATCGTCGGTATCCAATACCTAGTTCAATCTCGTTACCGGCAAGTCTCTTTACTCGTTCCGTAATACTTCATCTTATAACTAACTCATTAGTTACATGCTTGCAAGGCTTAGGTGATGAGCATTGCCGAGAGGGCCCAGAGATACCTCTCCGACAATCGGAGTGACAAAACCTAATCTCGAATTATGCTAACTCAACATGTACCTTCGGAGACACCTGTAGTACTCCTTTATAATCACCCAGTTACGTTGTGACGTTTGGTAGTACCCAAAGTGTTCCTCCGGTAAACGGGAGTTACACAATTCTCATAGTTACAGGAACATGTATAAGTTATGAAGGAAGCAATAGCAGAATACTAAACGATCAAGTGCTAAGCTAACGGGATGGGTCATGTCAATCACCTCATTCTCCTAATGATGTGATCCCATTAATCAAATGACAACACATGTCAATGGTTAGGAAACATAACCATCTTTGATTAATGAGCTAGTCAAGTAGAGGCATACTAGTGACTATATGTTTGTCTATGTATTCACACATGTATCATGTTTCCGGTTAATACAATTCTAGCATGAATAATAAACATTTATCATGATATGAGGAAATAAATAATAACTTTATTATTGCCTCTAGGGCATATTTCCTTCACAAACAGCGCCGAGGAAACCCAACATAGCTAGTGTTTAAGGTTCTACTTGCTATTACACAAAGGATTTAAGTCACTGCCAACATGGGCCAGAAGTTCAGATCACAACCCAAAAGGAACGGGAAAAAAAATAGAAGAGCAAAAGGCAGCACAGAGAAGGTAGGCTTCAGCGCAGTATGATCTTCAGGAGCCTCCCAGTCTTGGAACTCCAGTCGCCCATCCACGCGTCGCTTTGAAAATCTCCGTGGCCACCTGCTCAACTTGATTTGCGCCCTCCTTCATGTGATCTATTCTTCCTTGGTTTTTCTGCAATACACACCATTCATGTGAATTCTTAATAATCAAATTTACAGGAACACAAGGATCAATAACCCTGTGATTATCAAAGACTAGTCTGTTTCTCAGTTTCCACATTGTCCAAAGCATAGCCGATATACCAATTGTCAAAAGGTTCTTATCATTTTTCTCAAATTTGTTTAGCCATCTGCCAAATATATCATTAGTTTTATCAGGAACATCATGTATGTCAAAAGAGCATTTGATAACCATCCACAACATTTTAGCCACAGAGCAATGCACAAATAAATGTTCTATATGTTCCTCTCGCCCACAAAAGGAACATTTTGTATCCCCCTGCCATCCTCTTTTTTTCAAGTTTTGTTTGGTAAGAATATATTTCCTCAGTAATAACCACAAAAAGACCTTGACCTTGGGGGAGGGGGGGCATTTTTGTTTTCGATATGAATTTGTATGGATAATGCAGGCCATCTTGGATGAAGTATCTATAGCACGTCTTAATAGTGTATTTACCATCTCCAGACAAAGTCCATTTGATCTTGTCTTGAGTTTCATCAAGCGTCACACTCTCACATACCTCTTTTATGTGCTCCCATAGATGCAGGGATTCCCCACATAACGATCTTCTAAAGCTAATTTTGTGTAGGATCAGAAGTATGTCTAGAGGGGGGGGGGGTGATTAGACTACTTGACCAATTAAAAACTCAACCTTTTCCCAATTTTAGTCTTTGGCAGATTTTAGCTATCTTAGCACAAGTCAAGCAATCTTCACACAATTCAAGCAAGCATGCAAAGAGTAGATGAGCAACGGAAAGTAAAGCATGCAACTTGCAAGAATGTAAAGGGAAGGGTTTGGAGATTTCAAACGCAATTGGAGACACAGATGTTTTTGTCATGGTTCCGATAGGTGGTGCTATCATACATCCACGTTGATGGAGACTTCAACCCACGAAGGGTAACGGTTGCGCGAGTCCACGGAGGGCTCCACCCATGAAGGGTCCACGAAGAAGCAACTTTGTCTATCCCACCATGACCGTCGCCCACGAAGGACTTGCCTCACTAGCGGTAGATCTTCACGAAGTAGGTGATCTCCTTGCCCTTACAAACTCCTTGGTTCAACTCCACAATCTTGTCGGAGGCTCCCAAGTGACACCTAGCCAATCTAGGAGACACCACTCTCCAAGAAGTAACAAATGGTGTGTTGATGATGAACTCCTTGCTCTTGTGCTTCAAATGATAGTCTCCCCAACACTCAACTCTCTCTCACAGGATTTGGATCTGGTGGAAAGAAGATTTGAGTGGAAAGCAACTTGGGGAAGGCTAGAGATCAAGATTCATATGGTAGGAATGGAATATCTTGGCCTCAACACATGAGTAGGTAGTTCCCTCTCAGAAATGGTAAGTTGGAAGTGTAGGCTTGTTCTAATGGCTCTCTCCACGAATGAAGAGGAGGTGGAGGGGTATATATAGCCTCCACACAAAATCTAACCGTTACACACAATTTACCAATCTTGGTGGGACCGAATCAACAAACTCGGTCAGACCGATTTAGTAAACCTAATGGTCGTTAGTGATTTTTGGTGGGACCGACATGCAACTCGGTAGGACCGATATGGTTAGGGTTAGGGCATAACGTAACCTCGGTGAGACCGATTACACAAACTCGGTGAGACCGATTTTGGTAATAAGATAACCAGAGAGTTGGTCAGGTAAACTCGGTGGGACCGGTTCGCTCATTTCGGTGGGACCGAAATGTTATGAAAAGGAAACAGAGAGTTTACATTGCAATCTCGGTGGGACCGATTGCTCACTTCAGTTAGACCGAAACGTTATGAAGGAAAACAGAGAGATTACAATCCCAACTTGGTGAGACCGAGATCCTTATCGGTGAGACCAATTTGCCTAGGGTTTGTGGCAGTGGCTATGACATCTGAACTCGGTGGCGCCGGATAGAAAGAATCGGTTGGGCCGAGTTTGACTTTTGGTTTAGGTCAAATGTGGATATGAGAAAGTAGTTGAGGGTTTTTTGAGCATATCACTAAGCACTATGGAGCAAGAAACTCATTAAGCAACACCTCATCCCTCCTTGATAGTATTAACTTTTCCTATAGACTCAATGTGATCTTGGATCACTAAAATATAAAATGCAGAGTCCCGAGCTTTTGAGCTTGAGCCAATCCTTTTGTCCTTAGTATTTTGAGGGATCCACTTTCCTCATCCATGCCATGCCATTCATTGAGCTTTCCTGAAATATTTGTCTTGGAATAGTATTAGCCCAATGAGCTATATGTTGTTAGGAATTACCAAAACCACCTAGGGATAGTTGCACTTTCAATCCCCCCCTTTTGGTAATTGATGACAACATATAGATCAAAGCTTCGACAAATGATAATAAGATTGAAAAACATCGTCGCTTTGAGAAGTATGTGATAAACAAGAGCTCCCCCTAAATTTGTGCATAGTTTAAGATTTGCTTTGGACTGCAAATGCACAAGGAGTTAGGCTCATGGGTTACTCTTCCATGTCACATAAATCTTGGTGGAGCGCTCAAAATAATAAAGATTGAATACATGCACTCATCACCAAGCAAAGTGAATGATCACATAGAGATAAATGAGATATTGTCATTTAACAAGCATAAATATAGCATATGATCAAACACATGATCATAAAAGTATCAGACAGGCAATAAGGTAGTTTCTCAAGCAAGCCAATAAAGCAAATAAATTTCAACCACAAAAAGCAAGAGAGATCAAAAGCAACACACTCTCTCTCTTGAAGCCTATGATCTATACATTTTTCTCCCCCTTTGGCAACAAGTTACCAACAAGTTCATAGAAAATGCATAGTTCTATGTCGTCTCTCAGGCTTGGTCTTGATGTGGTGGTGTAGATATGACTCCAAGGACGAAGGCTTCAGTTGATGTGGATGGAGCTGGAGGAGTAGGTGCTGTAGCTGGTTGCACTGGAGCTGTAGCTGGTGCAGATGAAGTAGCTCTGGTGTCTGTCACTGGCACTGCAACTGATTCTGAGCTCTAGGCACTCTGGAAAATGCATCTGTGGTTGTCTTGCCCTTCCTCTCCTGCATATCATCCTAAAGTTGCTCCACAACAGACTAGATCTTAGTTACTTTCACATCTAAGTCATAGAACTTCTGCTCCATGATCCTCTCCAGGCTCTCCTGGTTTTGAGTTAGGGTGGCCAACCCTTTCTCAATCCTCAGTGTGGATGCTATAAAGTAACCAAGCTGGTCCTGCTTGCTCTTCAGAAAGTACTCAGATGCCTCTTCAATAGTTGGCATCTTGGCAGCCTTCTCCTTCTTTGCCTTCTCCTTCTTCTCTTGTGCTTGCACTGAAGATGGTTCATTTTCATTCATGACTACTTGGTTGTCCTTAAAGTCTGGATAGATAGCAAAGTGTTCCTTATCCAACAAGTATGTGCCTGTGCCCATCTTGGAGTTGATCAGCTCCTGGATCTATGGGGCATACCCACAACACTACAAAAAAGATACACTTCCGTGATGATACGTGTTTGTCATAGTAGGTCGCGTTTTTTGTCATGCATGTACATCCATGACAAATTTATGACAGAATCAAGATAGTCATACCTGTGCTGTCATAGAAGTGTTCGATGACATTACCAAAATTATCATCACAGAAGTGTCCACTTCCATGACGATAAATCGCGCATCACAAAAGTGCTTTCGTCAAGGGTGACCGACACGTGGCATCCATCGTAACGGAACGCCGTTAAGCTATCGGGTCAGGTTTTGAATCCGATAACCCATTAACAGCCCCGACCAATGGGGATTTTCCACGTGTAAAATCATCATTGGCTGGAGGAAACACGTGTCGGCTCATCGTTGGGACAGATGTCATCCACTCATTGGACAGAAGGCGCCTATGATATGTCAACACATGGCACGACCAATCAAGTTTAAATGGGCCGGCCCAACTAAAGGCCCACAAGATTTGGCGGCCCATAATGGGCCGGCCCAGTTAAAGGCCCACGAGATTTTGCGGACTATAATGGGCTGGCCCAGCTAAAGGCCCACAAGATTTCGCAGTCCATAATAGGCGGCCCAGGTAAATGCCCACAAGATTTTTGTGTGCCATAATGGGCCGGCCCAGGTAAAGGCCCACAAAATTCTTGCGGATCATAATGTGCCGGCCCAGCTAAAGGCCCACGAGATTTCACCGACATTAATGGGCTGGTCCAGCTGTAGGCCCACAAGATTTTGAGGATCATAGTAGGCCGGCCCATTAACTAGCTGCCATGTTTTGGGCCAAATGCCGACCCATAATTGATCCGGTCCATTAATGGCCTGCCACGTCCTGGGCCTAGTAATGGCCCATATAAGATCCGGCCCATTAAAAGCCTCCCACTTTCTGGGCCAAATCACGGCCCAAATCAGGTCTGGCCCTTTAAGAGGCTTTGGGCTCAATTATGACCCATATCAGATCCGGCCCGTTGACTGGACGCTATGCTTTTGGGCCCACTTGCTAAAGGCCCATTTAGTAATTTGGCTTGATATTAGTTTCGGCCTGTTAAGGGCCCATTTAACATTTCGGCCCTATATTAATTTCGGCCTGTTAAAAGTCCGTCATATAGTTGGGCCTAACTACGGCCCGGTTTGCATTTGGCCTGCTTGCAGCCGATATCTGATTGGGCCAAATAAGGACTAAGACAACTTTGGCCTGTTAAAAGCTCGTGAATTGATTCGCACAATCATGGGCCGGGGTCCATTTCGGGCAGCCGCCGGCCCGTTAGCTATTCGACACGTTTCAGGCCCAGCCTACTTCCCAGCCTCCTAAAAGCCCATTGAGTTTTCTTGCGAAAAGAGGGCCGGGGGTTACTCGGCCTATTAAAGGCCCGAATCTACTAGTGGGATAGTTTGACGGGGCCCATGATGTGGATCATACATCGTGATTGCATGACGACCCGATTATGTACCGTAATTTTACGGTTTGGCCGGTTTACTGCGAAGATAGGATATATATACAGTAAAATAACTGCAGCATCATGAATAAGAAAAAACCTAGACTATACAATAAAGAAATTACAGCATATTACATCCACTGGGCATCAAAGTTCGCCACTATGATAATAAAGCACAAGCAGACAACAGATTACATACACTGGGCATCAAAGATCGCCACCAGTGCAAATAAACACGCCGACAAAATAATATACAAAACCGACAACACTTCAATAGAGTTCAAGAAAGGTTAGGCCTGCTGGGGAGCTGCAGCGCAAGCAGCTGAGCAAGATGATGAGACTGCGCTTGTTCAACACTTATATCTTCCTCACTCTAAAAGATAAACAAGCAGACAGATGACAGTTTTTGCACATAAAAGTATCAGTGCTGACAATTCATCACATTTCTTACTGACGAATAAAGTGACACAATTTAAAATTACATTAACACAATATGGTATTGTTCAGGTCAAGACATGGCAGGAATTGACATTGTGAAGGAGTTGGCAGCTTCACAACACCACTGGATTACAGATCAAGAACTCATAAGTATCAATGGTTAGTGTGCTGGCAATTTATCCCATTTCAGATTGGCAAATAAAGATGCGGTTTAAATAATAGTAAAATGATATGACATTGTTCATAGTTAAGACATTGCAGAATATAACATTGTGTTGTAGTGGGTAGGTTCACCACACCACTGGATTACGGATGAAGAACAAAAGCATACATGTAGTGCAAAAGAAGATCACTTGCTCTGTATAGTTTAATTTATATGGTATGAAGAAGGAACTTGGTTGTACAACTGAAAACTTAAATTGAGAAGGACAAACTTTTGTTTATGAACTACCATAATAAACTTTAAACATGCAATTTGATGCAAACACCAAAAATAAACGGCTGTTGCAGTCATGCCTAACCAAATATACACAACAAAGTTTGAAGGCTTGAGAAGGACAAACTTACATTACTGGTGAAGACAGGCTCTATAAAGCCCTTGTCCATGCTGATGGGGGGGGGGGCAATTCAAGAAGTTTAGCACATAATGTTCTTCATAAGCATTGCCTTTATTCTACATTTTGTTAAGAGTAAATATAGATGTGATAATATACGAAAAAATGGAGAATATTTAAGATAAGATGAAGAGTGATGCTACATAACCAAGTAGCTATAAATGTATGTGCATCGATACATGCAAAAGGCACAGCCAAGAGCAATGCATAGCTAAACTTCTTCAGTACCAACCTTATGGTAAGAGTAAATATAGATCTAATGTGTAGAAAATGGAGGGCAAAGGAAAATAAGCCGCAGAGTGATGGTACATGAACAACTACCTGTCAATATAAGTACACTAATAAAGGACAACATGTACTTACAAGAACAACGCAGAGCTAAAAAAATTCATTGGCATTGGATGTATTCTACACTAATGTAACCATTCATACAGATCAGATAATTTGGAGCGAACAATTGATAAGCAAGCTATCATGCATACTGCTATCAAATAATGAACCAGATATGTATGCAAGTACAGTGATACAGGACAACAAGTACTAACAAGACCAAAGCAGCGGGAAGCATATTTGCGATATCCTGTCATTCTTTTCAAACCAGAATTCTTCTTCGAGCTGATTTCCTGCAAAAAAGATCCGTAATGCACATGCGGAAAAGTAGAAGTTCAAATTGTCATGTGATTTCATAGACAGTACCTCATCCTGGGAACAAAACCAATGCATAACAAGGTTTTTCCATTCAATGTCTTCTAAATTTAGCACACAAGACTTCATCGGAAATTCCTTTATAGACTTGCCATCAAAGTGTGATTTCCTCAGGTAACACCGATACTGCTGCAATGCTTCCTTGAAAAGCACAAGCAAGCTTTGCTCATCATGACTATCCAGATTGACCCTCACCTAGTTACAACAATGTAATGTAAATCATTGATGTGTTGGATCAGCAGAAAACAGGAAAATAATAACCATGAATAATAGCACTTACACGTAAGTTGGACAGGAAGATGTGAAAATGGTGTTTGTCTTCACTATAATCTTCCCATGATAGGAATATATGCACGTAGTCCCTAACAACATTGAAAGCATTGTCTTTTAAACTGAGAATAAATGGAATTGGGTTCCAATCTGCAGGAATTGTCCGTCTCTGCTGTTGGGATAGGTCTTCGGCCGGTGGACTTGCTGTACTTTTTGCTGGAGTGGGATTTTTCTGTGATACGGCTGATGCTATGGCAAATGAAATCGGTATACCTTTTGCTGGAGTGCAGGTCCTGTGTGGTGGGGCTAATGGTGTTGATGAGGACATGACTACCTTGGATAAGACCAAAAATATTGCATACATGCATATTTGTCAGGTGATTTCTAGTCCAAACTATTCAATAATCTATTTATGTTATCCAGAACAAAAATACTTCACACACTTTTGTGTTTTGTCTAATTGCAGGTGTATGAGACATTTGTACAATCCACATATGAAGATAAGGCAAAAGGAGAAGTTTGGGTTCTATTCAAAAAGTCCTCTCACGTCAATTTTGGGCCAAGAAAAGATAGAGTCCAAGTCTCTCACGTTCTGGATTCAGATTCGTACTGCACAGACATACCTGACTCAAAACGCCAACAACTTTTTTATATGGACTCCAAATTGGGTGTTTCTTTTTTTGTTGGAAACTAGATTTCGTGCTCTTTCCAACCCATTTGGATTCACCTTCAAATTCGTCCAGAGCATTGAGATATCGACGAAACAATCTGACGCTGCAGCAGAATCCGAGTCAAACAACAAGTCCAAAGGTGTTGCATCACCTCCACTTGGGCCCATGAGCCTTGTACGACCTAGGGTTGGTTTTAGGCTGCCTTGGGACGTTCTCCCACCTCCTTGGCTGCCACCCCTTGCTCCTATATAAGTAAATCCATCTAGTAGCTTTTTCCTTGGAATTTGTTTAGTGAAAAGTTAGCCATTGCAACTTCGTGTACTTCGTTTGTGTCCAACGACCAGACCAAGAACGCTTACGGATCCCCACCATTATAAATACTTCATATATATTTGCAATATTCAGATTGCTTTATCATATTCTTGCTCGTTCTTCGATTGCTTGCAGGAATAGACCTTCATGGTCAGGCTGACCGTGCTTCCGGCATCGTCAGTAACCTCAGGAGATTGGTTTAGCGATTGCTAAGGCGTAACGTCGTGCACGTTTGTAGTCGAATCGTCAAAGTCGTCTCAACTAAATTGATAGTTATCATCTCATCGAAAGATCGGGACACCTCCGCCTCTATCAAGTGGTATCAGTTTTCAGGTTGCTCGGTGAGAATTTCCAGTTTTTCCTAGATCAGATTTATTTTTTTACCTATTTTCCAAGAAAAAGCCACAAAAAAAGTTAGATCTATTCATCCTTTGTCCAAGACAGTCTGAGCCGTTGCAATTTTCTTTTCATTGTTTGCACTATTGAATTATCGGTTGCATCACCGTGTCGAGTTGCTGGTCTTAGTGTCTAGTTCCTTTAGAGTTTCGAGTTCTGTTCATATTAGTCACACCGCCGCTGCATCATTATCCCTTCCGCTATCCACCATCCCATCCATCAATTTCCACCACGTGCTACACATTGTTCATTGTCATAACAATAGTTGAGATCATTCACATCTTCGTCTGATCCAATCTGCCTCTTGTCTAGTTTGTCTTGAAAAGAGGGAGAAAAAAAGATTGAGAAAAAAAAGAAAAAAAAGAGAGAAAAAAAGTCAGAAAAAAAGTGTGAGGAAAAAAAAGAAGAGAAAAAAAACAAAGTTTGGATCTATCTAGACTCAATCTCGTAGCTGAATTCGGATTGGAATCTGTTTTGTGCACTGCTCAGTAAAACAGGCATAACTTCCTCATACGTAGTCCGTTTTGGCTCCACGAGTACTCAAATTAAAGCTAGAGACGAGCCGCATGTAAATAGTTGTAGAAGCTAGTTCAATATTTTGCACCTCAAAATCGGCTTCTAAATAGGTCTTTTTGCCCTCCGAAGTTCGCGAACACAACTTATTCCAGTTTTTCAAGCCAGTTTTAGATTTTTTGACTCCTCATATCAACTCGTAATTGAGTGATTCTTTTTGCATTGGAAATCTTGAGTTAGTAGCATTCTTTGAAAAATTTTATCAGAAAATTGGCTCAAACTTTTCAAGAGGAAAGTTGGAGAGAGCGTTGTTTTATATCCTGCTTGGTAGTTGTTTTTCATCATTATCTTTACTGCCGTTGTGATCTTCACTTATATCTTGCTGTCCAGAGCTACTTAGTATCCTTCATTGATGCTATTTGTGCTACGTCGTGACCTCATTAGTGTTCTAGGCTCGTGTCTCTAGTCCGGTCTAGCCTACGACCAGCACAGTACCGTCGTTGAGCGTTTATTCAATATTGCATCTTTGAATTGATTATTGATAAAATTTTTTTGCTACCATATATAGCCAACCCAACTCCATATATTTCTACACCTTGTATACGTATGTTCCCCTGGCAATTGCTTTACACAATCTTCAGAGTTACTTGACACCGCTGGTTGCCTGTCACCACCTGCCGCATGGTAAGAACTTGTAAGATATTGATATTGGCTTTACTGTGAGCACTTTACAACCACATCCTAGTAGTTCATAGGAACATTTTTCTAGAATTTTGTTTCTTGTTTCTACTAATCATGACAGGTTCCGGAGATAGAAGTTCTTGGACGACGGACACATCTTCACCACGAGAGTTGGGACAACACACACAAACATATGGTCAGGTTATGTCTTTACCATCATTTGAGGGTAGATTTAATCCTGCTATTTATCTAGCTTGGGAGCTTGAAGTAGAACAAGTTTCTAGTTACCATGATTTTTCTGAACTTGAACGAGTACGAGCTGCCTCTAGAGCATTTTACTGGTTTTGCTTCTGTTTGGTGGAGTGTGCATTGTAAGAAAAACATTGATAACCAACCCACAACTTGGAAAGATTTGAAACATGTAATGAGACAACAATTTTTCCCTCGTTACTATCATTGTGAATTGCTTCGCAAATTTGAACAATTTAAACAAGGCAATAACACTGTTCATGCTTACTACCAAGAGTTCAAATCTTATATGCATCATTGTGATATAGAAGAATTTGAGGATGATACAATGAATAGATTTTTTGGTGGTTTGAACAATAATATTCAGGCAAGATTTAGGTATCTTCCTCATTGCGTTACTGGTATGTATGTTCGTGCTTGTACCTTTGAGAGACAGTTACAGGAGGATGCATTGGGTGACTACAAAAACTACTATTCTAATTCATGCTCACTACCATCGGTTGATTCCTCCACCGTTGCACCTAGTAGACCAGCCACACCTCAGATTGTGAGTGTGACATCGTCTCAAGTGTATGGTACATTGTCATTGTCCATACTGACATCAGCTACGTCTTTGTGACAAGGTAATAGTAAAGGTATTGATGATATAACTTCACATGAGAATGATGCATCCCTAATTAACTTAAATACATCATGTGTTGAGTTACCTATTGATTAATCATGTTACTATCATGAATGCATTATGTGATCAAACAACTGAAATATCAACAATTTTGAGTGCGCCCATTGAATTAACTGTTGATGTCAAAGAACCATGTGAACCAGGAAATAAATTAGATTTGGATCAAATACATTTTAAAATAATTGTGCCAATGTTTAATCATTTTGATATGACCTCTAATCTTGGTGATCATTCTGTGTCAAATGACTTATTGCATGTTTTATTATTTAAGCATATTGTAGCATGTAAATTTCATGCACGTAAGGTTTATTCATCAATGTTGGGATGGTTTAATGATGAATATTGTCAATCTTTTGATATGAATAAGCGCTTCACTTATATCTGCAAACTGGGTTGCAATATTTTCATGCCTTCTACTTATGATAATATTCTGGCTTTATATTTTATAATCTATGAAGGTTCCTCCTGTATACATGTGTCATATGTGCAAAAATCAAGGGAAGTAAAAATGGATGACATATACATATACAACATGTACACCTTGTCTCTTTTCTTAGCCACATTTCAGATTAAGCAAAGCCGAGGACGACTTTGTTTTCAAGAAGAGGAGGATGATGAGGACATGACTACCTTGGATAATACCAAAAATATTGCATACATGAATATTTGTCAGGTGATTTCTAGTACAAACTATTCAATAATCTATTTATGTTATCCAGAACAAAAATACTTCACACACTTTTGTGTTTTGTCTAATTGCAGGTGTATGAGACATTTGTACAATCCACATATGAAGATAAGGCAAAAGGAGAAATTTGGGTTCTATTCAAAAAGTCCTCTCACGTCACTTTTGGGCCAAGAAAAGATAGAGTCCAAGTCTCTCACGTTCTAGATTCAGATTCGTACTGCATAGACATACCTGACTCAAAACGCCAACAACTTTTTTATATGGACTCCGAATTGAGTGATTCTTTTTTTGTTGGAAACTAGATTTCGTGCTCTTTCCAACCCATTTGGATTCACCTTCAAATTCGTCCGGAGCATTGAGATATCGATGAAACAATCAGACGCTGCAGCAGAATCCGAGTCAAACAACAAGTCCAAAGGTGTTGCATCACCTCCACTTGGGCCCATGAGCCTTGTACGACCTAGGGTTGGTTTTAGGCTGCCTTGCAGTGGCGGAGGTAGAGGGTGGCCAGGGTGGGCCATGGCCCACCCTGAGATTTGGAAATAACTTTTATATCATTGGAGGAAGGATAAAAATAAAAGAAAAAATAAATGTATATGTATAGTATGCACTGCTGGCCCACCCTGGCCCAGTGGGCTAGGTCCGCCACTGCTGCCTTGGGACGTTCTTCCACCTCCTTGGCCGCCACCCCTTGCTCCTATATAAGTAGATCCATCTAGTAGCTTTTTCCTTGGGATTTGTTTAGTGAAAAGTTAGCCATTGCAACTTCGTGTACTTTGTTTGTGTCCAACGACCAGACCAAGACTGCTTACGGATCCCCACCATTATAAATACTTCATATATATTTGCAATATTCAGATTGCTTTATTATATTCTTGCTCGTTCTTCGATTGCTTGCAGGAATAGACCTTTGTGGTCAGGCTGACCGTGCTTCCGGCATCATCAGTAACCTCAGGAGATTGGTTTAGCGATTGCTAAGGCGCAATGTCGTGCACGTTTGTAGTCGGATCGTTAAAGTCGTCTCCACCAAATTGATAGTTATCATCTCATGGAAAGATCGGGACACCTCCGCCTCTATCAGGTGTGGCCAGTGAAGTATGGGTACAGTCTGCTGGAGTCGGTCCTATGTTTTGTGTCACTGGTTGTACAACCAATATAAGTGGGGCGCTGTCTGATTTCTCCGGCACCACCATGTTTTTCAAGGACTTTACTGGTGCTCCTTCAGGTTCGGCAATGACCCTCTTCCTTTTTGATGTCCGATGCACAAGAACAACATTTGAGTGGAAAAACATGGTATGACGACAGAAGGAATATGTATTGATAATGGATGGGCATCGCATCTCGAGTTATATGATGAGAAAACTAAGCAGATCGTGGTGCAACAAAGTAGAAGAAATGCAAGACAACATATGCAAGATATGCGCAATCAATAAAACCTTGTCAAATTAGAACAGACACCTTGATGGGTGAACAGGACAGGCCATCTGCCTTTGACTCCTCGAGGTTAGAATAGTCATTAGAATGATATTCTGAACAAGAATCAATAGGTGGGGAGCGTACGAGTTTCATTGCTTCCAAAATGGCACTCAATGCCTTGGTGCCAATTTTGTAAGTCATTGCAGTGTTCCACAATATTCTTCCGATGCGTGGATTCTGATATTCACTGTAATTGCGTATAATATCTGAGAACCATGAAAACATAAATAGTTGTGAGATTATCTTTGTAATGCAGACGATATTCTAATATAGGGGCGCCCCTGTAAACACTTATGTGCTATCACTGGATTCTGATGAGAGAGCTCATGTGTGCTGTAATATCGTGCGTGCATTTATATAATCTGGCACAAGTACACAAAAAATAGGCTCTAGAAGTAAGGATAGCTGGCATATGATAGGTTCATAATATACTGTATAGATAGTTTATTGCCAAACCATGATAACAAAAGCACACATCAACTAGGAAGATCATAGTGTACATAACAGGGGTACACTATAACCACGATATATAAATCGGGAAAGTGGAACTGGCTTGAAAATACGGTGTTTTATTGACGCTAGTAATTGAAAGCCTATCGATCGCGTACAGGCCAACACTATCGAACATGGTAAAGAAGAGCAAGCAGATTTTGGATAATAAAATGTTGGTTGCGTAGTGCCCACACATGATGAACCAGAGTGCATTAAGAATGCAACTCCCAGCTGTCTCTCGACCATTTCAGGCGGTTGGATGAAGATCCTACGTCTCCTAACCCTTCTTCTTCCTCGTCTGTGATTCTTCCCATACAGAACACCGCACGGGCTGCCGGCCGGACCACCAGCCCCCACCGCCTGTGTTCCTCCGCCACCCCCACCCCCACCCACGTTGATTTTTCTTTGTTCGGCGAGGCCCCACAACCACCCGAGCCCCTTGGATCACACCGGCGAACTCCAGCGAGCTCTGAAAAATCGACTGACCCAATTTTGAAATTTAGTCTACTGTGATTTAACTAGTGTGGAATATAAAAGGGGAAAACCATAAGCATTGGGAGTATAGTGTTGAGCGTGCCATGGCGGATCTGAAGGTGCAAACCGGACAAAGGCAACTTTGCAACCAAGACAAGAAATCAGAGTAAAGTAGTGGTAATCTATTTTCTTGCTGCGATAAATAAGTTGAGC
Source organism: Triticum turgidum subsp. durum (assembly GCA_900231445.1). Classification (NCBI taxonomy): domain Eukaryota; kingdom Viridiplantae; phylum Streptophyta; class Magnoliopsida; order Poales; family Poaceae; genus Triticum; species Triticum turgidum. The sequence continues at coordinate 174,631,250 of LT934114.1, read as the reverse complement.
AGATACGAAAGAGTACCACCTCTGGTGCGGTGCCGTGTACGCATCTGGTGAGAATTTAACGGTGCTGCGGTAGCGATGGCCGTCGGCGGCGTGGAAGAAGATCTAGGAGGGTAGACGGTGGTGGCGGGGCGCGGTGGATGAGACGGTCGTAGGAGCGGCGCCGACAAGGTGGACGACGGCGGGGATGAAGCGAGAGGACGGGATGCAAGGATCCTGGTCCAAAGGCGTGGATGAGAGAGGTCGATCTCTTGTAATGGACGGCGGCATCGGGGTATCAGCTCTGGCATGGTGGAGGAGGATGGCGGTGGATGGGGTGGTGGACGGCGGCGGACGGAGGAGGGTGGGGTGGAGAGGGTGTTTTGGCGCCCACGGAGTGCGAATGGGGAAAAGGGAGGTAGAGAGGAAGGGGGGAACCATGTAGTCAGGGCGCGCTTGTCTCAAATGCGAGGACATTTACAAACTTAGCCCCCGTTTCAAATTTTTACTACATCACAACAACATTAGTCGGTTGGGGATAGGACGGTATTCTCGCATACACCGAATATTTGCCGACGAGAGTTTGTTTTCGGCGCCCACCATGTATGAATATGAATCGGGGAGGGAGTCTATTTCGGCCGAGGGCACACTGTGTTTTGGCGCCCACCGTGTATGAATCTGGGTGAGAGGCGGTTACATCACGTTTGGGTGAAATTACAAACCTACACCTGTCGAAACCTATAGAAATCCAGCAGATAGGCTTTGCGCGGCAGGGATAGGCAATAGTGATTTCCATCTCACAGATTTTGGTTTCGGGCGGTTACTGCGACTTTCCCCGCTTCGTTCAAATTTTGCAGAGTGCACGTTTACCGTGCCAACTCAATTCGAATCCCATTTGTATTCTACTATTTTTTTCCGGGCGGGATCCATTTTCAATTGGAATTACATTCTATATACATCATTTTTTTACATATATACTTTCAAAAGCATAACACCATTTATACATAAATATGGTTTACAAATGGCATGATCTCAGATTCATAAGGTTGTATCCATCAATTTGGATTTTCAAATATTTGAAACCACTTTATGTTGAAATCCAATGTATGCATTCCTCGCTAACTATCTCCAATTAATGTGTGTTTCATGCGGGTTTTTTTAACTTCTCAAACATGTATAATGTGTTTCACACATGCAACATATAGTGTAATCCTGTTTAGACACTAATTGCATATAAACCATGCATTGTTTGTAATTGAAGAATCTATGGATCACCAATATTGATAAACTATATAACATTACACGTGTGCCCAAATTCAAATGAATATGCATGTTTGATACACCAATTTGCGTTATGATATTATCGATGTTGTGATCTCCAGTTTAAATATTTGAATCCCCTTTAATCCAGATATTCGTCTCATATAGCTATCGCTCATGCTTATATAGGACTATCTCTCTGGACCTATACGCGTTCATCGTCTCTCAGGCATCTCTCGTGCTACCTGTATGTCGACAATGATATTTTATCTTCGTAACACACTGATGGTACTCTCTCCATCGACCTTCATCACTCTATATCTCTCTAAGTATATCTCTCTCCCTGCTATGTGTCTCTAGCTATGATTCTCCATGTGGAATCTCTTTCTCTCACACAAACACAAAACTTTGTCTCCCGGGGTCTCATTTCTCTCAACTATTCCCATGTGTGCCACTCGCACACCCCTCATACAGAGATGTCTTTCGCTCCTTAGATATGAGAACCTACGACTCTTCCTCTTCAATATCTTTTTCTCACACACAAACACAAACTATGTCTCCCAGGGTCTCATATTTCTCCATTGTTCTCTTGTATGTCGCTCAAACACACCCTCTCTCCCTAGAGATATCTTGCGTTCCCTCATGTGTCTCTCTAGCTATCACTCTCATTGTGAAATATCTTTCTCTCTCGCAGACACAAAACTCCGTCTCTCTAGATCTCATTTCTCTCTGATATTTGTTTGTATGTGACTCACATGCACCCTCTCTCTATCTCTCTCTCACACACACATAACCCAGCCTTCTGATCCACTCAACTCCTATCTCTAGCGCACACTAGCTAGCATCTTTATCTTTCTATTTATCTGTTTCTCCATCAACCTTCTTTCTCGCCCTCACTCTTGATTCCTATCATGCACACTACATATGTTTCTCTCTACATGCATGCAGTCAAGTGCCCTCTCACACACATATATAACTTCACCCTTTGAACCACCCGACGGTCATCTCCGACACCCAAACTAACGGATGTCTCTCTAGCTAGCATCTCCATCTCTGTATCTATCTGTAGTTTCTGCGTCAACATTTCTTTCTCGCATGGAGTCTTGCTTCCTATCACCCACACTATATATGTCTATCCATACATACACATTTATAGGTTGATCTCTTTTGCACAACCATTGCGCCTCACCCCCTCTGCTCCCCATAGATGCATGCTTCAGCCCATGCCACTATCTCTTAAAGACAAAAACACATGCTCAATTGTCGGGCCTTCTTCCCTGCATTCTCACATGCATGCATATTGTCATACCGATCCGTCTCTCCCATGTCGTTGATCTTAGGACTTATGTCTTCTTTCTTTTATCTCGATCATGCGCGCGCGCACACACACATCCCACGTATACATGTATACCTCTCACACATGCACGTTCAAGGTCTCTATGTCTCCATACATAGTTAATTACCCTCAATCCTAACACCACATCGAATCTTTATCCTCTTTTGTGCACATAACTTCCGCCTGGATGGGCAAAACACACACTCACACTTAACAATCTCCTTCTAGCTACCCCCTGCCCCGCGCGCCTCTCACTCTTCCCCTATATCCCCGAAACCAATAAGACCATCCCTTTGTTTAATTCCTGCCTACATGCACCATCGATATATAGTAGTCTTCCGTGGTGTCTCTCGAACAAACACGTTCTCTCGATGTCGACTCTTCTCACGCGCACGCACCTTCTCTTCCCTCCTACGGGCATTTTCTCTCTCGCACATCATTGTTGGTGGCCTCTGCCATACACACCACCTCTCTATGATGAAGCCATGCACACTTAAATTACATCCACCATAGAGGACCTCGGGACACACACACACACACACGCATGCACACACACACACACACACACATGCACGCACGCACGCACGCACCCCCACCCCACACACACTAGGACTCCATCTCTC
>LT934114.1:174611331-174627811 GCA_900231445.1 Triticum turgidum subsp. durum | reverse complement strand
CTCTCACACACACACACACAAACTAAGACTCCATCTCTCTCTCTCTCCTCTCTCTCACTCTCTCTCTCTCTCTCTCTCACACACACACACCACACACTAAGCCTCCATCTCACACACACATGCTCTAGGCGGAGCATTTGTTCCTACCACCCTTCATCCAACCTTACCCGTATGATAAACAGTCACCTTTGTTTACTTGCATAACATGGACAGATTCCACTTTACTTTAGTAGTCAGCAAACTTATCATCTGTATACCCTTATAAAAAACGAGTTGGCGATGATGGTGTGCCTGCCATCTTGTAATACAAACCATATGATCTATATCTGACGGATAGGAAGCAAACTATGATAATTTTACAACAGATACCCGCACCTCTCTGCACATCATTATCTCCCGCAACCTCATTGCTCATCAATTAAAAAAGGAATAAGTCTCTGGAACAATCTAGCATGCATGGTGGCCGCTGCCGCCTGGCGACACCGTCCATCCCCATGCCTCCGCCCATTCCGACCACCAGTCACCACCACGCTCCACTCCTCCTCGCCTTATCTCTCATCTATCATTTTTTTGATGACATTCTCGAGATACCAGTTTTCTGATAAAATTCTCGAGATATCATTAGTTTTTACACATGGGATTACTCCTGCATGGGTCAATCACAACAGGTGTTTTGTAAAAAAATGCATATTGATGTTCCGTGCAATGCACAAGAATCTTGCTTGTAATTATATAACGCAAATCACGAGCAGGAAGTGACATTTTTTGACACAACCACGTTAACATGGCCACGTAAATCACGAGCAGGAAGGAGAAGGGAAGCGGGCTGTGGAGTAACGTTTTTTACCACAATTTCTTAGGAAACTGAGTGCAATAATTGAGTAGTTTTGCAAAATACCATTACTACTACACCTGAAACGGTTCAAAACCTATACTCCCTTGCCAGCGCGCGCTTCCCGCATGAAACGGTCAGCGTCTCCTGGAGCGTCAGTGCTGCATTAATGCCCGGCCAGAGCGGAGGCGACCTTTCACTGGCGCCGGCTTTGAAGTGGCGCGACGGCCGAGAGAGCGCCACTTCCCGGTGCACGCGACTGCTCCGCGTCGAGACTGGCCATAGGCCCTGTTTGGATCCATGGGTTAGAGTTAGTTTGAGCTAGTTGGGGCTCAAATAGCCCTAAAGTATCCAAGGATGAGGGTTTAAATTGGAGTAAGTTGCACCGAACCCATCAAAAAAAATTATCCCACCCAAGAGGTGCTAACTAGAGATAGTTCTCATTGGGACCACTGAAAAATCACTTTTCTCTCTCCATGAAGTGCATTTATTGTGAATCTAACCTTGTGACCCAAACACCTCTTTGGCTACAGTTAGTTCAGGGTTAGTCATGGGTTAGTCTAACCTCTAGTTAAGTTAGAGTATCAAACAAGAGCAGTATAGGACATGCAAGTTGCTCAAAGCATACATGCAAATTCATACATGAAAGGATTTTTTTCTTTTTGAAAACGGAACGTAAAAGGAATTTTTTTAGAATGCTCTTGGCATGTGGCTAACATGTGATAGTTAACCGAGCTCAATAGACGGCAGAAACGCCAGCCCACCGCACTTTGATAGAGACGAGGAGGGAGAAGCGATACAGGCTGCTGGATTACTAGAGATAGGTGTTGCACGGAAGCCAAGAAATATGGAGATAGCGTGGGTTAGCCATGTACTAGTATGATGTAACTACACTGGGCTGCCGTGTTTCGTACTCTTCCAGTCCACTGTGGAGATGGTTGGTTAATTTTATCTCACTGAATAATATTAAATATTATGAGTGCAAACGCTCCACCACGAGGTTCCTTGCTCCTTCTCGGTCGTCCGGAATCTATGTTCTTCCACTCTATTTTTTTCACGTGAGCTTTGTTCATCCTTTTGCCAACACGTGAGGCATCTAGCATCTAGGCGCACATGTTATGCAACGATCGTCCCATCTATATGAAGAACACGTGGCACTGGAACTACGAGACGGACATGTACCAGGAGTGGACGTACGAACCTGAGTAATGTAGCGCAGTAAGTGAAGTAGAAGGCACAAATGGTATGAACATGCGTGGCATACAGGGTGAGTTTGGTTGCATTCTTGTCTCAGCATAGTTGTTCCCTCTTCATGCATGCTCAACTCAACACCCCTCTTCATGCATGCTCTCTTCATGCATGCTTCTAGTGTATTTGTGCTCAACTAGTATGGACTCATGCACCCTCCATACACTCTACCAAACACCCAAAAGTAGGTTGAGAAGGGAACTCTTGGGCGGCATTTGTCTCTTACTACGTACCAAGGTTGTCAGAATCGCGATCTTGAATCGGATCGGAGCTTCGATGGTAGGATCGCAAATCATAGAATCTTCACTAGTAGGATCGTAGAAACGTAGATTCTAAGAACTAAAATCGTAGAATCATAGGGGTTAGTTTGGATCGTAAAGTCGTAGAATCATATAACAGAATCGCGATTCTGACAACCTTGCTACGTACTACCACTAAATGTTGTACGTGCAATGCACAATGATGTTATGGAGTACATGTCTAAGTACTCTACTACTACTATATTAGTTGGAGGCACATATTAACTTTTATATTTGTTTACGTGTATGCCCCGAGACCTTCCAACTAGACGTGTCTTTCTCTCCAGGTCGCACTTTGTATCGTTCATACAGCTAAGTACTACTACGTGTGGTCTCCGACCCAGAAGTGGAAGAAGTGGAGACGCTCTACCACGCTGTTTTTTTACGTTGGGTTCTACCACGCTGTTCATGTCCCACTCCTTTCGCTGACGTGTGGGACATCCAACACGTGCCGTGTTTGGCACCCTTCGTCGTAAGAGTTGAAATGCTAGCATTCGTCAGAAATAAAAAATAATTATAAATCGGCAGTGATACTATTTTTTTGCGAACCAATCAGCAGTGATACTATACCACGCGGTTTCCTTGCTCCTCGATATCGGAAATAATACTTCCGTTTGCCAACATGTGGGACGTCGACCATCCTGGTCCACTTGCCATGCACGCAGAACTCCAAGGGAGAGTCACCTAGGTCGTCGCGCTGTAGTAACAATGACTAGTGAGCCGTCAAATCACAGGCCCACTTCCCACTTTGAAGTTGCTCGGACGAAGGAACCATCATGACTTCATTGAATTCCGCTTCTTGAAGAAAACTACTATACCAGCAGTACTGCTAGCTGTAGTATTTACTCCAATAGAGGCCTCCTTTCGTTCATAGGATAGGAATATGAAAATCATAGGAAGTGAGATGACATGCATCTCAATTCCTATAGACAAAGAGATGCCATTTGATGCATAGGACAGGAATTTTTCCACTTAGTCTAGGCTAATGTACTGGTAATTTGCTCTAAAAACTACAGTAGTAACTAGTAGTACTGGTACATGCTCGTACTCAGACACAGACACACACACTAACTACTGGTACTACTACTTCTCACATGCTAACCAGACGCCGTCGTTCTCCTTCCCGGCTTTGTCGGCGACACCCCACCGTGCTAGGATCTCCGCCGACCTCTCCGCAGCAGCGTGTGCGTCCTTTTCTTTCTTGCGGCGGCGGGCCTCTCTTTTCTTGAGTGCTTTCTGACTTTTCCGCTCCCTCTGTGCGGCTTTGGCCGCCTCTTGCTCTACCACCCATTCGGCCTTGGCATCTTCAAATTCCTCCCACATAGTTGTGAGGTCGCGAGCGACGATGAACTCGGCACGGCGGGATGCCATCGCTTCCCTACCATTTTGTGTGCGTTCGTGGGCGGCAAGGAACTCGGCGCGGCGGGATGCCATCGCTGCCTTATCGGTTAGTGTGCGGCGCGGTGGCATGAACGACGCTTGGTGAGAGCTCTGGGGTGGAGTGGCCGGACAACCGTATAGTGCATTGGTTTGTTAGGATTCCCCTTCAATCCTGGTCATTTATTACCGAGTAAAATGCATTGGCGGTCATCGAACTTGTCTTGATAGCTCACTTTGATCATTGTATACGAGATATGGTGATTATACGGTCGCTGGCTCAGTGTATAGCTCCGTATTTGTATGGTTGACCAGCCAAACAATCCGCATGCGCCTGAAACGGTCACCATCTCTCTAGAATGTCAATGCCGCATTCACTGGACTTAACTGCAGGTGCAATTGGTGTGTCATTGATATGCGGGACAGACGCCCGTTGGGCCCACATGTCAGTCACCCAAACGCATCTGCAGTTAAGTCACTGAAGCAGCATCCGCATTCACGCCCGACGAACCTACTCCGACGCCAATTGTCCATCCGTCTGCCGCGGCTCATTGCCATTCGCCCGCTATATTAACTTGAGCCCCAGCTCCCAGCCATAGCCAAAGACCCACACTTATTCTCCTCTGGTCCCTTCCTTCTGTCGGCACCACTTAAACCATGGCCTCGTGGCGCTCCGAAGCTCTCTTGGACATACTGTCGCAGGAGCAGACGAGGGACATCGGCGGCTCCACTCCGGGCGCGCTCCAAAGCTCTCTTCGACGTACTGTCGCAGGAGCAAACAAAGGAGATCGCCGGCACCCCCGGGCCGCCCTCCGCCGCCACAACCACGAAGCCGGTGCGCATGCGCGGGCGCAGCCGGCAGCGAGGAAGAGTAGTACACGGTAGGTCGCCGCCGCTCTGGTCCCGGGAAGGCCAGCACTACTCCACTTAGTCGATGCCAAGCTTGGTGGGGTAAACATCGGCGGTCGATTAGCCGCTTGACGGTGATGTGGAGGCAGAAATCTTCATAACCTTGTGCTCTGGCCGGAGGAGGAGGTTATCGAGGCGGATGAGGAGGAGGAAAAGGCCGACTTTCTCGGGTTCATGGCCGGACTTGGTGGTCGGGCGCCGATGATCATTTAGATTAGGTTTACAGTAGGTTTAGTACGGTTTGTGTGAAATATGTAATGAATTTTTTCCAATTTGTAGGAAAAGTTTTCGAAATGTAATGAATTTCATCCGGTTAATTTGAAATTTGCTTTGTTTGCATGAATTTCGTTCGGTTAGTTCATATAGTTGTCAAAAGGTATGCGAGCAACATCGGATGGCATCCATCAGTGTCCTCGGACAGATGCCGGTGTAAATTTGTGGGCCAACGCTGGAGATGCCCTAACTATCATGCTATAATCGGTAACAATCCTCCATTATTTGGCAGGGAACAGTTATCCCTCGATCAAAATCAGATCCGCGGTGTTTCGCACTCCTCCCGCGTATGAGTGTAAACTCTTGCTTACATAAAAATGGAGCAAGTGGACGGCACTGTAGCACGTCATATCACTCGAACTAGCCCGCCTAACGAGCGGGAAAGCACCGCCCTCGTCATTTTGTAATGTTACGCTTCGCAAGTTCTAAAGGAAAAGGCGGCACACTTATGACTCATACGCGTCACAACCCCAATAGTCTGGCTCGCACGCCGCTCACCAAAGGGGACACACATTGTCTTGCAATTTCACTAACATGTGGGACCGTAATTGAATAAATCGTCGATAGCCGAAATCTAATCGCTCGGCGGGCGTCGGCTGAGAAGAGAGAAACGGGGGAGGGAGAAGAGATCGCCCGCCGCGCATGGACTCCAAGAAATATATGGTGATAATGTGAGGTGGGCCATTTTGGAGTCCGAACCGCTTCCGGAGCCCGCTCTCACCGCCCTGGCCCCTCAAGACGCTAGCTGCCCGCTGCATGCATAGCAAGTAGTCCCCGCTTATGTGGAGGAGAGAGAGGCATTGACAAAGTCAAGGAGTAACAGTGGAGACAATAGCTTTCATCAAAAATAAACAATGAATACTCGTTGCTCGTCCTCTATATCGGAAAGAATACTTTCATTCGCCAACATGTGGGACGTCGACCATCCTGGTCCACCTGCCATGCACAAAATTATCCTGGTCTACTTCGGTCGTATCGTAGGCCCAACCTTTCCCACCGTAAGTTGTTCGGACAAAGGAACCATCATGACTTCGTTGAATTCCGCTTCTTCAAGAAAACTTACTGTACTCGCAATACTGCTACCACACACGAAGACTGGACGGCACTGTACCACGTCATATCACTGAAACCCACTAGGCCAAACTAGCCCGCCTAGGTCATCTATTTTGCAACAGAGGGAGTACGTCTCTGCACTGCTATGATTTTGTGTTGCACGTTCTTTGTACTTTTGCTATGGTTTTCCTACCCTATGAACCAAATGAGGCCTGAATGTATGTCGACTATTGTCTGATCGATCGCTAAGCATACAATTTTAGGAGCTAGGGCTATTGGTCGATCGACGAGGGATAAGTATAAGCGTACCACGAGCTCATCAGCCCCAACGTTTCTCTTCGGTGAGTGTTTTGCAAGTACTATAGCTCGCACAGTAACTAGCCTACTAACACCAAGAATCATCAAACAAGCCCTGCTGATATGATAAACAGTTCAAACTTACATCTAATCATGCCATATATTACATCAAAAGGTGGTGAGGATACATCTGTTTCCATAGCTCGGAGAGGGTTCGCATGATTCATCGCATGATTCACTATCAAACAAAAGTAGCAAGATCCGCCCACACAAGACAGTGCACTAGCCCTAAGATGGTTTGATAACACGCATCGTTCTGGTAATTAAACACAGGGCAATGCAAATTACCCTGAAGGATTAGCGCGACCAACTATTTCTTGTCATCGATCTCTCGGGCAATGACCACAACACGGACAGCGGCATAGGAATCGATTTCTGGGGCGATGTCCACAGGACTGACCGCGACATCAAAATCGATCTCTGGGGCGATGTCCACAGGATGGACAGCGGTATCAGAATCGATCTCTGGGGCGATGCCAACAGGATGGGCCACGACATCGGAATCATCAAGGACAACCACCGGCACCTGCACAACACTAACATATTAGCAAGCACATTGCAAATAATCAAAAAGCAAGCACATTGCAAATAATCAAAAACCACAACTATGGTAATAAGCCATTATTTTTTACCTTGTGCAGCTCACCGGGGGATCTCATCCCTCCGGGGGCCATCTCCTCGTCCTCGATGGGGGCCATCACCTTGCCAGGGGAATACTACTTCTCAACGGCGACTATCTCCTCAAACTCGTTCTTGAGCCTCACATACGTGGCAATCAGAGCTCCTGGGGTAGGCACGGTGGGGCCCTTGCTCTTCTTCCAACTTTCTTTGAGGAGTTCGTCCGCCAATGTCCTCAACTCTTTGGCCAGTGCTTGTTTCTTGGAGTTCTTCGTCTCCATGGGTTGGCCCGCCAACATGGTCAACTCGTTGGTCGGTGCTCACTTCGTAGAGATCGCTGTCTCCAGTGGGTTGTCCGCCGGCAACTCTTTGCCTAGTGCTCCAGGATCCATCAATGAACTGACAAACAAAAAGCAATTGAAAGGAAACCACAATCGCAATGAAAACGGGAAAAGAATAGGATGTGAGAATCGGTCGGTGCTTCGCAAAAAGAAGATTATTGGAATGAAAATATAGCAGCATAACTGATTTGCCCACCTTTCCTTCGTCGGTAGAGAAGAAAAATGGCAGAAGTGAGTAGCCTGGAGTAAGGTTTTCTTCAAGAAAGGGAAGAAAGGGCTTGAACGAGCGTTCCAATGAAATGATGGTTGCTTCGTCCAGTCCAACTTGGAGGCCACCTTACCACTACTAGTAAAGGTGTGGGTTTTGTGATATGACGGGTCATGACGGCCACACTGGGGTGACAGGTGAGTCTCAACTATAGCACCTCACTGTGATTTGGTGGATGGCACGCGGGCCCGGATGCTTTGAAATGCCATTAACTTGATTTTAGTCTCTTTAGTATTTGGATCCAAGCATGAATGAGGCTAACAAGTTTGAGTCCCACTACTTTTAGTCATGAGACTAAAACGTATCAAAGCACTCTCTCAGGCTGGTCATAGTGGGGAGTAACTTAGACTAGTGTCATGCATATGACACCAGTGTAAGTTACTACCTCCATAGTGCAAAGTAACATAGTAGTAGTATCATAGATTGCTTCATTTATTATCTCATAGACTCATTTTGCCTCGGAAAGCGCTATGTTACAGTAACATATTATGTTACCACAAGCACCTCTTTCCTCATTAAATACTTGCCACATAAGCAAAATTGTCTTGGGATGTGTTAAGTTACTACCTAAGTTACTCCCACTATGGCTAGCCTCAATATTGTGCACCGCGACCAAGGCAGAGAGGAAAACGAGAAAACTACGTAATTAATGCATGAGTTTAATTAGGGTAGTTTTGTAAAGTACGAGATACATTCCTCCAATCACAAAATCCCTTGGTTCATGAGATTTGAGATTTGAGCCCTATAAACCAGAGGGGAGGGGGTACTGCACACGGTGTAGTCTAGTCACTTGTTTTTTTGAGCCGAAGTCTAGTCACTTGTTGAAATCTCTAGAAAGGCAAATACTCCTTTCCGGTTTACAGGTCTATACTACTTCCTCCGTCTAGGTGTGTAAGTCATCTTACGAAAACCAAATAGTCCCAAAACACTCAGGCGCGGTGCATTAACTTCTACCTTGTTTCTTGTTTCTTGACATACGTATCAACCAATGAGAGATGAGAGGTGTGCATGCTTTTAATGACTTGCAATGGCTAGTTCATTGCATGGAATGCTATTAATTAGCAAATAAACATTGGTGACCCATGGAGGAAACGGTGCTAAGCGAGTGGACCTATGCAGAATGAGTATCAACCAATGGATAATGGAGTTTAATTGTTAAACAATAGCAATTTTGTCTCATGCAAGAGCCTGGCTAGTACTCCAAGGAACCGCACCACGCGAGCGTTCGCAACTGCCACGTTCGGTTTGCACTTGGCTCTTCGCCTCTTCGAGAAGACGAACAATGATGTTACTCCTACTTCTACAGTATCAAATCCACTGCTGCATGTCTGTCCACCTCGTGCGGGAGGGATAGCGTGTAGCGAAAGCTTCTACTTACTGCTCCTGCCTTTGCGTCCATGACAGGTGGGCCCAACAGGTGGTTAGCCCACCTGTCATGCAGCCAAAGGCAGGTGCAGTTAAGGCATCGGAGCTCAGTCCGCAAGGGAAAGGGCGTCGTAGTAATCAAATTTCTCGGGCTTGTACGAGTTGACGTGACACATCAAAGCACTGCATTCGATAAAACTCTTTTTACACATTTCAAATGGGCTACTTCGTATGTAGGAGTAGACATATTCTGCTTCGTATGTACTCCCTCCGTTCCAAAATATAAGTCTTTTTAGAGATTTCACTATGAACTGGAGTACATACGAAACAAAATGAGTGAATCTACACTCTAAAATATGTCTATATACATCTGTATGTAGTTTGTAGTGGAATCCCTAAAAAGACTTACATTTAGGAATGGAGGGAGTAGTCACTTGTTGCAATCTCTAAAAAGACTTATATTTGGAAACGGAGGGAGTACAACGCATGCATGCATACCGTGACTTTCCTTTTGATACTTGCATGTGTTGATTTGATGCACCTTGCCAAATTTTGACTATACATTTAACTAACCAAATTTTCATGCATGTCACAAAAAATCACAGGGCTGTTTGGATTGTGACTATGTTTGTCTTATTTGCCACATTATTTTTCCCACACTTGCCACACTTGCCTAACCTGAGTTGCTCAAATTGTTAGACACACTTTGGCTTGCCTAAGGGAATCTTGCCACAATTTTTGTGTCTATGACATGTGGGGTTCATTGCTAATAAAAAAATTCTTGTCTTAGGTGTGGCTAATAAAAAAGACTTATATTTAGGAACGGAGGGAGTAGAAAATATAAATAATAATGCATGTTGGGGCAACCCACGTTTCCGCTAATTTTAGCCGTGGGCTTGTTCACAATTTTTACGAGGGGGTGGTTGTTCATTTAATGGAGGGACTTGTAGTACTACCAGACTTGAACGATACAAAGTGCGATCTGGCATACCGTAACACCACTTGGAACAAGCGGGTAGCTATCTCAAAAAACAATCAACAACTAAAAAAACCGCGACCTGGCATGTAGTATAGTACACAATTTTAAACGATTGGTTTGATGGAGTGAAAAAGGAAAACTACCCCACTACTTATATATAGGCCGAAGCCTCCGCGCTTGCTTGCTAGGGCTGCTCTATTCACACACTCTCATCCTCTCCAGATCTAAACAAGATAGGGGTAGTAACCCTGTCTTTCTCCGGTGAAGGGGAGGAGGGGTAGTGTTTAGGCCGTCGTCGACAGCGAGGGAGGAGACCCACTGCCGGCCGCACCGTTATCTCTGGCCAAGCGCTGGCGTGGGAGGTCCTCCGATCCCTTCGTCGTTGCCTGTGGGCGGATCCGGCCTCCCGCCGCCCACCTATCCACATCCCGATGACCTTCAGGTATATCTTCGTTCGAAACCGCCTTAGCTTTACTTCCCCAGCTCGCTACATCGCTGCATGTGCATCATTTTCTACCTCTCAGCCCCTCTCGATCGGATGGTCCAACGTCACCTTTTTTTTCTTCTATTGTTAGAGGTAAAGCTACTTCATGGAGTCGAATCTTGTACTCCCTCCATCCGAAAATACTTGTCATTGAAATAAAGTGTGGGTGGGGGAATTTAGTATGTACATCGGACTTGGTACAAACAGGAAGAAAAGGGGAGGAAAGTAGTACAGACTGGTCATCCAACCGGTCTCTTGGTCGAAAATGGAAATATAGGGGTAATGCTATACATAGTGGTATGACTAGGACTAGATTTTCTATCCACACATAGGAGTAGGTGGCTAGAGTGAACAAAAATGGGACCAACCCAGATATGTTTCTTGGATGTTTGTTTCTCGGGGCAACAAACTATGAATCACCACTTTATGCCCCTGTTTACATACATGGTGCTGTACTACTGGTGCACCCACTGTCCCATGCCCTTATACCAAATATTTAGGCTTCGGTCGGAATAAAGGGGCAGAAAACATAGGTATTGATGAAAATAGAGGAATAGGAAAGGAATGTAGGTATAAAACTATGGAACAACGAACCGGAGGAAACTCTCAAGAGAATGTGTTCGGATGGACTATGAAATGTGCAGATTTGTTTTTTTAGAGTAGCATGCTTGGCAGTATGAGATGCTATTTGTTTATTCAGCTGCACAGTGACTACTCTTGGCCTCACCTCACGTACCACACATAGGTTGATTTTTTTATTCCGTCAAACACAACACACCAACCTGTCTAACGCATGGTAGCGAGCGCCTGCCTCAGGCTTCCGCCAAAAAAATGAGCAGCGCGTGGATGTTTCTAATCCGATGGAAGCAGTACTACCAGACCAGCTTTCCTATAAAACACTATTCAACTTTCCCGTGTTCCGAACGGTTGGAAGGGAAAGAATACGGTAGGAATTGTGTTCCTACGAAAATCCTGCACCAAACCTGTGAACCGAACGCAGCCTTAGCTGTTCTTAATATAACGTCCCTGGTAAAAATGAAGCCATGCCACTGTTTTTGCCTGTAATTGTTTGAGACTCTGACAAGTTTAGCCAAATGTTTTTGCCTGTAATTGTTTGAGACTCTGACTGTTTCCTCTGTGCCTTTTTGTGCAAACAGGGATATCCAATTCTCCTGGTTGCTGTTGTGACCTTTTGATGCACTGCACAAAACTCTTCTTAAAAGAAGTGACTTTTGTGCTGTTTAACTGGAATGTCAGATGGAACAGTTGGTTCATTTTGGTGGAACTGCACAAAGGGAGATCTGTGTTCCAATCCTCATCATCCATATTGGTGCCATAAGCTTCCTTTAGGTAAGAATGATATTTAATGCATGTGTTCATCTCTATTTTCCGACTACCATGAGAAAATAATGCTATTTTTTACTAGTACACTTGTACTCCCTCACTGACAAAACCAATTCTGAATTAGAAGGCCAATCATGTACTTGGTTTCACCAACTGGTGAGGAGAAATAGGAACATAGCATGAAGAGGAGGAGGAAGAAGAATAAACAATGCCAAGGCGATCTTGCTGTAGCCAGAGGCCTCAGTCGAGGCTATTCAAGGGCTCCGGCAACGACTACCTTACATGTGAGACGATCCTCCAGGGAGCCCTTCCACTTCTGCTGTCTCACTTAATTAATTAGGAGCACTTAAGTACCACTAATTTATTACTGCCTAATTTTCCTGTTGGAGTTAAACAAATCTTTAGTAGGACCCTATGCTGAATCATGTACGTGTGAATATTTGTCTATGGAGGTGAATCATGTGGTGGAGCAGGGAGGGAATATTATTAGTGTCATGACATAATAGTGCTATTGTTTTGCATGTCAATTTATTGCCATTGGTTCAATGAGGCAATGTTTCGCGTATTGTCCATCATGAATTTGATGCTACTGTTTGAGTAATATGCTAATGTATTCCTATCCTTTCTCACTAAGCTAATGAAGGTTTCACCTTGTTCCTACTTGTGCAAACATGGATCATGTTGTGCCAATCATACATTTTAGTGGAACTACACAAGACAATAAAATGAACTGTATCCCAACCAGTGCTTTAACTCCGCTGGAAGTTCTTGATAATCTTTCGATATAATCTCAGCACTGGTAAACAAGAGTGATTTCAACCATACATTTGAAGTGCACAAAAATATATACTATTGTGTGATTCCAGTGAGTGCTTTATCATCTCTTATGGGACTACATGAATAAGCTTTTTTTCTCAGGTTGGTACGGGCCTAAGGCCTTCATCCATATTAGTTTGCTTTCATCTCTATTTGTATCGTGCTACTGTCATGAGAAACTCCTTTATCTTTGCACTTTTAAGTTTTGCAACCTATGATAAATGGCAATGCTTTGAGTGTTGAGTTGAGCTAATTGGCACTGATTAAATAAACTAATACCTCTCTTTAAGCAAGACTACTATGTTGCTAACTTTACCCATTAATATAATGAGGGTGCTTCTATTTGTTAGTGTATGTTTCATCAACTAGTCCCACTATTACAACAATCTCACTATCTTAATATATGTGCCAACAGGGATGCTCGATTTTGATGGAACTGCACAAAAACTTTGGGTGCTTCATTGCCTCGACAGCTTCCGTCCTTTCCTGTCAGTCACTAATCTCCGCTTGCTTTCTTCCTTTGCTGTCAGTCGCTTGGCTTATCTCGGCTTCCAGTCAAAGGAAATAGTAATTGATATGCTACCTCACACAGGTTGGTACTGGTCTTTATCCTGATTATTGTGCCTGTCATATGTATTAGTAATTTGGTATAATGCTACTGTTTGCCGATTTCATAAAGGAGTAATTTGGAGCCTGAACTCGCAGGCAAATCATTACATCGGGTGATCTCAATAGAACTGCACAAAATGATCAGATGGACAGGTACTTATGCTACTGCTATGTACTCCAAAGTTCACTCAGACAAGCATCGATGTTGACAAGAAGTGCCTATATTCATTCGAGTATCAACCAGCGTCAACCAATTGTCAAACTCCAAGTATTAGGAGAGTGAACGCCAAAAATATTGCTTGGTGCTTAGCCCAGAAAAATACAGTCCAGTCATTGGTCCCAACTTGTGCCTTTTGGTTATGGGCACATATGGTAGCGAACTATATGGCATGGAGTCTAAAGATTCCAGACAAGTTGGTTGACGCGTATATTCATCTGGGACTTAATCAGTCTACACGCCAAGGATGCTCCATTTCAGTTGAACTGCACAAAAAATTTGGGTGGTTCATTTTCTCAACCGCCTCCTTTCTCGTCTGCAATGTAGAATTTTGGCGAGATACGTGGTGCTCTCCGCGTGGCATGGTCAACGTGGTCAAGGAACGACTTCCATCGGAAGAGTACTGTACGTGGAGAGGCTCACAACTGGGTCCATGGCCACAACCCAGTTTTTTTGTGATTTGCCAAGTAAGTCGCTTTGTCAGGCCTATTGGGCTGCAAATCTTTCAAGACGAGGAGAGGTTTCATTTGGCTGACCGAGAAAATGGCCCATCAGTAATGAGAAATGGGACGTACACTTTTAAAACACATCAAAGCGGCAATTAGTTTCAAATATATTTTTTCATTTCGAGATTTTAAATTACATTAATTTTTATGCATGGAGAATTTGTTCGATTTTATATTGATATACATTTAGTTTTAAATTCAGTTTGAATGTGAGTCGAAATTTCGGGATTAAAAACAGTTCGGACCGCACCGAAATATGCAAAATTTCGTATTATTTTTTAACCGTGGCCACAATATGGGCTGTAATGCTAACAAAAAGAATATGGGCTCCAAAACCTTAAGAATTAGCAAATGTACTGTAAATTATTAGAAATAATGGTAGATGGGCTGTATGCTGTTTTCCATAGATTTGAGGCTTTCCTAAAAAAAAGGTTGACGCACAAGCACTGACTGTTGGATGGCCATCCAACAGCCGTCGTGCTTCTTCAATCTCTGCTCTTCCTGCTCCAGCCGCTCAAACAAGCACCGGCGGGACTGCCTGCTCCCTCCTCCCCACGGCCGGCTGTGCTGCCGCGCAGGCCTCACCGCCCAACCGTACTCCCATCGCTGTCCTAGCCATCCCTCTACTCACCCACACCTGCTGTTATTCTCCGGCGACGGCAGACGAACCAGTAAACCCTCGTTCAGTCATACTACCCTCCGCGTGGGAAACAACTGCTTAGTCTTCCCTGCCTCCGTGTCGTTCCCTTCCTAGGCCTCGCCGTCGTCCACCGCCCTGGTGCTCTCGGCGCCGCCTGGTCAACATGGTCAACGACCGACATACATCTGAAGTGGACTGTACGTGGAGAGGCCGACAGCTGGGTCCACAGCCGCACGCAAGGAAATGCCTCCTTATTACGCTCAAAATAATGATTCCTCCACCTGACATTAGGGACCCATCGAAAGGGCCTCAGTATTTCACGAAAAAAACGTTACCGCTGCTGACAGCTCGGACCCACCAGCTATATCTTCGCACGCAAGGAAGTGCCTTTTTATTATGCACAAAAAAATGAATACTCCCCCTGTTAGCTGGGACCCAGTATAGTGGCAGGCTGACTTGTGGGCCTACTAAGCTGATGGGGACGGAGGGCTTTGTCAACTTAGTCAATATGCACGATTCTAGCTCCAGTGACCGTATGATGTCCATCCAACGGCCGTAGTGCTTCTTCAACCTCTGGTCTTCTTGCTCCAGCCGCCCAAACCAGCGCCGGTCGTGCCTCGTGCTCCTGCCTCCCGTGGCCGGCTGCGATGCGGCGGAGGCCTCACCGCCCCCTACTACTCCCACCACTGGCCAGGCCATCCCGCTACTCACCCACACCCCAGCGAACCAGTGAACCCTCGTACTCCTCTACGCGTGGGCATCCACTGCCGCGTCTTCCCCGGCTCCGCGTCGTCCCCTTCCTAGGCCTCGCCATCGTCCATCGCCCTGGTGCTCTCAAGGAACGGCTTCCATCGGACGTGGACTGTACGTGGAGAGGCTGACAGCTGGGTCCACGGCCGCAGCAAGGAAGTGCCTCCTTATTACGCGCAAAATAATTATTCCTCCACCTGACAGCAGGGACCCACCAGACGGGCCACCATATTTTGCAAAAAAAAATGTTTCCCCCCTGACTGCTGGGACCCACCAGCTAGACCTTCGCACGCAAGGAAGTGCGTCCGGGCAAAAAAAAAACAATTCGCCCCCTGACTGCTGGGACCCACCAGCTACATCTTCGCACGCAAGGAAGTGCCTGACAGTCGGGACCCATCTGGTCGAAGCGTATGTAGCGTTGTCATTCTGGTCGCGAACGTATATGTACATACTAGTCGATGTAGAGGCGCACATGTGTCGTAGATGTAGAGGCGCGCACGTGTCGTAGTAGAGGCGCGCACATAGCATGTACATGTACGTATAGCGGTGAGGGTGCAAGAAAGAAAATACGGCCACATACGTACATACGGGCAGGGTCTCGAACGCCTACTCGCGCATACGTACATGGCTGGGTCGGAACGGAGAAACAACATCGTCGTCGTGTTCATAGGGAGCCAACCGGCTGGGTCAGAATGGAATGCGTGGTCGTGTTCATCGGGAGGGCTTGGACAGAATAGGTGATGGAAACGAGGCCTGGCGTACCGCACAACGGAGGAAACGGCCTTGTGTTCGACCAGCCACGTTCGAAACGGGGTCCTGTTAATCGGGAGGGGCCTGGCGTACCGCACAACGGAGGAAACGGACCTCCTATGGTCGAAACAGGGGTCCTGTTGATCAGGAGGGGTGTGGCGTACCGCAAAACGGACAAAACGGACCTCCTACGGTCGAAACGGGGGTCCTGTTGATCGGGAGGGGTGTGGCGTACCGCAAAACGGACGAAACGGACTTGTGTTGGAGCGCTACGATCGAAATGGGGGGGGGCAGGGGTGTGGCGTACCGCAAAACGGGACTCCACGGGATACTGTTCATCTCCACCGTCGACCTCCTCCAGCCTCCACGGGCTACCGTCGACCTCCTCCAGCCTCCACAGGCTCCTATTCATCCAGCCTCCACCGCGCGCTACTCCATCGGCTAC
>LT934114.1:174581790-174611036 GCA_900231445.1 Triticum turgidum subsp. durum | reverse complement strand
GCCATCGATCGATCGCTCGGGTTCAGTAACGCGTAGCCTGCAGTGCAATCACTCGGGTTCAGTTAGATCCCAATGCCTCGCTCGGCTTCAGTTAGAGCCAACGCCTCGCACACACGCGCGTACGTACGAGAGAAACGCGCATCGCTCCGCCCCCGACCTCCCACTGTAACCGGCAACTCCTCGAAATTTTCCTCCCCCTCGCTTCTATCACGGTTTTTCCCGTCATGGACAGCCCAAAGAATGTCATGCAGCTGCGTCTCCGGCCCGCCCAGGACGAAAAGCCCATTTTCTGTCATGATTTTTTGTCATAGAAGTAGGAGCCCACCACATCTATGATGATACCGGGTTTTGTCACAATTATTGTCATAGAAGTGTCATATGTATGACAGAAAAAAATTTGTTCGGCCCAAAATGTCACGGATGTGTCTTTTTTTTGTAGTGCAACTTCTCTTCTGGTCAGCTGCTGTCCTCTTGATAGTATCAACTATGAGGATCATGATCTTGAACTTCTGTGGCACATCAAATATGTGTAGCAAGTTTATTGCATGGCCTCTGATCATGTTGTGGTCACCTGACTTGGTCAAGAGAGTGTGCCTAAGGATCCAGTTGATCGTTGGCAGTCCTGACAGAAGATAATGTACAGATCCAAACTTATGAGTTTCAAGAGCTTTATCTGGGATCTCCTTGTACATGTGTGACATAGAATTGTGATCCTTCTTCTTCTTGGCATAGACATCCAAGTCATCTTCACTCTCCTTAGGTGCATTGATCAGATTTTCCCATTCTTCAATTGTGGACTGGTACCTTGTACCTTCAGACATCCAAACTATTCTGCCATCAGGATATAAGTGAGCTGTGGAGTAGAATTGCATTATGAGCTCATCATTCCACTTTGTGAACTTCTGTCCAACAAAGTCTGCAACTCCACAAGCACTGAAACTTTCATACACACCTGGATAGTGTTCCTCATTCTCCTTCATGTATTTCCAGTCCACCCACCTCATGTCACAAACTATAGGTTTCTTGTCCAGCAGCACAGTCTCATAGAAATCCTGCTGTTCCTTAGAGTGGAACCTGTATTCAACAACAGTCCTTCTCCTGATTGCATAAGGATCAGACAACCTCCACTGTCTGAGTCCAGCATCCTTCCTCAGCTTCATGTTCTCAGCCACAGGATGTGCATCATTGTGGTCTGGAATCTTAGGTTTCAACTTTCTCAAGATATGCTCTTCATCATCTTCTTCTTCAACTTCAGGCACTGGGGCCTTGTTCTTCTCAGTAGCTGGTATGCTCCTGGTATTCCTTTTAGGTGCAATCTTAGGCTTGGAGACAACTTTGGGTGCTTCTTTGGGCTTTGATGATGCAGCCCCTGACCTAACAGCATCACCCATAAGCTTTTGTGCCTTGGGTGCTGGAGCAGCAGCTTCTTCTTCCTCTTCCTCTTCCATCATGGAAGGTTGTCTAACAACTCTGGCCATGGTCTTCTTGACCCTTTCCTTCCTCTTCTTCCCTTCTGCAACAGCCTCTTTGGGATCAGATTTCTCAGGTTCTTGAGTTGATGCTCTGACTTTCAGCATATGTGTCCTCTTGGCAGTGACCTTCCTTTTTAGACCTGGCTTTGTGGATGCAGCTGAGCCATATTCCTTCTTGAGCACTATATTCTTGGAAGTGGCCTCATCCTTAGCTGCCACATAGTCTTCATCCTTAGAGTCTGAGGTTCTCTTCCTTCTGGCCCTGGTGGCAGCTTTGGGCAAGTTGCTTGGGGTGCTCCTGCTGCCATCATCTGAGGTGCTAGAGGGACTAGTGCCCTCACTCATGTGAATCTGCTCCTCTTCCCTATTCTGGCTGTCACTTTGGTCTGACATGCTGCAAACACTGACTGCTGACCCTATGAATAGATATAGATGAGATAGAATGGATGAGCATCACAAAATATAGAGTTTTTTTTTTGCAAAAGAATGACTCAAAAACTTAGTTTTAGTTTTCCATAGAAAGCATTTCGGATCTACCGATTTATAAACTCGGTGATACCGAAGCAGCTTTTGGAACCTAAACTAGTAAACTCGGTCAGACCGAGTCACAGTTCGGTGGCACCGAGACTGCTAGGGTTTCACAAAGTTCTGAACTCGGTCACACCGATTTGCAATTCTCGGTCAGACCGAGAATCACTTGTGCAATGGCCTCAGCCGAATCGGTGGAACCGAGTTTTACAACTCGGTGGGTCCGAGATGGTTTCGGCGGAAACCTAACCCTAAATTTTCAATTCACTTCTAATCTATGGATTGTTTTGACTGGATAGAATCATTTCAATCGTGGCAAGAATCATGATGAACACAATGTGCTAGGAATCGGACGGGGATAGCACTGTGATTGAGTCCATACCCTAGCTTGGCGATGAACTCGCTACGGCGACAATGGCGGGGTTGAATTCCGTTGACAGCGGCGGAAACCAGCGACTGGAGGCGGCTGGCGACGAAGTCGACGATCCAGAGACCCTGGTGGTAGAGCGAGCAATGCGCGGGTGAAGGGGTTTGGAGAAAGTTTCCAAATTTTTGCCAATGAGAATATATAGCCCGACCCTGTCGGTGTGACCGAGTGGAACAACTCGGTGGCACCGAGATGCATAACTGTTGACAGTTATAGCAACTCGGTGAGACCGAAAAGTTCAAATCGGTTGCACCGAGATGAAAAACCTAGATCGACTTAGTGATCTCGGTATGACCGAAATGGAAGAATCGGTCAGACCTAAACGCACAAAGAAGTTTTGGAAGTTTAAGTCTATGATGAATCGGGGACTCCGAGTGCTCCTCACATAGAGTGGTTCGAATCTGACTTGATCAAATTTTGTGATGTAGCATGAATAGATTTTGAGACAAGAAAAACATAGATAGCTAGAGAAGGTTCTTAGGCATTCTTGTTCATCCACTTGGCAAGAGAAAAAGAAGCCAATCAATCAAAGCAACAAGTGGATGTCCTCGAATGAGTTAAATATGAAGCCAACATGCTCACACAATAAAATGACAAATGAAATATGGGGCAAAGCATGCACAACCAATTCTAGCATCTATCAAGCAATTGGCGATGACTAGGTCATCTATATATGAGTATATTGACTTAGGAGTCAAATGAGAAAATTTGATCATAGGTCATACTCATCGTTTAAGCTCAAGTGGGGTTAGCACTTTTACATAATGCATTGATGTGTTCACACCATTAGAGTTGCTTTGACTCAATTCTTAGAGTTAAGCTCCCCCTAGATGTGAGATCCCCTCTTAGAGGGATGAACTAACCTTGGGTTTTGTCGATGATGACTTCATGTAGGTGTTGAAGATGTGGATGCTCAATGTTGATGAAGATCATTTGGAGCAATCCTTTGGAGTGAGTTGCACTTTCAATACCTACACGGGTTAGTCCCACAAGGAACGAACAAGTATATCCATAGACATAGAGTGATGTACACACAAGATGATGTCCATGAAAGCATTAGGTTACCTTGTCCCTTGTCTTACCAACAAGAGGGTTTGTGACTCCTTGAACTTGTGCAAGATGTGGAAGTTTATTGCAGTTGCCCTTGCCATAATGATATGAGTGAAGAATGTTGGCGGAGTCACCCTCAAGAACTCTCTAGTTCTTCTTCGGGATCCACATCATCTTGATGGGAATCCTTGGAGTTGTAGTCGTACTTGATGAAGTAGAAATTGACGTAGTCTTGGGAATCCACTTGACCAAGGCCTTAGGAGCTTCTTCAAATGCATCAATCTCCTCTTGAAGCTTGTCCTTGCCTTTTTGCTTGTGGTCTTGTGGTGGAAGATCATCTTGAGCTTGTGTCCCCTTAAAGGAAGTAGGATCATACTTCTCTTGTTGAGGAACAAACTTCATCTTGGGGTATTGATCTTCTTCCCACTCAACTCCATTGGCATTGAACTTTCGTTCAAAACCAACACCTTGGTTCTTCCGGTGCCTTCCTTGCTTGCATACAATTTCCTCTAATTGCTTACTCCCGGCAAGGCTCTTGTAAACACCTTTCTTTATAATTCCCTTCAATAAGCTATTTTCTTGCTCAAGTGTAACTTGGCTAAGAGAATCATTAGTGGAATTAAGAGAACTACTAGAAGCAACAATATTGGATTTAGCATGATCATTGTTACTACTAGAGGAAGAATCCTTCTTGTTTTTGTTACTAGACTTGACTTGAGGCATGTAAGTAGATAAGAGTAAACGCTTGGCAATGTAAGAAGAACTTTTCTTGCAAAGATCATCATTGATTGCCTTTAAGAACTCATGCTCTTGCTCAAGGTTGAGCTTTTCAAAGCATAACTTCTCATGAGTCCTTAAAAGTTCTCGATGATATTCTAAGATAGTTTCATGAGCTAACTTAAGAGTGTTTAGTTCTTTAGTAAGAAGCTCAATCTTCTCCTTATCATTGTCATTCATTTTATCTTGATTAGCATGATTAATTGATGTTTCATCATAGTATTCATCACTAGAGTTGTCAATAAGTAAATCATCATCACCTAACAAGTCATCTTCATCACTATTGAAATCAACATACTCGGGGTGTGTTACCTTAGGGCCTTTAGCCATGAAGCATCTTCCAAGTCCTTCATTTGGTGAATTAAATATGTCGTAGGAGTTGGTTGACACAAGTGCTAGACCGGCAACACCTTCATCTTGAGTATGTTCGAAGTCGGAGTGATAGCTTCTCTCGGAGTGATGTTCAGAGTCGGAACCGGATACCCATTCACCAACATGAGCTTGATGTCTTCGTTTTGTGTAGCTCTTTGATGACTTGTCCTTCCTTTTCGAATCCTTGCTTCTCTGGGATGTTCTTTGTTCATAACGATCATCTCTACTCCTTCTCTCTCTTGGCGGTGATTCTTCTCTTCTACTTCTTCTCTTGGGAGGATCTTCTATTCTTTTGTAGGGTGTCGTACACTCATTGGAATAGTGTCCGGGTCTCCCACAATTGTAGCAATTGCGTTCTCGACTGGAAGATCTTTTGTCATTGTAGGACCTTGACTTGGAGCTTCTCTCTTTGCTTCTACTCTTGTAGAATTTGTTGAAGTTCTTCACCATTAAGCTCAATTCTTCATTGAAGGTTTGTTTCTCACTTGATGATGTAGGGGCTTCACATGAGGCTTTGTAAGCACCACTTGACTTGTTGTGAAGTTCCTCCTTATCCTTGAGTGACATCTCATGAGCAACAATTCTTCCAATGACCTTCATTGGCTTGAGATTCTTGTAATTTGGCATCATTTGGATCAATGTGCACACGGTATCATATTTTCCATCCAATGCTCTTAGGATCTTCTGGATGATGAATTTTTCGATCATCTCTTCACTTCCTAAGCCCGCAATCTCATTTGTGATAAGAGCAAGCCTAGAGTACATTTCAGCGACACCTTCACCATCCTTCATTTTGAACTTGTCAAGTTGACTTTGGAGCACATCCAATTTGGATTCCTTGACGGAGTCGGTACCTTCATGCATATCAATCAAAGTACCGCAAATTTCCTTTCCATTCTCAAGACGGCTGATTTCGTTGAATTCTTCGAGGCACAATCCTTTGAAGAGGATATCACAAGCTTGAGCGTTGTATTGCAGCATCTTCAACTCTTCAGCACTAGCTTCACGATTTGGTTCTCTCCCATCAAATAATTCACCTTGCAAGCCAATACACACAATAGCCCAAACGGCGGGGTTATGTCCGAGAATATGCATTTTCATCTTTTGCTTCCAACTAGCAAAATTAGTACCATCAAAGTAAGGACCTCTACGGTGATAGTTTCCCTCGGTTGACGCCATACTCTCCTAGGTTGTGAAACCAAGGCTATGACCACCAAAAGCTATGGAAATCAAAGCAAATGGAGACCAAAGCTCTGATACCACTTGTAGGATCAGAAGTATGTCTAGAGGGGGGGGGGGTGATTAGACTACTTGACCAATTAAAAACTCAACCTTTTCCCAATCTTAGTCTTTGGCAGATTTTAGCTATCTTAGCACAAGTCAAGCAATCTTCACACAATTCAAGCAAGCATGCAAAGAGTATATGAGCAGCGGAAAGTAAAGCATGCAACTTGCAAGAATGTAAAGGGAAGGGTTTGGAGATTTCAAATGCAATTGGAGACACATATGTTTTTGTCGTGGTTCCGATAGCTGGTGCTATCGTACATCCATGTTGATGGAGACTTCAACCCACGAAGGGTAACGGTTGCGCGAGTCCACGGAGGGCTCCACCCACAGAGGGTCCACGAAGAAGCAACCTTGTCTATCCCACCATGGCCGTTGCCCACGAAGGACTTGCCTCACTAGCGATAGATCTTGACGAAGTAGGTAATCTCCTTGCCCTTACAAACTCCTTGGTTCAACTCCACAATCTTGTCGGAGGCTCCCAAGTGACACACAATTTACCAATCTCGGTGGGACCGAATCAACAAACTCGGTCAGACCGATTTAGTAAACCTAGTGACCGTTAGTGATTTTTGGTGGGACCGACATGCAACTCGGTAGGACCGATATGGTTAGGGTTAGGGCATAACATAATCTCGGTGAGACCGATTACACAAACTCGGTGAGACCGATTTTGGTAATAAGCTAACCAGAGAGTTGGTCAGGTAAACTCGGTGGGACCGGTTCGCTCATTTCGCTGGGACCGAAATGTTACAAAAAGGAAACAGAGAGTTTACATTGCAATCTCGGTGGGACCGATCCCTCACTCCGGTTAGACCGAAACATTACAAAGGTAAACAGAGAGATTACAATCCCATCTCGGTGAGACCGAGATCCCTATCGGTGAGACCGATTTGCCTAGGGTTTGTGGCAGTGGCTATGACATCTGAACTCGGTGGCGCCGGATAGAAAGAATCGGTGGGGCCGAGTTTGACTGTTGGTTTAGGTCAAATGTGGATATGAAAAAGTAGTTGAGGGTTTTTGGAGCATATCACTAAGCACTATGGAGCAAGAAACTCATTAAGCAACACCTCATCCCTCCTTGATAGTATTGGCTTTTCCTATAGACTCAATGTGATCTTGGATCACTAAAATATAAAATGTAGAGTCCTGAGCTTTTGAGCTTGAGCCTATCCTTTTGTCCTTAGTATTTTGAGGGATCCACTTTCCTCATCCATGCCATGCCATTCATTGAGCTTTCCTAAAATATTTGTCTTGGAATAGTATTAGCCCAATGAGCTATATGTTGTTAGGAATTACCAAAACCACCTAGGGATAGTTGCACTTTCATTTTGTCAAGCCCTTTTTCGAAGACACAAGCCACCGACCTTTCCTTATCAAAACATATGTTGTAAATGTGTGGGTAGCTATCTTTTAAAGCTTTAGGTCCAATCCACCAGTCTTTCCAAAATCTGGTATTTTCCCCATCTCCAACCTCAAATTTACACAGAGAAAAGAAAAATTTCTTGTGTTTCATTAGTTCTCCCCAAAATTGTGAATCACCTTTTCTACTTTTCACACTGTTGATGCAAGTCTTTTTAATGTATTTCTGTCTCAAAATCCTCTGCCACACCCCATTTGTGTTATAAATTTCCCACCGCCATTTGCATAGTAATGTTTTTTCATAAAAGCTAGATTATGAATACCCAAACCACCCATATCTTTAGGCTTACAAACCTCTCCCCATCTTACTAGGTGATATTTTTTCTTGTCATTACTTTCTTGCCACAATAGCCTAGCACTAAAAAAATTCATTCCTTTTTCTACTCCCACAAGCAACCCATAAAATGACATGATAAAGTATGGAATCCCAGTCAATGAGGATTGGATCAGTGTCAATCTACCAGCACTAGCTAACAGCCTCCCTTGCCAAGTCCCACATTTTCCTTCCATATTATTTTCAAAAGGTTTCCAGTCTTTATTCTGAATTCTTTTCTTATCCACTGGGAGGCCTAAATATCTCATAGGAAGATCTCCCATAGGACAGGTGAATATTCTAGAGTATTCCTGCTTTTTATCAGCAGCTGCCCCAAATAGGAATATCTCACTTTTGTGGAAATTAATCTTCAAGCTAGACATTTGTTCAAACAAGCATAATATCTATTTTAAATTGCAGGCACTTTCATAATCATCTTGCAACAAAAACATGGTATCATCTGCATATTGTAACATATTGACTCCCCCCTCTATAGTATTAGCCAATAAACCTTTGATCAGCCCAGCCTTTCTTGCATTATCCATAAGGATAGCTAAGGCATCTGCTGCTAGGTTAAACATTAAGGGGGACAAAGAATCTCCCTGTCCCAACCCTTTATGAGTAGGGAAATAAGGACCATAATTTTCATTAACTTTGACACACACTCTACCCCCTCTAATAGTACCCATTACCCAATCTATCCATTTATCAGGAAACCCTTTTCCTTTTAGCATTTGCATCACAAAAGGCCATTTAATTTTATCATATGCTTTTTCAAGGTCCACTTTCAGCAATAAAGCACTCTATTTCTTGACATGCACACTATTAAGCGCTTCATGCAAAACCAACACCCCTTCCATGATATACCTGCCTTTAACAAAGGCTATTTGTATTGGAGATATGATAGAGCTAGCCACAAGATTAAGTCTATTCATCAAGACTTTTGTAAAAAATTTATTAAAACTAACATTCAGCAAACAGATTGGCATAAACTCCTGAATCTGATTTGCTTCTTTGGTTTTTGGCACCAAGGTAATGATGCCATAATTCAGTCTTTTGATATCTAGGGTCCCAGCATACATGTCATCAAACATATGCTTGAGACCCTCTTTAATCAGATCCTAGAAGTGTTGATAAAATTCAGCAGTAAATCCATCTGGGCCTGGGGATTTGTTACGTGCCATCTGAAAAACAACTTTCTTATTTCCTCAAAGGAAAACTCCCCAATCAACATTTCTTTTTGATATAGGAATATCTTATTGAAATTTTCAATGCACAATGATATATTAGAAGTATCTGCTTCTCCAAACAGGTTTCTATAAAAAGTTGTAATATAATCAATTAAGTTTTTCTCCCCTTCCACCCTTCCATCTTCTTGGTCCAGCACTGTGATTTTATTTTTCCTATGTCTCCCATTTTCTTTTGCATGAAAGTATTTAGTGTTGCTGCCCCCCAATCAATTCATCTACTTTTTCCCTTTGTTTCCATTTGGCCTCCTCCTGCCCCAACAGTCTATCTAGTTGGGCCCTGAGTTCCATTTGTTCTTTTCTGTCCTCCACATTCAGTCCATAATTTTCACATTTTTTGTCAATGTTATCAAGTTTGATTAATATGTCTTTTTTAAGCCCCCTGTACCATGCATTCATATTCCTATTCCATCCCTTCAGGACAGGTCTCAAGCTTCTCAATTTACATTGCCAGTTCTCTATACTAGATTCTTTTGAACCATTGTTCCTCCAAGTTTTACTAACCAGTTCATCCACCCCTTCTCTCATAAACCAGAAGTTTTCAAATATAAATAGAGGGTCATTTTTGACCACATCTCCAGTATCTAGAAATAGAGGTACATGGTCAGATTTTTCTTTGCACACCGCAGAGACCTCTGTCAAGGAATATCTTTCTTCCCATTCTACATCACAAACCACTCTATCTAGTTTTTCAAAGGTAGGTTGGGGTAAATTGTTGCCCCAAGTGTATTGTCTCCCATGCATATTCAATTCCCTAACCCCAGCTTGTTCTATAATCACATTGAACAAAAAAACTCCAATGCCCTGGTGTGCCAGGTTTGTTTTCTCGGAGGCTTTCCTTATAATATTAAAATCCCCCCCCATCAGGATGGGATTTACACTTTCTTTTGAAAAACCCTAGCCAACTCAGCAAGAAATCTCGCTTTCCAGATGGCTGAGCATCCCCATATACCACCATCAAGTCTCAAATGAAATTGTTTTTTATATCTTGAACAATCATTTTTATAAAATATTCCCCATCTTCCTGGGTAATAACATCCAAAGTAGTATAGTTCACTCCAAGTAATAGCCCCCTTTATTGCCCCTTGATGGTACATGATGCCAATAGAAGTCTCTCCCTCCACAAATCCCATGTATATCATTTTTAGAGAAATAATCTCTCATAGTCTCTTGCAAACCTATGAAGTCTACCTTCATATCGATCACCATTTCTCTCATAAATCTCCTTTTGATATCCCCCAAACCCCCTCATGTTCCAGAAAACTCCTCTCATTTTCCCTCCCTTTTTTGCCAGATCCCTTTTTGTTTTTAATTTTAATGGCAGATTTCTTTCGAGAACTTCTAAAAGATCTGTTATTATTTTTATTCTTACCCCTAGAGAACATTTGTCTGAATTCGTCTCATCCTTCCATCTCTTCTTCTTCACCACTCTCCATTTCACCCCCATCTAAGTCATCAATATCATATTCCCCTGTATCTATCATATGAGTATATTATCCTCCTCATTTTTGTCAGCACAAATTTCTTCACCATTTTTCTATTATTAACTAACCATAGATAAATCTTGGCTTTTTCAACCATCTTAATCAGATTGATATTATGTTCAATCTTATCAATATCCTCTCCTAACTTCACTCCCACTTTTGCTGCCACCTCATTAAGAATTGTATCAGAAGTATGTAAAAAGTTAGGAATTTTTTCCTTACCATAATTATCTTTATCAGCAGCCCTTTTCTTTTCCATTTGTTCAATGTTGCAATCTTCTTTCCCTTTGTTACTGTCACTTCTCCTATACATGTCCGTACTTTTTGCATCCAATTCCCCCCTCTATGCTTTCTTAACCATGTGCTCAAATAAGTCTGGATCCTGACTGGCAGTATAGTCCACAGGCTCTATGTATCCATCTTCCACTTCCTCTCCTCCAAGAGCTTTCAATTGCTTGTCAATATCTTCCAGAGTATCCATTTTTTCCAAATTCACTCCCTCAGCTGTATTTTCCATCTTCTCTTCCTCTCCATCTTTAGTCACTGGTTGTGAGTCTCCCTCTATCTCATACCTGCTCACCCTTTGCTGGAGTAGATCATGCTGTCTTTTAATCTCTTTCTCCAGAGCTATTTTTATCCTTTTAGCCTCATGTCTCTTCCTTTCTTCAGCAACTAGCTGAGCAGCTTGTCTAGCAGCCATCTCCTCTAACACTTCCAATCTAGCCAGCAATTTTTTCTCTCCTTCTAACATATCCTCTCCCCCTTCCTTCTTGATGTAGCTGCATTATCCTCCACTATCCTTTCTTGGGGAGTTATTAACAACAACTTTTTCATATTGTGCTAATGACACCCCCAAGGCACACTTGATTTCTTCTGGTCTTCTTGATTTCCTTTCATCTTCTTTTCACTTTCTTTTTGATCAACTACTTCATCTAGATTAATATAGTCAAAGACTGTTCTTTTTTTCCCTTCCTCAATTTTGCACCATCCTTGTTCAACCACTGATTCTAGGGAAAATTCAATATCATATAGCAGTAGTTCCTTTGTAGTAATCTCAGTTTCAGATGGGATCTTATGTAAATCTCTGACCCCAACTTTCAACCTAATTTCCTCTCTGTGGTGAATGTGTTCTACATCCACCTCCACTACTGGCCCTAGAGCTGATCTAATTTCACAAACCCCTAGGAAATGTCTCAAAGAATCTGGCACGCCATGCATCTGAATCCAAATGGAATGTAATTTTCCTTTGGCCTTGTCATCAGGGATCCAAAAGTCCACTTCTATCACTGCCTTTGCCCCAAGGTGTGTAATTTTTTCAAAAAAAATAGTTCCACCAATTTAGCTTTGTTGGGAACTCTGACCAAGAAAGTCCGAGGGCTTTGAAATTTGGCCCTCCATGTCCATCCTTAATCAAACATTCTAGCCAGACCCTGCACTAAAGTGGTCTCATTCAACATCCCAAAGTGTACTGTATTATGGCCATTGGATTAGCATGGTCAACAGCAGATATTTCTTTAGTGTTCTGCACCAGCAAGCATCCCAAACCTTTGGCTCCATATCCTACATATTTGGTAACTAGTTTTGGCTGTCTGAGGATAGTGCAATCTTCTGTTCTGTGAGACCCTCTCTGGCAGACCACACAAAACACATTGTTTCTACAATCATTACTAATATGAGCACTTTCTTTGCACTTGCCATAGATGACCTCTTTTTCCATGTCCCTCTTCATTCTTGTTTCCACTCCCTTTGTCACTAGTTTGTTTTTCTCCATGTGGGACTGTTAGCACCCCCCTTTGGGCACATTTGCCAGCAAGCACTAGTAGTGTTGTGCCCTCTCAGCAGGTGGTATGAACCCCATTTTTCCCAAACCTAGGCCAACACGCAAAATTTGGGGGAAATTCTGAGTAGATGTAACATGAACATCCTTCCCCTCACTCTGTTTCCCATGATTGCCCTCTTTTTGATTATGATCTGTTTCACCTCCTCTCTGTCCAGAAACAATGACCTCAGATCTGCCCTCTCCTCTAGTCTGATATTCGAATCTACCTTTGTTTCCACCAAAACTCCAAAATCCTGCTGCTCTTCTCTCCTGATATCCATTCCCTCCCCCGAAGTTGTTATAGAATCTGTCTCCACCACCGCCTCTTCCTGCCCCATCCCCAAATCTGAAATTCCCACCCCCCTCTCTTCTATCTCCATATCCCCGATTCCTGTCACCAAACCTTCTGAAATTCCTACCATGTGGGGAATTGTTTCTGCCTGAAGAAAAATTACCTCTCCCTCCTGGACCTCCTCTCCCTGCCCCAGCCTGCCAATTCCCTGACCTCCCAGCCATATCTTCTTCCTCACTTCCTTGAGCTTCCGGGGCCTCCTCACTCTCGAAAAGGTGGAGGAAGAAGGGGTCAGTAAACCCTAGGGGAGGGATGTGGTCAGGTTTTATACCTGTTTGCCCCCACTCCTCCCCCCCTTCCTCCGTAATGGGGGCCTTTTTCAGCCCATCTGGATTTTTATCTGGCCCACTAACCATCCCCTTGCTCCCAACATTTTTTGTTCCCACTTTCTCTGCCTCCTCCCCCAAATCTATCACCGTATCTACAAAATTTTCTAAGAAAACATTCTCAGGAATCTCATATGTTTTTATTAGTTTTTTTATCAATTTTGGCAGCTTCATTCATATGTATCAATCCACAATATTGTATTTCAAAATTATCATCTCCTTCTACTCCCTCTAGCTAGTTAGATATTGGGCAAAGATCTTCAAACTTGGGAACCAGGGGTCTCATTTTTATCAATGCTAAATCTACATCCCTATCATGTACTTCCCCCAATTAGGTGAGTCCATGTCAACATAATGAGTCTGATAATTTTTTCCTCTGCACCCCTCTTTTTCCTGTTTTTATCCCCTCCATCTCCTACGCCAATCAACATACTCAGAACTATTGGGGAACGTAGCATGCAATTTCAAAAGATTTCCTATGATCACGCAAGATCTATCTAGGAGATGCATAGCAACAAGAGGGGGAGAGTGTGTCCACATACCCTCGTAGACCGAAAGCAGAACCATTAGTTAACATGGTTGATGTAGTTGAACGTCTTCACGATCCGAATGATCCAAGTACCGAACGTACGACACCTCCGTGTTCAGCACAGGTTCAACTCGATGACGTCCCTCGAACTCTTGATCCAGCAGAGAGTCGAGGGAGAGTTTCGTCAGCACGACGGCATGGTGACGGTGTTGATGATGTGATCCGCGCAGGGCTTCACCTAAGCACTACGACGCTATGACTGGAGGAGTAAACTGTGGAGGGGGGCACCACACATGGCTAATACAATTGATCTTGTGTCCTCTAGGGTGCCCCCTTGCCTCCATATATAAAGGAGGAGAGGGGGAGGCCAGGCCGGCCCGTGTAGGGCGTGCCAAGAGAGAGGAGTCCTACTAGGACTCACTACAAAAAAATACACTTCCGTGATGATACGTGTTTGTCACAATAGGTCGCGTTTTCTGTCATGCATGTACATCCATGACGATTTTATGACAGAATCAAGATAGTCATACCTATGCTGTCGTAGAAGTGTTCCATGACATTACCAAAATTATCATCACGGAAGTGTCCACTTCCATGATGATAAATCACGCGTCATAGAAGTGCTTTCGTCAAGGGTGACCGACACATGGCATCCACCGTTATGGAACGCCGTTAAGCTATCGGGTCCGGTTTTGGATACGATAACCCATTAACAGCCCCGACCAATGGGGATTTTCCACGTGTAAAATCATCATTGGCTGGAGGAAACACGTGTCAGCTCACCGTTGGGACAGATGTCATCCACTCATTGGACCGAAGGCGCCTATGATACGTCAACACGTGGCATGACCCAACAGAGGCCCATTCCTGTGAAAAGGCCGGCCTGTTTGACTTGGTCAAAAGGTGGCGGGCCGGTCCACGGAAAGCCTGTTAACGGCCTGTTCACATATAGCCCATTTATAGCCCGCCAACCCAGGGCCCGTTACAACCTATCCGAATTAGGCACAGTAGCATCATCTCGGCCATCCAATATGATTCCAACCCGTTTTAACTTCCGGTCCATGTATGGCCCATGATGTCTTTCGGCCCATATGAGGCCCTTTGTAACTCTTGGCCCATTAATGGCCCATGGTGAAACTGGCCCGTAATGAACAGTGTATCACTTTATACCAATTAACGACCCATTATTCCATTGGTCCGTTTCTAGCCCACGTTATCTTTCGGCCTTCTCAGGGCCCATTTATTCTTGGGCTCATTTCCAGCATTCGGTTACTTACGACCCGTTACTGTAATTTTCTGCTTGTGGGCCAAATTCAGCCCGTGGTTACAGTCGGCCCGTTTGTGGCCCGTTATTACGTTGGGCCCTTTTCATAGCGTCATCAAATACAACCGATAAATGATGACCTGTTATGGTCGGCCCATGAACAGGCAATTCCAACTCTAGCCCGTTTATGGCCATAATGCGGTCTGTTATTGGCCAATGTTTGGCCAATTGATCATACGGCCCGTTGAAGGCCCATTGATGATACGACCCGTAGAAGGCCCATTGTGTCTACGACCCGAAGAAGGCCCATTGTGTCTATGACCCATAGAAGGCCCATTGTTTCTACGCCCTGTAGGAGGCCCAGTGTCACTACAGTAAATATGTAGCCCATGGTTATTGTGGCCTAGTTTTAAAAAATAGGTTATTGCGACTACTAGCAAACCACAGAAAAAGAACTGCACTCACTACAAGCAAGCAAATAAACAAGACAACAAGGAAATAAATAAGCAAGCAACTTATGCTAGGCTATCATGGCTATTACACATATTACATCCACTGGGCATCAAAGTTCGCCACCAGTGCAAATATAGGGAACAAAGCAGCACATCATATGCACTGGTTGTCAAAGTTAGCGACCAACACAAATAAACGCCGCAACAAAACAAGTCCAGAACTGAAACCACTTCAGAAGATATCAAGAAACAATATCCTGGGTACACATAATGCTGGCAAGATTCTTAGCAAGCTTATTAACTTTCTCTTGTTTGGCGCTTAAATCCTCCAACGCTTGCTGTTGCACCAGAAAGTATGCATCTGAATTCTGGAGGGACTTCCTTAGTCCTTCAGCTTCCTGTCGTAGCACATCTGATCGATATCTTTCAACTTGAAGTTGAGACTCAAGAAGACGAACTGATTCAGGCACCGAGTTCGAAGAGCTTGAACAGCAGTAGTGGCCAGTAACTCGAACACTACATCAACATAGGACTTTTGGGTTCTCTCACTCTCGTCAAGATAGTTTTTATCAGCTTTCTTGGAGACCAACAGGGATGTCTCACTATCTTGAACCTTATCTGCATTACTTCCTTTACCATTGCATAACGGGGTACTATTCTCCAATATTTTGTCCGCATTCTAAAAGAGAAAAAAGCAGACACATCACATGTTTACCATGTTGTATATGAAACTCATTTTGGTAAATGAGTTCAGTAGTAAAGTGGACACGATAACAGCATGAAACAAACATATATCTATGTACCATGGTCATTTTATGGTCTATATCATTCTAGTTTTTGTTGCCAAATCAAGATAGAGACAGTTCAAATAATATTTGTTCAAGACAAAGCAGAATAGACAAAATATAACTGTGGGAAACTATAGAGCAATAACAACACTGTAATGTGCATGACATGAGAACATAACTGTTTATTCAATTGAAGCTGAAATCAACATAGAGCAAGTTACAACAGCAAACCAGTTAAAGAAACAGGTTTAAAACATACCTGTTGCGCCATTGGAGTTTCAATTCCATCCTTCAAATTTGAAAATAGTTGGTATGAGTAAATACAGTTATGCAAGAGCAAAGGAGTATGAACCATAGCTACAGAACCTGACCTGAGAACAAATCTTCTTCTCCTTTAAGCGTTGAGTTGGGATTCGGAGTGGTGCTCCTCGTGCTTTGGGCACTGTAGTTCCCTTACTAACTGCTCGTGTTTGGGTGCTCTATGGTGGAGATGGTGCTGTGTCAACTGGAACTGGGTTACTATCTGCCGGGGTTGGGGTTAGAAGGGGTGTAGCTGGTTCTTTGTCCAACTGGGTAGGGGTACAATCTGCGAGAGTCTGGGTTATGTGTGGTGGGGCTGGTTCTTGGGCAAGTACAACCGTGGTTCTATCTGCATCAACTAGTAGCACTATCTTTTCTAAAGACCATGTTGTTACTCCCTTAGATACTGCCATCACCCTCTCTAATTCAAATGGCTGATAAACAAGAAAAGTAATTGAAAGTACATACATTGTATGATAGACAGGTGCAATGGATAGTGGGGAATAAAAGAGGGCATGAAATAATTCACATTTATGTTGTCTAACCAAATAGGATAGCATGACACAATTTCACATATATGATGGCTAACTAAACAAGATAGCATGACACAATTTCACATTATGATGGCTAACTAAAAGAGATGGAAAGACATAGTTCAAAATATGATGAATATGTAAACAGGATGACATGACATAACTATATAATGTGTTTATTAAATAGGTTGGCATGCCATAATTCACATACATTCACGGATAGAATGACATAATTCAGAATATGATGACTGTAAACACTAAACAGGATGAGATGATATAACTATATGATGTCTTTATTAAATGGGTTGCCATACCATAATTCAGATAGATGCTGTGTATGTAAACATGATAGCATGATATAATTCAAATATATGATTTATATAGTAAGCAAGTAAGCAGATGGAAATCCATATATGATGTGAAAACTAAGCAATGCAAGGCAACATGCATGACATGGGTAATATAACCCTGCCAAGTTTGAGCATAGACCTCAGGGAGAAATAGGACTGGTCATCAGTCTCCGAATCCTCCTCTGAGGAGCTCTCTGTAACCAGCAAGATGTCTGCTTCAGCTGGTAGCATTGTCTTCTTTGAATACCTTGTGTTCTCTCCAGATACTTCCATCACCGCTTCAAATGGCCGATGCACAGGAAGAGTAGTTGAATATACAAACATTATCGACAAATGGAACACGTAATACAAAAAATGATAGCATGATATAATTCACATACATGATGATTGGCTAAACAGCATGGCGTTGCATAATTCACACATATAATGCCTTTGCAACAAGATAGCATTGCATAATTCACATATATAATGTCTTGCAACAAGATGGCAATGCATAATTCACATATATGGTAATTAGACACTAAATAAGTGGCATTCACACAAAGCATGTCTAAACCAATCAAATGACATAGCAATGCAAGGCACCATATGCATGATATGAGCAACATAACCCTGCCAAGTTAGAGCATACACCTCGGGGTGGGGGGGGGATAGGACTGGTCATCTGTCTCTGAATCCTCCTCTGAGGAGCTATCCGAAACCAGCGAGATATGCGCTTCGTCAGATAGCATAGTCTGCTCTGAAGACCTTGTTTTCACTCCGGAATTTTCCATCACCGTGTTAAATGGCTGATGCACACGAAGAGTAGTTGAATGTACTAACATTGTTGACAAATGTAATACATAACGAAAAAAGGATGACCTGATATAATTCACATATAAGATGACTGGCTAAGCAAGATGGCATTGCAAAATCCACATATATGATGCCTGGCTAAACAAGATGGCCTTGCATAATTCACATAAATGATGAATAAACTAAACACATGGCATTCACACAAAGGATGTCTAATGCGAAGCATCCCACAATCATGTTCATGGACGTACCTACATCCCCCTCGACACCACTTGGACCTATGACAAGAGCACGAATGAAGGCTATCGAAGATAAGGTGAACTCGCTCCTCGCCTAACTACCCCTTTCTTCACATGAGTCATGGCTACTACCTCAAGTGGAAATATTATGTGTGATCAGGTTCTTAGAAGAAGGCCACGGAACAACTACATTCCATGGCCAAGATGGTGAGGACACCAAGCATGAAGGCCAAGAAGAAGAGACGCGGAAGATGCTACAGCCACTGGACGACCGCTGGCCACCGGACGTCCGACACCTGATGACCAGCCTGGCCAAGACCCAGCAGACGCATGCTATAGCAAGCGGACGACCGGCCCAGACCGCACGTCCGGCGACACATCCCAGCGAGCAGACGGCCGGCCCGCACCGAACGTTCGACAACTGCACACCTGAGGAGATATTAGCGGAAGACTGAAGACACCGGACGGCCGACACCACCATCACAGAACAGAATCTACGGAAGACCGGAGCCACCGGACGACCGGCGACTGGACGCCACCGGACTTCCGGCATCCCTGCAATCGAGCCAAATTAGCGGAAGTACGAGGCCTACCGGACGTCCGAACGACCGGTAGAGGCCGGGCATCCGCTGCCATTGTGCCCGCAGCCTTAGGCTGATGCCCTTGTACCCCTTCACTTCGACCCCCATTTGCACTACGACTATAAATAGACCTCTCCCACCTCCTAGCTAGGGTTAGCATTGTGATAGCTCATATTTTGAGATAGAGCTTTGCTCATCCACTTGGTTACTTCTCCTCGGAGCTCACGACCTCTTTGGAGAAGATCCCCCAAGCGGATTCAAGACCCTTTCACGGGAAGAACCTTCAAGACCTCCTCTTGGAGAAGACCCTTTGTATCATCCTTTGTTGACTTGAATCATGTATCACTCTTTGTGTCTCGATGACTAGCGCATGTGTGATTTTATTCTTGTTGGTTGAGTGTTTCTCTCGTGTTTTTCCCTGGTTTCCCTCCTTGTGTTCTTCGTGTTCGTGGTAGTTTTCCCCTCCAAACATGAAAGATCAACCTCTAGGGTTCCATCCTACATCATCTTTGATCAGAGCCAGCTTGCTCATGATCTTGGTATCATGAGCCACATTGATCACGCTTTTGGAGCCACTACCCTTTGTTTTCTAGCTTGATTTTGTTGTTTTCGTCCTAAATTCGAAAATCCCCACCAAAAATAGCCCCAAATGTTTTTTGTGATTTGTTGGTGTGATGAAGTTTTGTTGGATTTGATCCATGGATTTGTGTTGCCGCGTGTGGATCTAGCTTTCCCCCATCTTTGCCACCCTTTCCATCCACAAAATCGCTCGGATTTGACCTCTTCATCATCCTCCACCATGGAAAACGAGTTGTTCATCCCGTGCCCGAAATCGCCCAGGCACCGGACGACAGCTGGCCATCGGACATCTGTTGGACCCTGACAAAACTGAACCTTCTTAGTTTGGTTTTACCCCGTTCCACCGCCACTTCCTCATACGCACTTGCATACCACCACCGTTTTCTACAACCACCATCGCTCACCCGTTTCGCACCCCGACAAGTTTTGAAATGTTTTGGTCTTTGAGATTTTGAGTTGTGGTTCCCGTGTCCTATTGTGTTTTGGCTAAATAGGTACGGTTCAACATCATCATCACCACCGCTCATCTTTGCAAAGGACTCATCATCGCCAAGGATGGTAACCTCAATGACATCTTTGTCATTTCCTTGCCATTGCATTGATAACCACATAGCCTTACTTTTGCATTGCTTACCCATCGAGAATAGCCACTGAGTATTGCCGGCAATGTGACTTGTGCACATTAGTGATCATACTCCATAGCATACATACCATATCATAGTGGTGCATATCTTGGTATCCTCTTTTGTGTCACAAAGTTGTCATCGCATACACAATTGCTATCTTGGTTCATGAAGTTTTGCATGAGAAAAGAGCTCAAAAGAGAAAGATCCAAACAAGCTTTTAAGCAAGAAGGGAAAGATAAGCAAAGAGCTTATAAGCAAGAACCATAGCATCATTTTCATATCTGATCATCTTGGATCATACCATCGGAACACCATACATATAGCATACTTGGGATAAAGGTTGTTGCATTTTTGCATAGTAGGTTGTGCACAAGTTCCGTATCCGCCTATTGTGCAATTGTGCTAGCGTCTCTCTAGTGTTGTGCAACAAGAGCATTTTCGTGGTCTCCACATTTTGGCTCATTCCTTGGTTGCATGACCCCACTTATCTATTTGCGTGTGTGTTTCCGTGTACCACTACTTGCTTGGTCTACTTGTTGCATTTGCAAATTTGTGAATCATTTCCAACATTATTGAAGCTCACTTACAATTGCATCAAATTTTGTGCCACCATCCTAACCAAGCTCCACCATAAGCTTTTACTTGTGTAGGTGTGAGAACTGACAAGAATTGGTACCAATTGTGCTATTTCATTGTCCGCATTTGAGTGATCATTGATACATCTTCAACATCGGTGAAGGTACATTTGGTATAAGTTCTTATCTTTCTCCAACTCACATTTTGCTTGGAATGATGGATAGCCCAAGTTCTTCTACC
The DNA here is from genome assembly GCA_900231445.1 of Triticum turgidum subsp. durum. NCBI lineage: Eukaryota > Viridiplantae > Streptophyta > Magnoliopsida > Poales > Poaceae > Triticum > Triticum turgidum. The sequence goes on along the minus strand of LT934114.1, from coordinate 174,590,311 downwards.
AACCCACTCTTCATCGAGCAAGACGATGGCATGTCATCATACGTCAGCAAGAGACACCTCTTTGGTGCACAACGAGTGTTGCATCAAGAGCAACAAGCAATGAGCGACCACATCGACAATCTCGCTACCGGCTTGTGACTCTCCGAGCAACGAACAAAAGACTACTTCGACAACAAGCTCGATGCTCACAAGCAAGAGAATGATGCAAGAACGGAAGAGATCCGTGCCTTGTTGGTGAACCACCATCCTTCCACTTCTTCATACTCAAGATGGAGCCTCTCAAGTCTACACTCCAACGACATCTTCTCTGGCTCAAGTGCACCGACATCAAACACTCTTTGATGAGTCGCGCATCAAGATCGTCATGCATCTCGCAATCCTCTACACGGCAATCATTCGCAAGAGCAAGTCGACGCGCAAGCACATCGTCATCAACCAAACCAAGTTCCTCTTGCACAAGCTCAAGAACGACAACGTCAACGTCACCAAGAGGAAGAGCAAGCGCGACAACATCAAGATGAACAAGACGCCGAGGCTCAACATCTTCAACAACAACAACGTGAAGCACAAGCACTTGAGGCGCAACGTGCCCTTCAAGAATCAAGTCGAGCCATTGCCAACCGCAACCACGATAGGCGCAATCAAGAAGAAATCCAAGAGCAGAACTACCAACCAAGAGTGCAATGTCAAGTTCCTCAACCTCCCCCACAAGCTCGACAAGCTCCTCCACAACCTCAAGTTCAAAATGAGCAAGACGACTATGGACATCATCTGCACCAAGAGCAACATGAGGTTGATAATCCTCCACGTCAAGGGCATCATCATCAGCCTCGACCACATCACAATGAAGAGAAACACTACGCCAAGCTAAAGTTCACCATGCCCAAGTTCAATGGAAGCAATGATCCCGAAGAGTACCTATCATGGGCATTGAAGGTCGACCAAATCTTTCGTTTGCACATCTATGAGGAAGAGAAGCAGATTGCTATGGCATCACTTGATTTCCAAGACTATGTGCTCATATGGTGGGAACAAGTCCTTGAGCGTCAAGAAGCAAGAGGTGAACCACCAATCACCACTTGGGCTCACCTACTACAACCGTGATCTCTTCAAGAAGCTCCAACTACTCAAGCAAGGAAAAAGAGTGTTGAAGAATAATACAAAGAAACGGAGATAACCATGATACGAGCCAATGTCATGGAAGATGATGAGCAAACTATGGCACGTTTCTTGAATGGCCTCAATCATCCCATCAAGAAGATTGCCGACTTCCAACCCTACTCCAACCTCATTGAGCTCGTGCATCAATCTACCAAAGCGGAACAAGTGCAAGATGACTTCAAGTACGCCAAGTACTCGTCCAAGAGCTATGGATTCTCCAACAACCAAGATTCAACGGCTCCAACAACTTCTACTTTAACCAAGCCATCTACAAGCAACAACGACAAGTTGAGTTACAAGAAAGCTTCGACAACCTCAAGTCGTCCTCCTCCTCCTACAAGCAACTTCAATCCGCGCGCTTCATCATCTACTCCAACCGATGAGACTGTCAAGACAAGCTCCTTCAAGTGTTCCACTTGCAGCGGCCAAGGCCACAAGGCCTTTCAATGTACCAACAAGCACACCATGATCCTCAACGACGACGGAACCTATGACTCCATGAGTGAAGAGGAAATGGAAGCCCTTGAGCAAGTGGCCATGCACCGGCGCATGAACGAATATGAAGATGATCAAGTCTTTTGTGATGAGGATTCGAGCCCCGCTTTCGTTGTCTCCAAAGTCTTGACTCTTCAACATCAACAAGACGAAGACCAAAGATGCCACATCTTCCACACTAAGGCCGGCATCAATGGAAAGTCCATCAAGGTCATCATCGATAGAGGTAGTTGTCACAACTTGGCAAGTGAAGAACTATGCTCCAAGCTCCAATTGGTCAAGATGAAGCACCCGCACCCATACAAGGTCCAATGGCTAAGCGATTCCGGCACTATACGAGTTGAGCATACGGTCCAAGTTTCCTTCAAAATTAGAGCATATGAAGACACTTTGGAGTGTGATGTCATCCCGATGTCTGTTTTCCACCTCCTTCTTGGTAGACCATGGCAATTTGACCGCAGCGTCATCCACAACGGGCGTACCAATCACTATAGCTTCAAGATGAAAGGGAAGGAATATGTGCTACGACCTATGTCTCCTAGTCAAGTGATCGCCGACAAGCCAGCCACCCATCATGGAGAAAAGAATGAGAGAGTGATCCACCCAAAAGAGAGCGAGAGCCACAAGCCAAAACCGAGTGCCTCCATGATGAGCGACAAGAAAAACTTTGTCCTATTTGCCACCAAGTGAGATGAGAGAAGTGTGTGAGAACCCATCGAGTGTTATGCACTTTGTCCTTGTGTGCAAGGACGAGGCACCAACAACTAACAACTCTCACGATCTACCTTTAGTGTTGTCTTCTCTTTTGCAGGAATTCCAAGATGTTTTCCCCGATGAGCTACCTCCGGGTCTACCTCCACTACGAGGCAATGAGCACCGAATTGACCTCATCCCCAGAGCACCTCTTCCAAACAAGTCTCCCTACCGTGTCAACCCCGAAGAAACTAAGGAGATCCAACGGCAAGTACAACAACTACTCGACAACGGACATGTACGTGAAAGCTTAAGCCCTTGTGCCGTTCCAGTTATACTTGTGCCCAAGCAAGATGGTAGTTATCGCTTGTGCTCCGATTGTAGACCCATTAATGCTATCACCATTCGTTATATGACTCCCATTTCTCGCCTAGATGATATGCTAGATGAACTTAGTGGTGCCACCATTTTCTCAAAAATTGATCTTAAAAGTGGCTATTATCAAATCCACATACAAGAAGGTGATGAATGGAAAACCGCTTTCAAAACAAAATTTGGCTTGTACGAGTGGTTGGTTATGCCTATGGGTTTATCGGAAGCTCCCGGTACTTTCATGCGGCTTATGTATTTTGTGCTTCGCCCTTACATTGGAGTGTTTGTTGTGGTCTACTTCGATGACATACTTGTTTTTAGCAAATCCATGAAAGATCATCTAAATCATGTTAGGGCTGTTTTGCAAACTCTTCGCAAGGAACGTCTTGATGCCAACATGAAAAAGTTCACGTTTGGTGTTGACAAACTTGTTTTCTTGGGTTTCGTTGTTTCCTCAAAGGGTGTCCATGTTGACGAATCTAAAATTGAAGCAATTAAAACTTGGCCCCAACCCACCAATTTGCAACAAGTGTGTAGCTTTCTTGGCCTTGTGGGTTTCTATCGTCACTTTGTGAAAGACTTTAGCACCATCGCCACACCTTTGCATGCCTTGAGTAAGAAAAATGCTCCTTTTGTTTGGGGACCTTTGCAATCTACCACTTTTGATGAACTCAAATCTTTGCTTACTCATGCTCTGATTCTTGCTTTGCCCAACTTCGACAAAACTTTTGAGGTTCATTGCGATGCAAGTGGTACCGGAATTGGAGGAGTTTTGATGCAAGAATAATGAGCTATTGCATATTTTAGTGAAAAACGCTCTGGTGCTCAACTTAACTATCCCCTCCATGACAAAGAATTGTATGCTTTAGTGCGTGTGTTAGATGTTTGGGACCATTATCTTAGACCGCATGAGTTTGTCATACACACCGATCATGAAACACTTAAGTACCTTAAAGGTCAAACCAAGTTGAATAAACGGCATGCTAAATGGAGTGAATTTATTGAACCTTTCCCCCATGTGATCAAGTACATTAAGGGAAAATAGAATGTTGTGGCGGATGCACTTTCCCGCAAATGCATGTTACTTACTCAACTTGAATTGAATGTTGTTGGATTTGATCATATCAAAGATTTGTATGAGCGTGATGTGACTTTTGCTACTCCTCATGCTAAGTGTGTGACACATACTTCTTGAGAACGATACTATATCAAAGATGGTTATCTTATGAGAGATAACAAACTATGCATTCCCGAGTCTTCTCTTCGTTTGTTACTTTTGCAAGAGGCTCATGGAGGCGGACTCATGGGACACTTTGGAGGTGACAAGACTTTTGCAACACTCTCCAAGAACTACTTTTGGCCCAAGATGTTCCGCGACGTCTCACGCTTCACCAACCGATGCTCCACATGTCTCAAAGCTAAGCCTAAAGCTCAATCCTATGGTCTTTACATGCCTCTTCCTATTACTTATCAACCTTGGGAAGACATTAGCATGGATTTTGTACTTGGCATGCCTAGAACTCAAAATGGAAAGGACTCTGTGTTTGTGGTTGTGGACCGATTTTCTAAGATGGCACATTTCATTCCATGCAACAAGATAGACAATGCTTCACATATCGCCAATCTCTTTTGTAGGGAAATCTTGCAACTCCATGGAGTACCAAAGACAATCGTCTTGGATCGCGACGTCAAATTCTTGAGTTACTTTTGGAAGACGCTATGCGCCAAGCTCGGAATCAAGCTCTTATTCTCCTCGGCATACCATCCTCAAACCGACGAACAAACGGAGGTGACGAACCATACCTTCTCCTCTCTACTTTGCATGTTGATCAAGAGGAACATCAAGGAGTGGGAGGAGTGTCTACCCATCGCCGAGTACTCCTACAACCGCGCAAGACATTCAACTACCGGCAAGTCCCCCTTCGAGGTCGTCTATGGCTTCAACCCGTTATCCCCACTGGACATTCTACCTCTTCTACTACAAGAGCGCACCAACATGGACGCGAGTGCAAGCGCGAGGTACCTCAAGAAGATGCATGAAGCGACAAGTAACACCATTGAGCGCCAAGTACAACGACTTGCGACCAAGCTCAACATCAACAAGCAACCCATGATATTCAACATTGGAGATCTCGTGTGGCTACACCTTCGCAAGGACCTTCCCGAACGAACACAAGTCCAAACTTCTACATCGAGCTGATGGACCCTTCAAGGTGCTAGCACGCTACAACAACAACGCCTACAAGATCGACCTCCCACACGACAAGTACAACGTGAGCGACATCTTCAAGGTCAAGGACCTCTCACCATACCATGGTGATGAAGCTTTCGATTCAAGGTCGGATATTTCCCAGGGGGGGGAGGAGATGATGCAGAGCATCCCACAATCATCCCCATGGACGTACCTACATCCCCATCGACACCACTTGGACCTATGACAAGATCACGAGTGAAGGCTATCGAAGATAAGGTGAACTCGCTCCTCACGAACTACCCCTTTCTTCACATGAGTCATGGCTACAACCTCAAGCGAAAACATTATGTGTGATCAGGTACTTAGAAGAAGGCCACGAAACAACTACATTCAATGGCCAAGACGGTGAGGACACCAAGCGTGAAGGCGAAGAAGAAGAGACACCAAAGATGCTACAGCCACTGGACGACCACTGGCCACCGGATGTCCGGCACCTAATGACCAGCCTGGCCAAGACCCAGCAGCCGCACACTACAGCGAGCGGATGACCGGCCCGGACTGGACGTCCGGCGACACATCCCAGTGAGCGGACGACCGACCTGCACCAGACGTCCGACAACTGCACACCCGAGGAGATATTAGCGGTAGACCGAAGACACCGGACGTCTGACACCACCATCACAGAACAGAATCTACAGAAGACCAGAGCCACCGAACGACCGGCGATCGGACAACCGGACACCACCAGACGTCCAGCATCCGTGCACCCAATCCAAATTAGCGGAATTCTGAGCCCTATCAGATGTTCGGACCCCCGCAAGCAACCGGACGACCAGTAGACACCGGACGTCCGCTGCCTGTGTGCCCGCAACCTCGGGTTGATGCCCTTGTACCCCTTCACTTCGACCCCCATTTGCACTACTACTATAAATAGACCTCTCCCACCTCCTAGCTAGGGTTAGCATTATGATAGCTCATATTTTGAGATATAGCTTTGCTCATCCACTTGGTTACTTGTTCACGGAGCTCACGACCTCTTCGGAGAAGATCCCCCAAGCGGATTCAAGACCCCTTCATAGGAAGAACCTTCAAGACCTCCTCTCGGAGAAGACCCTTTGTATCGTCCTTTGTTGACTTTGAATCTTGTATCACTCTTTGTGTCTCGATGATCTAGCGCATGTGTGACTTTATTCTTGTTGGTTGAGTGTTTCTATCGTTTTTTTCCTGGTTTCCCTCCTCGTGTTCTTCGTGTCCGTGGTAGTTTTCCCCTCCAAACGTGAAAGATTGGCCTCTAGGGTTCCACCCTACATCAATGTCTAAACTAAGAAGATGACATATTTGATGTATAAAGTAAGGAATGCAAGGCACCATAAGCAAGATATAACCAACATCATCATGCCAAGTTAGAGCGAAGACCTCAGGGGGTAAATAGGAGTGGTCTTCTCCTTCTGAATCCCCCTTAGAACAGATATCTTCCTCTCGATTACAATCCGAAATGGGTGGAGGGGGGCTTGCCTTTGCGCCTACCATGGAGCGACGTCTGCATGAAATTTTATTACCACGCAAGGTTTGTCTCTTTTGCTCTACATGTTCAGTTCCATTATTTACAATAACTGTCATGCATAGGAATAGAACATAGTGAGATTATGTAAGGAGTGCATGCAGAAATGCAGTGTGATGGTAGCAACCTGTGAATAGACCCAAAATCAATAATAACAGGCAGATAATGGCTTCAGTTAAAAAAATACAGATGATGGCTTCTTTACTATTTGTTTCCCACCCAACATGAAACTCATAGTAGACACCAGAGATTAACCAAATAGTAGATAGATACTATTGATTGTGGCCCCGATATGTACCCCACAACCATTTAAAAACTCAAGTTTGACCATTAGTTTGGAGCTGACTCAGAGTCTAATCGATGAACATGACGATAAAGTAGCATGTAATATTAAGTGATGCATAATGTAAGCATACACGAAGGAGTGTGACCTCTCTTGCGGACCCGTGTAGTCCTCGAGGTCATCTGCTCGGTTGACGATGGTAATGCAATTTTCATGGCTGCCGGTGGCGGGGAAGAAGATCTGAGGCGGCAAAAAACAGTATGGAGGCCGGATCCTTGCTGTGCTGGACCCTTCTGTCGTCGGAGCAGCTGAGATGGGGTGGACGACGGCGCAGCAGGAGGGAGACAAACCATGCAAGGTTTTGTTTGACAACTATCTGTAAGAGAAGTAATTCTGTAAGGGATCGTTCGAATTGGAGGATTCTAACAATGCAGGGATAGGAAATACATAGTAATAGGATAGGAATGCACGTTCAAAACAGGGAATTTAAAAACACAGGATTTCTGCCAATCTGGGTGTTTGGTTCACAAGAATTGGAAGATCACATGATGCAAAGAAGCATGGTGAGATTAAGTCAAACCACAAGAAAATGTACGGTTATAATGCTAGTATGCTACTATCTCTTAGTCTTGTGCTTCATGAATAGGAATTTGAAAAGGAGGACAAGTGGATATTAAAATTCCTATGATTTTTCTTTCAAGGAGACACTAAAGGAACAAATCCTATAGTTTTCCTTTGCTCCATTCCTTTGAACCAAATGCATGAATAGTAGTACCATCGGAAACTATCCAATTCCTATGTTTTTCCTTCACTTTTCCTTTCAAGCACTGGAGATTCTAGTAGGCAGGCTTGAGCAAGGAAAAGCCTACACTCAAAAAATGCTTTTGTGCTACTTCTACTACTTTGGACCCAGGCCACTGCCCTACTAGCTCAACTCCCAGGCCCATCGACAAATGCACAGCTCAAACGTGCAGAGATAAATAATGATGGCGTTCAAGAGAGTCCATCACGGATAGCTAAGTTGCCTGGTACCTCACTGCTTGCCATATAGTAGGATAAAATAATTGTATTTCACGTTACTACGTGTGCTCAGTGGACACTATATATAACATGTAGACTAAAAAAGAGATGCAACAAGTGTACAACCTCTTTGGCGAAGCCATGTCGATCTCACCGTGGTTGGGTTGGCCTGTGAGGATGCTCCGGCTCACTTGGCTGTCAAAGGAGGTGAAGAAAATCTTTGGCGTCTGGAGATGGAGCCCGAGGTACTGCTCGACTGTGATGGAGGGTTTTGTCGTTGGAGCAGCTCCGGTGAGTTGTACGACGCGAAGGCTGAAGCAGGACAAGAGAGACAACATTAACCTGAGTGGAATTCTAATAGCATCTCCAATAGATGACGTAAAATACATAACCACAAAGTGCTAGATGTAAAATACATCAGCCGCTCATCTCTGAACTTAAGTGCCGAAACTGAATTTAACTGTCGAAACTGAACTTAACTGTCAAAACTGAATTTTGCTGTTGAAACTGAATTTTTTTGTCAAAACTAAACGCACTAGAGGTGAGGCTACACGTCAGTTGACTGACTTTTTCATCTCTGGTCAGTCGATTTTGCAGCCGTTGGATACGAAATCAAGGGCCTGCAGTTCTTCTTCAACCTCCACCCCCTGAGCCGCCAGCCACCACCGGCCAAACAGCCGCCCCCGCTGCCTGGGGCCGGCGGTGTGCCACCCCGCCCGCCCCGAAAACACTCCCCACCGCT
>LT934114.1:174449122-174581411 GCA_900231445.1 Triticum turgidum subsp. durum | reverse complement strand
CCGAGCTTTTTCTCCGGCGATCCCCACGCCACCGCCCAACCACCGCCGGCGACCACCTCCCAACCACCGCCAACAGGACCGTGAGATCAAATCAAGAAGAAAATGCGGCAATTAGTGTACAACCTCTTTGGTGGTGCCGATTAGGCCGCAACTTCATCTGAGGAAATGGTGATGATGCTGCTCTTCCGGTGGTGCAGGTGAAGACGGCGGTGTGGGAATGGAGGTGGCGCGAAAGATGAGAGGAATGTCGGGGCAGCTCCTTGGAGGTGGAGGACGGGGTGGCTGAACCGGCAAGACGACAAGATCGATGATGGATCCTCATCCGGTACGACGGATGAGGGATGTCGAGGTGTTGCTGTGGACGACATCGTCGGGGAAGAGGCTCTAGCTGGGTGGCAGACGGAGGAGGGTGTGGGGCTTCACGGGTTTTCACGACCTCGGTGTATGAATGGGTGGGAGGATGGGATGGGAGTGGGGAACCATGGCTTAGGGACGCGCTTGTTCGAAATGTGGGGTAAGTTACGAAAGTACCCCCACCGATTTGAGGCAGTTCTTTCGGTTCAGGGGTATCACAGGCATTTCACGTGTCGGGATTTCACAGGAGGTGGGATTCTTCACGCGCGTTGTAATTTTGGAATAGCAAGGCGCGGGTTGAGATGGATGGAGTTGTCAGAGCACAACGAGACAAAGATATATCTTAAATATTTCGGGCTAACAAGGCGCAGGTTGAAATTTCTGGACAAGCCTAACGTGTATTGTACCAAATCAATTTACACTAAAAATGTCATTCAAAACTTTGAATTCATGTTATGTTCAATTAAAATATTTCGCTACGTGTATAATGCATGCAACCTACTACTCAATTGAACGTTTTAGTGCATTCCAAACGTATATACTACCGCTTCAATATAAAACTAAATTTGAATTTGTTTCTCTATTTGAATAAGATCTACAATACTGATTGTTGTGAAGTCAAACCATTTGAATTCGTTTCTCTATTTTAATAAGATCTACAATCATCATTATTGTCAAGTTAAACCATCGTTTGTGTCTTATCTTCACAGCACACCACATGATTAGTCTCGAGTTACATATAAACTATGTTTACTATATGAACTCGAACTCAATTTTTTGAATCCACTTTATGTTGATTTCTAATCACAGTACATTTCAAGCTCTAGCTAGATCTTCATAATATAAACCATGTCTCATATGTATAATGTGTTTATCACATAATTTATGGTGCCCCGCCCCCTACACCTACAAGTATTTAGATGTGAGTTGCAAACGCCACACATTACCACAAATTCAAATAAAATGTGAGAATGTTCGATATATAGTATTGTTTAGATTGTTTGATATTTAGTTGTAAGCTGCAAACGCCACACATTCTCACAAATTCAAATAAAATGTGAGTTTGTTTGATGTATAGTATGGTTTAGATTGTTCAACATTTAGCTATGAGTTGCAAACGCCATGCATTATCACATTATGGTATAACATGTGCAAAACCACAACACACATATCACCGCTATATTCACGCATGCATATGTTTATAACACTATGATCTCCTATTCAAATATATGAATCCACTTTCATATCAAATTATGATCTTTGTTAGTCTCTTACACCCACACAATCCTCTAACCTTTGTGGATACCACTAACTTTCTCTCATGCAAGCACACACCCTCCTCGCCCTCCCCCTCCCTCAGCATTCTATCCATCGCGCACATTCATTTTTTTCTTTAGGTCATTCTCCCACAGTCTCCACAACTCCTTTCCGACACACACCGATCGATAAACCTCTCCAGCGATGTCTGGCTACAACATACACACGCACCTTCAATCTCCTCCTTTATGTGTCCATGCCTTGTGTCTCTCATACGGTCCCACACACGTGTAAACTCTCCCCCCTCTTTTCATCGATCTCACAACCGCACACTCCTCCCCCTATCTAGCTAGTAGCTCGACCTCTCGCAGCACCTCCTAGCTCCATTCTCTCTGTCTATCCGTCTCCGGGCCTTATCTGCCTCTAACAAATGGATGTACACCGACCAATCTCCCGATATACATATAGCTAGCTAGGTCCTTATAACTCGTTTTTCCCCATGATGATCGATCTACCTCATTAATTATGTCTCTCCCTTCCTTTGACAAACAACAATTGATCTACCGATCTTGTTAGGTTTGCTTACCAAACACATGGTTCCCCTTCATCATCCATGGATGCGTCCCGACAGATCTACAACGCACAGTCACACACAGAAACACATCCTCACTCTTATTGATAATATTGCAGTTCCACCCTTAGTTTGTCTAGTAGGTCTCTCCCACCATCTTCGAGAAGCAACTCCATCACCCATCCAGCACTCTACCCCTCTCCCTCCCTCTCTCTCTCTCTCTGTCCCATCCTATTTCTCGTCCTTTAGTTATGTATGGATATCGACCGATCTCCCTCAAGACATAGCTGGGTCTCTCCTTCTCAACACATATACGAGTCATTCTTCCTCTATAGTTAGGCCTCTACCTACCCCTCCCCCCACCCCCCCCACACACACCGATGCATCGAGCGCTCTAGTCATGTCTCCCTCCCATACACAAACTCAACCTGTGCCCTCTGACGTTCTGGTAGGTTAGTCGCCCTATATCTTTGACTTGCACACACACACAATTTCGATGGCTCTCTCCATCGATCTCCCACCCACCCACTTGATCCTCTCTTCGACTCTATCGATATCTATGACCCCTCCCTCTCTTCTCGTGGATCGCCCGACTCTCTATATATGATATGGATAGGCCTCCATTTCACACACATTGCATGCAAAATTTTGTTTGAGATGTCATCGACACATATTCCCACAAATACATTCACGAAATCACCCCCCCAAAAAACACTCACGAACGCACACGCCATCTGTCTAGGTTTGTATCTCCCTCACACACACCCACGTAGGCGGGGGACGTGCACGAAGAGAAGAGGTGCACGCACGGCGCACGTACTCTCATCTATTTCCCAACCACACCCACGCGGGTACATGGTGGAGCTCATTTCTGTATGAAAAGGCAGCCCACGTGGTAATTTGACACGTGTACTGGTTGTCCACTTGATGGAGGGAGGATCGTCTACCACGGGTGAACAAACAAATTGCGACTTGACGTGTTATGTTAAAAAAGAGACAAACCATGTGGGGCCTACCTTAGAGGCAAGGCTCTATACACTGGTGTACTTTTGATGTGTCCCATCAACTCACAGAACGAGGAGAAGCTTGCTTAATATGCCGTCTCCCCCACCCATGAGCGCGGTGGCTCGCAGGATGAGGTGAAGCTTGCTTACTAGTACTGTACGCCTTACGCCCGCTCCCTCGCCCACGCGCGCGGTGGCTCGCAGGACAAGGAGAAAATTTTACTACTCCCTCCGTTTACTCCTTGTCCCTACCTTGCTTAGATAGATTATCATATTTTTTGGAATATATATGTCCTTTAGTAGATTTCAATATGAACTACTAGTATATACTCCAAACACTGATGTATATAGACGTATTTTGGAGTGTAGATTCACTCATTTTGCTTCGTATGTAGTCCATATTGAAACGGATGTTATAGTACACACTCTCCCTCGCCCCTCGACCCTCGCCCACGTGGTTGACGTGCAGCAATTCATTTGGTCTCATATAGCCAGAACGATATCTACGCAGTACCATTATTGCTCGACTTCCCGAAGAGGCGAAGAGCCAATCGCAAGGTTAATATTTTGGAGATGCCAAGCACAAGGTTTATAGGAGAATGAGTAGTAGGTGCCACGTCATTTATAAATAAAGATTTTTTCAGTGGCACGTACGCAATATAATAGGTTCATATGGAGAGAAAAGGAAACCGCTCCACTATATACATAGTCAGGACGGGCCAGCCTACACGGTTGCTTGCTGGGGTTGCTCTCTTCACTCTCTTTTGCACAAAACGACTGTGGCCACATCTCTAACATCCCAGCGGATCACGTCCGCTGGGGGAAGGGGTGGATGCTTAGTGTAGATGCGGTCGCCATTGCCGATGGCGAAAACCCACTGTCGGCATGTCCCAATCAGGGGTCCCCGACGTTCTCTCTCACAAAGCCGGTGAGGTTGCCTTCGTCCCTTGCTCACTGCCGCGACGTGGGAAGTTGCCACCTCCCGCCGCCCTCCTCAGGGTTGAGCTACGTCCTGACATCCCTCAGGTACAACTCCCTTTATAGCCGGCTTGCACCACTGCTCTAGCTGCCCACATCACTCCATGTGGATATTTCTCTATTTCTTTGCCCCGCACATACCTCTACTGGCTTCTACGTACTGTATTTGTGATGAGTTTACGTCTCATCAACTAGTCCTAGTAATCTTATTCTAATCATGCTTCTTCAATTTATTTGCCACAGAGATGCTCATCTCGATTTTGGTGAAACTGCACAAAATGATCCAATGGTCAAAGGGTTGCAAACTTCATTTCTTAGGAAGCTCCAACGTTGCCAGTAAATTAAAGCCTGATTAGGGTTTATAGTTCAAGGGCTAGGGACTGCATGGATCATTTTTTCTTTAGTTGTCTCTGTTCCAATATAAGTGTCAACTTTAGTAGTAGTACAACTTTGTAGTAAAGTTTGCGTAAAGTTGAGACACTTATTTTGGAACGGAGGGAGTACATATTGGCTATGATCTGTCAATCATTGAGATGCAATAGCTTGCATGTTAGTCTCCTTTGTATTTGATGAAATGTTGCAACGGGCAACCTTGGATGCAAGATACATGAAACAGAAGCTGGAAGCTTCATAGCATTGTAAAAATTTATCTCGCTGATAAATTACAGTACGTACTATACTAGTACTATTTAAAGAGTTAGGTGTCACACGATGTCCAGAAAATATGGTGATAGTGTGAGGTGGGCCATGTAATCACTGAGCTTGCGTGTTTTCACTGCTCTCGCACTCCTCTGCCGTAAGAATGGAGAAAATTGTAATCTAGTATTACCTCCTTTCATCGAAAGCATGGGACATCCAGCAGTCCTACCACCTCAGTAATAATGACCAATGAGCCGTCAAATCACATAGACCCACCAGTAAGTTGGACGGGCAAAGCAACCATCACTCTTGAATTCACTTCTCCCTTCAACACATGCGCTGGTGAGAGGTCGCGTCCGCTCTGCCAGGGCATGAATGCGGCACCGATTCTTTGGAGCGGTGCTGACCATTTCGGGCGGGAAGCGCGCGCGAGCGATGGAGGGGCTTTGGGTGGGCCAGGTTGGTCAGGAGCGGGCGGGGCAGCTGTTCGCCTTTCCCGACCGGATGCCCGGAAACAAGAGGATGCACCGACTCTCGCAGCTAAAATCGTACACTACACACCATCTCTTTGTAGGAGTAGGTCGATCTGTCACTCTCTCTAACACACACATGCTGTTAAACACACACACACACACACGCGCACATGCACACACAGGTTCATAGAATAGGAAAATCGTGCGAGTGTGAAGCTAGAGGAAGTGAGATACAAATGGAGTACGTACAAGAAGAGGTGACAAATATTCCATCAAACCTGGACTGAGGAGTAGTACTCCCTCCGTCTAGGTGTTAAGTCATCTTAACGGAAATCAGATATTCCCAAAATGTTTAGGCGTCGTCCATTAACTTCGCATCTCAATCCCCTCCTAGCCTCGTTGCTAGCAAGCGTTGTTACTTAGGGACAGTTTGGATCCTTAGCAAGAACAACTTATAGCCTAGCCGGGCAAGGTTAGGCATTTGGAACTGTTAAAATATGTTAGCTTTTGTGGGCTAGCTAGCTTTGGTGGGCTAGAAAAACCTTGCTAGCTCAGGAGAGCTAGATCGGCTCGCTTCCGATGGCAAACTTCAGGTACTAGTAACATAGACTAGTAACATATGCATGTTACTAGTCCAAGTTACTCACCACTATGACCAGCCTAAGCAATGTAACCAAATGCTCCTTACTCTGCCTTGTTATCTCCTTCGGAAACCCAATGCATGGAGCGCAACTACGCATTGATCAGTCAATAAATCAAAGTCGGCTTGCATGCGAGTTAATACGTGGCCCTGCATGGTAGCTAAAATTGTATCTCTTAGTTGTTTGGATTAATTGTTGCGTTTAGAGACATAAATCACGACTTTGATTGGAGGAAGGACCGGTCAAGTTTCTCCTTCTACTCCAATCTGCTTGCATCTTGGTCTCGCTGCACCTTCTAACCTGACTTATTACACCTAGACAGAGGGAGTAGTACGAGATACGGTGGCACACTAACTTAGGTCGAATATAAGTGCCCAAAATTGTATGCATGTTATAATAAGGATTCACTTAAAATAGTGCGTGAGTGAACTGAGGGATCAATTGGATCAATTGGACAGTGTTCACTAGTAGTAGCGAGATGTTTGAGGTAAGATACACCGCTTGCGCTTTTAATTTTTCTTATTAATTTGTTTGTTTCACCCTCTGACTAGTGGGACCCAACGTACTACATGGAGAGAGGTAAGGTGACTAAGGCTGCATTATTTCTGTACTACCAACACTGCTTTAAATCCCAAAACACCTTAGACTAGTCACAATGGATAGTAACTTAGACTAGTAACATGCATATGTTACTAGTCCATGTTACTACCTCTATAGTGGGGAGTAACATTGTGTGGTATCATGCAACACTTCATTTATTAGATTATAGACTCATTTTGTCTTGGTATGTGTGATGCTACAGTAACTAGATATGTTACCACATGCCTCTCTTTCCTCATTAATTACTTGCCACATCATCTATTTTGCCTAAAGATGTGTGATGTTACCACCTATGTTACTCCCACTGTGGATAGTCTTACCACCAAAGCCACATGACACGATTATGATTTAAATCCCAATGACTCCCACACAATAAAAGGCATGCTTGTCACACAAATGCATGAATGTATAAAAGGTTATTTTCCTCTCGTCGAACATAATGGGATGGTTGTGTAGCTGGTTAGCCTGTTCGCTCATCAAACTTGAGGTCTCGGGTTCGATAACTACACTTGAGCATAATTTTGTTTTTGTTCGACTTCTTTCTTCCACCCAATGACAGGTAGGCCCCGCAAGACAGAGAGAGAAAGTGATCTGGGGCAGTGCTAGGAGGATTCTTTGACTGGTCAAAATGGATGGATACGGAGCTATACGATCTCGTAGTGATCGTATAATCACCTCATCACGTATAAGCTGTAGCCTCGATGCTTGTGCACTCTTCACACTCTTTCTCCAGTATATATATATACACACACGATGGAGCCTCATCGCTTGTACTTGCTCTCTTCACACTCCCTCACCCTCTCCAGATCTAAACAAGACTTCGTTGGCCTCTCTCTCTCTCCCCTCACTGTTGGTAAAAGAGCCGACAAGATCTGTCTGCCGAGAAGGGAAGGAGGCTTAACCCTGTTACCGTCGGCGAGGGAGGGAATCCATTACCAGCGCATCAGTTCACTTTCACCCAGTGGTGGTGTGGGAGGGCCTCTGACCCCTTCTTCTTTGCCGCCGTACATAGTGTGGGTCGAACGGCCTCTGGTCACCCACTGAACCACACCCCAAGAACTTTAAGGTATAATTTACTTATTCTACATGCATTGCTCTAGCTGCATGTGGGCTTTTTCCGCTTCTGCACTCGAATCTAGGTGTTGGATCAAACAGGAAAGTAGTGGGGAAAGTTGTATAGCATGAATCTAGGATGTGGTTCAAAGAGGAAAGGAATGGGGTAAAGTAGTGGGGAAAGTTGTATAGCATGAATCTAGGACGTGGTTGAAAAAGGAAAGGAAGGGGGGAAAGTTGTGGGGAAAGTTGTATCGCATGAATCTAAGACGTGGTTCAAAGAGGAAAGGAATGGGGGACAGTAGTGGGGAAAGTTGTATAGCATAAATCTAGGACGTGGTTCAAAGAGGAAAGGAAGGGGGGAAAGTACTAGTACAGACTGGCTATCCAGCACCCATGTTGGTCTAAAGGGAAAGCAATGACAAACGCAGTACGCACATCTGTAACAAACTGATCTTTTGTTTTGGGGGACAAGGCTGTAGAGTTTGAGCAGAACTAGATTTGTTGTGCTCACATAGGGAAAGGTGTCTAAAGATAACAAAACTGGGACCAACACAAATATGCTCCTTGGTTGTTTGTTCTTTGCTGCAACAGACTATGCATCACCCCAGTACATCAGTAGATGCACATGGTGCTGGTGCATCCACGGTCCCGTGCAACTCTTTAGCTGTTGTTAATCTAAGGCCCTGTTTGGTTAAAAATCCCTAGTCCCTACCTGCTTGGTTCCAGGGACTAAACATGGACTAGAGGTTATTAAATGACATGCTAAAATACCATGTTACCCCTAGTAATGAACTAATAGAGACAATGTGCGATGCGGGGGCGGGGGAAACTGTTGGAAAAAGTCCCAAAAAGACTCTCTCTCGGGGTCTTCTTTCTTTAGTCCCAAATGCCCACTTTTAGTCCCTAAAAGTCCCTCCTGTTTGGTTTAGAGAGGACTGACATGGAGTTTTTTTAGTCCCTACACCAAATGTCCCTGTAAACAAACACCCTCTAATAATGCCGCTGGAAAATTGATGCAATGCCACAGTTAAAAGAAAATTACATGTTTAATGAATTTTATTGTTAATATAATCTCTCTATCAATATTAATCAATGCGACCGTTTGAGAAGTGCTACTGTCTTGCTTTCTTTCCCATTTAGATAAGTTAGATGCTTCTTTTTTTGGCTTCTCTATCATCCACCATTTTTGACCACTAGTTGTTTCCTTTGCACCTCTGTGTAAACAGGGTTATCTACTTCACCTCGTTGCCATTGTGACCTTTTGTTGCACTGCACAAAACACTTTTGTTTTAAGAGTGTTTTGTGCAGTTCAACCAAAATGTCACACCGACAATGTTGCTTGATTGCTTGATCTTAGTGGAACTGCACAAGAGGAGATCTTACTTCCTATCCCTGTTAGCAAATTTGGTTCAGATCTTCTTCTTGTGAGTTGTTTGAATTCCGCGTCATGAGAGGTCAGCACTAGCCTTCTTTCACATGATTCTGCAATGTGCTTTCATATGTTGTGCTACTTGTACGGTAATGTTGCTTGATTTTAGTGAACTGCACAAATGGAGACAAGACGTCCAATCTGTATGTGCACCGTAATATCCCATTGAGGTAAGATAAGGATATTTCACAATTGTTGGCCTGTATTTTGCCACTTTATCAGAAAATTAATGCCATTGTTTAGTGCTATACTTGTGCTCCCTAATTGACATGCCAAATCTTACATTGAATGTGAAGCTTGTCTGGTATTGAACCAAGTGATGAAGGTGAAGAACAAGCAGAAGAAGAAAAAATCAACTCCCGGTGCTGTAATGAAGCACTGGAACTGTGATGACACAAGTAATGATATAGTGTTGCATCTTAATTTATTGCTATGGCTGGAATGAGCAATTGTTTTGCCACTGATTTGATGCCACTCTTAATGTAATATGTAGTTATCTCTACTTGTGTAAACAGGGATCTTCTTTAAAGATACCATATATTTTAGTGGAACTGCACAAGAAGATGTTGGAAACATTAAACTAACCGAGGAGTATATAGTAAGCATGGCCACCATAGTAGATAGCAACAGATGGTTCCGGAGAAGTGCTTCATCTGTATGCTCTACACAATAAGCCTCCTGACAAAGGCTTGTACTCGCCCATGGATTTCATCCATATGATTGAGCTTTGTAATCTCTGTTGGTGTTGTGCTACTATTTAGATACTGTCCTGAGAAAGTGGTATTGCCCTTGAGAAGTGCTTCATCTGTGTTGTTTTAAATATTTCCTTTTCTTTTTTTCAAGCAAACAAGGATGCCAGCATTTAGTTGTCCTCTTTTCTTTGCACAACAGGATCATCCTCCTCTGAAGAAGAATATGGAGTACGTGAAGTGACTAGTTCTGATTATGCCTAGATGAAGAAGCCCTGTCTATCTTCTCATCAGAAGGAGCAGTTGAAGGATGTTTACATTACTCCCCACAATACCAAACTAACTTCAGCTCAGAAGGACTGACAAATCTCCATTTTCTTGCTGTGATGCACAAGTACAATGTTGTTCTAGGATTCTTTCCGGTGAGTTCCATTTTTCTAAAGGTGTGCTCTACACGGACCATGTAGGTGCATGTTTAAACTATCAATTCATAGTACAATTTGCTTTATACTAATCACTTTTTTTGTATTTGTGCAAATAGGGGTGCTCGGCTTGATTGCAATGGGAACTGCACAAAATGTTCATGATACACCGAATCATTCATTTCCACCACAAGAAAGGAGGCTCCGATAAGTTCAAGGCATTGCAACATATAAGGGCGAAATCATACAAGCTATGCGCGAATTTGGTTGATTTTGGTGGAACTACACAAAAAGAACAACTGGTTTATTTAGCACGAGGTGCCATGTCAATTCCGAACCGATGGCAAACCCTGCCCATTCCACAATCGTAGGCATTTGATATTTTGGAATGGGACAACCTTGTCAAATTTTGCTCATTTATGTTAGCATGAAGACATGCGTTTGACATTTTCGAATGGATGCCCTTTGCTGTCAGCAGCGTTGGTCGATTTTTCTTTACTCTTTAGTTGTGAAGTAAATATTGGCTCTGACATGTGAATCGCTGAGATGCATAATCATCGATTGTTTTTAATGTTCTCTATGAATTGCCAGGCCTGTGTGTTTGATTCCAATGTACACGAACGCTAAAAAGCTGCTCAAACTATTTGTACTCCTTCTGTTCGTTGTTATTTCGCACATTGTGGAAGTGCATACTTTTTTCTATAAGACTGGTCAAAGTAGAGATACTTTGATTGCAGACAAAACTTGTATGCAGACTAGAAAGGACCGGAGGGAGTACATGTGAAACTGCTGCAAACAAGGTGATCACCCTGGGAATAATGTTAGTACTATTGTTTTGCATGTTCATCCAATGCCAGTGATACAAGAATTCAAACCAATCGAAATAAATTCATTCATACACGGTCTTATTTCATATAAACATGCTGGATTTCATTACATTTCATATATTCTTCAAGTAAAAAGGGGTGCGCTAGAGGTATAATTAATTAACCAAAGCTATCCACCTGTGTCCGGCTGAGCCGAACAGAAGCTTCAGTGACTTTTAACAGTAGGTGTAGTTGCATAACTGATATGTGTCCCAGATGCCCGTTGGGCCCATGTGTCAGTCAGCCAACTGCACCAGCAGTTAAGTAGAAGCAGCATCCTTCTCCTACATAACTCTCCGACTCCATGTCGCCGCCAAGAAGCTAATCGGCCGTCAATGGTCAATCCGCCTAGCTTGGCTTCAACCGGAGGGTAGCAGTGGTGGCCTTACTTGGACCTGAGCGGCAGCGACCTACCATGTTCTACTCTTCCTCATTTTCTGTGTGGCGTGGCCTCATTAGCAGTGGGGCGGGGCCTCGACGGAGCCGATGGTATCCTTTGTCTTGTTGCCGGCGGGGCGGCACCTCGGTGGAACGGGGGAATCCTCCCCCTCGTTGTCGGCAGGGTGGGGCCTCGGCTGAGCCGACGATGTCCTCTGCCTCGTTGTTGGCGGGGCGGGGCCTCGGTGCAGCCGGCGATGTCCTCTATCTCGTTGCTGGCGAGGCGGCACCTCGGCGGAGCGGGGAAAATCCTCCCTCTCATTGCCGGCAGGGTGGGGCCTCAGCTGAGCCGGTGATGTCCTCTGCCTCGTTGTTGGCGGGGCGGGGCCTCGGCGGAGTTGGCGGTGTCCTCTGTCTTGTTGTTAGTGTTGCGGGGCCTCAGCGGAGCAGGGCCTTGTCGATGCCAGCAGAGCGGGGACTCGTCAGAGCTGGCATTGTCCTCTGCCTCGCCCTCGGTCTCGC
Source organism: Triticum turgidum subsp. durum (assembly GCA_900231445.1). NCBI lineage: Eukaryota > Viridiplantae > Streptophyta > Magnoliopsida > Poales > Poaceae > Triticum > Triticum turgidum. Next base: position 174,569,532 of record LT934114.1, on the reverse strand, counting down.
CAAACAGCGCCTCACCCGCTTCAACGCCCTCTTTGTAGGCGACCGCAGCCTCTGCCACCCGCATGCGGTACCGCCAGGGCTCGAGGCGGCCCTCGCGAGCGGAGCAGTATGAGTCGAGAAGCGCCTCCTGCTCCGCCCGCTCCACGGAGATCTGCTCCTCCGCTTGCAGGTGCTCCTGGAGGAGATGGTGGTTGTAGGCGGCGTCAGCCTGCGCCTCCCGGAACTGCTCCTTATGCTTCTGCCTCACCGTGTCCATGTATTGGGCACGGGCCTCGCCGACGGTCATGGTGCAATGCACCGGCGAGGATGGCGCGGAGGAGGGGGTTGGCGTCGGATCGTCGACTACCATGTTCTCCATTGGGACGTCGTCGTCCTCCGGTTGCCTGCCGGCCAGCCAGTCGGTAGCAATGGCTGCCATCTCCTTGTGGTCCGTCATCCGCCGTCCCAAAGAACGCCGGAGCACGACGAAGCCATGGTGGGCAGTAGTGATGTGGACAGGAGAAAGGGAACGGAGGCGGATGACTGCGGCTATGGCTGGCGCAGCAGTTTATATAGCAATGGTGGGCGGCGGAGGGACGGACGTGTGGCGCCGGAGTAGCCGCCCCGGCAACCGCGTATCATTAATGTGCGTGACAGACGGATGGATGACACTTGTGTCATTTGAAGGCGGAGCAATCGCCTGCACCGGGAAGCGGGGTGGGCGGCGCTAACCGTTTTGGGCGAAAAGCATACGCAGGTGAGGAAGGCGGTCTGGGTGGGCCAGGGCAGTCAGACTCATGCTTGGCAGCGGGTCGGTCCAGCAGCCGGACATGCTGGCTCGCCAGCGAGCTCGCCGAGCTGAGTGACGACAATCAGACGATGGACGTAGCTTCTGACCAGGAGTCGGCGCCACTGTCCAAGCCAGTTCATGTCGTGTTCTCCATAGAGAAGGTGCTGCCGCAATTCGACGCCCTAATGGTGGAAGAGCTACCAGTGCAGGAGGACGTGTGCTACAACCTCCGTCTCCTTAACAAGCACCGGTGAACAAGCGAAAGATAATGTCGTCGCGGACATGTGGCCCTATGATCCCGGCATCCCGAATGAGTAGCGGGCGCTATATCAGACCATCCATAGGGCCCGCTAGGCCCTCTCTATCGTCCTTTGAGTTGTTGCGCTCGTCGTGGCGCCACCATCTCGCGTTGTCAACATGGTCAATGGACATGAGGAATGAGGAGATGACTTTACTTGCAGAGGATGACAGTGGGGGACCCACCAGGGCCATAGCCGCACGTACGCAAGTGCCTCCTTATTATATACATTTATAACTTTTTTTGCTTCCTCCTGGTTTCCTGACATCACGGTCCCACACCATTGTCAACCTATGTAGTTAATAAACAAGAGAATTGCACAAGGAGCGGCCGACAGCTGGGACCAAGCAGCTCGAGCAGTATTTGTGTTTTTGAGGTGTGAGTGCTGCAGAGTTTTTCTTGAGCGAAGAGGCCATGAACTGATTAGAGGATATTTGAACGATGCATCGGTAAGATTTGGAGAATGATAGCTACATGCTGAGAATGAAGAATTATGACATGATGGCCTTCGGAGGAAAGAAATGGAAACAACTCATGAAATGCTCCGGATGGGTGAAAAGAATTTTCACAATCAAAACAATTATGAAAGGATGGCATCAAGCTAGAACCATGAATCTTGAAGAGAATGGAGCAAGATTTAAGAGAAATCCTTCTTCGGTCTTCAAATGTTGAGAATGATGATGAGAACCACCATGAATTGTTGAGATACTCCGGGAGAATGAAAAACAAAGAGGTTGAGCCAACAAGGAAAAATAATTTGAAACCGATCTTGGAAAACATCTGACTGATGAGATTCATTGTTACGTCAAACTTTGAAAGAATTTTTAGAATCGCTCTGGATAAGTTAGAAGAGTTAGGTAAGATCTTGGGAAAAAACCTGTGGGTTAGGGCCCACTCAAAAGAAAACACCGTTGAACGATTCTGAAGAGAGATTGCACCGGTTGAATTAAATGACTAGAATGAGATAATAATCTCCAAATAGCTTGAACGGATCTTGAATGAAAAGACGAGCCTTCTGAGATATATTCAACACTCGAGAACGAAGGAATATCGAGAAATGAATGATTAAGAGGTGCACCGGCATGGGAAAACATTTGAAATGAGGAAAGGATATGATCGACAATGCTCGAATTGAATCCACCAGAGAAGAATAGAGAACGAAGAATTATAAACTTGAAGCTCATGAGCATATTCACGAGGGATCACCGGATCAGAACATTGATTGAAAAGGGTGAAGTGACTTCACATGTTCATGCCGGTGCACCTCTTAATCATTCACTTCTCAATATTCCTTCATTCTCGAGTGTTGAATATATCTCAGAAGGCTCGTCTTTTCATTCAAGATCCGTTCAAGCTATTTGCAGATTATTATCTCATTCTAGTCATTTAATTCAACTGGTGCAACGCATATTGGGCGTGACAAGGTGGATATCATTACATCAACATTACATAATAGATGGGGATACATACAAGAGGCATACAATGCCACACGAATACAACATCATCTTACATAAGAGCACCATCCGACTACGGATGAAACACAAACAGAAACTCAAATGACATCCACCCTGCTAGCCCAGGCTGCCGACCTGGAACCAAGGTCGCGGAGCAAGGCGACAGGGAGGCGTTCAATGCTCATGATCCATTCAGGATCGAGCAGAGGAGGGAAGAGGAGGCATGGTCTGGGGCATTGGTTGGAGGGAGATGGATCTGGGAGGATCCCGAGGTGGGACTTGAGTGCGGCGGCGGCGATGGGTGGATGGGACAGGAGGCCTAGGTTCTAGGGTTTGCCAAAAATGACTAGGGGTGGACTATATATATACGAAAGCGGGATGATTTGGATCCTTCGATCGCGATCGGATGGTCCAGAATAAATGGGTTAGGGAGTCCAAATAAGAAAGCGGAGATATTTTAGGGATGTTAGGGGATGATCCGGACCCACCGGTAACAACAATCCGGGTCGGGTTCGGGGAATTTTTCGGACGCGCGAGAGGGGTCTATGCACTGCGCAAAGAGGGGTTAAGCGGTCAGACAAGAGGGACTTAAAAAACCTGATTGGTCTCAAAACGGTCGACGAAGGCAGGGGGACGCGGCAACTACGAACGGATGCAAACCTTACGAAAACATGCGGATGCAATGCAGATGATGCGACGATGAAATGCAACAAACAAATGAAGCACACACGACGAACTCGAAACACACGACGATAACAAAATAACTGGGCGGCATCTGGAGCATCGGTCTCGGGGCGTTACAACACTGTCCTCATTCCATGCAAATCCCGATACCCACACTATCAAAAGATACCATACGCGGTTTTGGCACCCCGGAAGCTATGACACTACTTTCGAGAGTGCTCGATTACGGTGGCCTCCGAAGTACCACTCAATGACATAATAAATAACCGCGACGCTACGGGCCAGATTGCCAAATGGGCTATCGAGCTCCTTCCGTTTGACATTACATACAAACCACGGCGAGCCATTAAGTCAAAAGTACTGGCTGACTTTGTCGCCGAATGGACAGAAGCCGAACTCCCTAAAGAGTACGGTGCCTACTCCAATTGGATCATGCACTTCGACGGCTCTAAAATGCTGGCCGGACTGGGAGCGGGTGTTGTCATGACATCCCCCACCGAAGACATGGTCCAATACGTACTCCAAATATTATACACAGACTCCAACAATGCAACTGAATACGAGGCTCTGTTGCATGGTCTTCGGATGGCAGTCTCCATGGGCATCCAATGCCTCGAAGTGCACGGAGACTCGAACCTCGCAATATCACAAATAAATGGAGACGTTGATGCCAAGGATCCGAAAATGCAGGCCTACCAGAATGCCATCCTCAAAATACCAGTTCGGTTCGAGGGGCTCGAATTCCACCATGTGGTCAGAGAAAACAATCAAGCGGCGGATATCCTCGCCCGCATCAGCGCTAAACGCGACCCCATCCCACCTAATATCTTCTTGGAAAGGCTATTCAAGCCATCCGTGGTATGCGAAGGGGAGTCTGGCAATATCAGCCCGGCTCCGAACACAACCCTGGATTCCGAACCATCCGACGTAATCGGAGGCTCTGCCACCGAAATAACATCTTCGGCCCATGAAATCATGGCTGTCATCGCCCCATGGACCGAGCCCTTCTTAGCCTACCTAAATAGGCAAGAGCTCCCCGAGGACCAAAATGAGGCACGTTGTATTGTGCGGCGTTGCAAGGCCTACAAAGTCCATGAGGGGGAGCTCTATAAGAAAAGTGCCACCGGAGTGCTCCAAAGATGCATCTCCGAAGAGGAAGGGCGGCAGCTCTTGGCCGAAATCCATGCCGGACTCGGCGGGCACCACGCTGCAGCTCGGGCACTTGTAAGCAAGGCCTTCCGTACAGGTTTTTACTGGCTGACAGCCCAGGCAGATGCACAGGACCTTGTCTGGGGGCTGGATATGGTCGGACCTCTTAAAGGGGGAAGCCATAAGAAAAAATACTTACTGGTCATGGTGGACAAGTTCACCAAATGGATAGAAGCCAAACCAGTTAAAACAGTTGAATCCGGATTAGTGATAGACTTCATATTAGGGGTTGTACACCATTACGACGTCCCCAACAGCATCATCACTGACAATGGCTCAAACTTCACAGCCGATGAGGTGAAAACTTGGTGTGGCAACATGGGCATTAAGCTCGATTACGCCTCCGTCTATCATCCCCAAACAAACGGTCAAGTCAAATGTGCAAATGGTCTCATCATGAGCGGCATCAAACACAGACTAGTACGATCCTTGAAGGAATCGGACACGCACTGGGTCGAGGAACTCGACTCCGTACTCTGGGGGCTGCGGACCATGCTGAATCATACTACCGGATACACACCATTTTTATGGTGTACGGCGCAGAAGTAGTGCTACCCTGCGACATAATCCATGACTCACCTCGCGTGCGCATGTATGAAGAGAAGGAATCCGAGCTAGATAGGTAGGACAACTTAGATGCCCTGGAGGAGGAGCGTGACGTTGCAAAAGCCTATTCTGCATTCTATCAGTAGTAGGCTCGAAGGTATCAAAGCAGAGAAGTGCGGGCCAAAACTTATAACGTTGGCGAACTCGTTCTTTGCCTACCAGAGAAGAAGAAGGACAAGCTCAAACCCAAGTGGGAGGGTCCCTTCATCATTGATAAAGTTCTCACCGGAGGAGCGTATCGTCTACGCAATACATCTGATAACACACTCGAGCCGAACCCATGGAACACGGCCAGACTCCGAAGATTCTACGCCTAGGTCCGAACTCAGTGTTCGTCTTCTTACCTCCGCTCTTTCAATTATGTTCTCCTTCTTCCTATCTCGCCCTATTTACGTTTTTCACATAAAACCTTAAGCGCTATACGGATGCTTTGATCGCTCCGGCCGCACTATGTGTGCTCACTATACCTGGGGGCTTCCTATACGGAAGCTAAATATAATTACTCTTATGGCTTCCTGCCCACCACATATGCGTCTTTTTCCATATGTTCCTTTTCTTCACCATTATATGCATCGATATGACTTAAGTTTTGGCCATGCTGGGTTGCCTGACTCTTGTGTTTATGCCCTATGTTCCCGTTAATTCGGCTAGGGCATAAGGGGAGCACCTCTGCGATTGTTACTGCCGGTTCAGCCGGATGTGTACCTCAGACTGGGTGAAGCCGAAAGCTAGCGTTCTTAAGGGAATATTCGGTCGGTGAACAAAAGATGTTTTTTGTTTATTACAACGTGAATCCCCAGATGTTTTGTTTCCTGCGCTTCTGTTCGCAGTTCGGACATGCACATCGATGCATGCGTACCCAGGGAAAGGAACCCCTAACGGAACTATTCTCTCTGGAAGATGTTTCTTACTATCCATGTAATATAACATAACTAGTTGGGTACTTTTCTGATACATCACTTATGACCCCTACGCCTGGTTTCCACGCATACCCGGTTTTACATAACTGAGCGGGTATTCGGATACACTCCAAACTGTCGGGTCCGGGGGCTAAAGCGAAAAGGTCCGCCATGACAAATGATTTTCAATCCGGCTAGGGACTACATAGGTCCATTGAATTACATAGTCACTTGTACCGGCTATATTCTTCCTCTATATCATCCAACATGCTGTCTAGCCTACAATCTTGTTGGGAATACTTTCCGGCTAATGCTACTTGGTCATATACCAGACTTACGGGAATCTCTTGCCCATCTGACCCCACCGGTCCGACTTCGGCCATATGGTTTGGGTCAGCCTTGGCGTATCGCGTCTTCACCATGGCCCAGGCTTCCCTTGCACCTTGTCGGCAAGCTGATAGCTTCCATAATTGGAAGCGCCGCCGTGCTCCTTTGAGCATCTCCACAAGCTCGCCCATGCCTCCTGGCAGGGAGCGGATTGCCGCAGGGCCTGGGCAATACCCTGCATCACCTGCCGAGCTTGTTCGTGCAATTGTGAGAGATCTTGCAGCATATCACCTGCAGATCCGGGCATCTCCTATTTAGGACGGCCTGTCAGCATACCTACAGACATAACTCTGTTAGCACGCTTCCTCGCCGAACTGTACTACAGTTCGTTTAAGCACTTACTATAAATGCCGCGTCGAAGCCTCTGGTTCTCCTTCACTGAGTCCGCAAGCTGAGCTCGAACATCTGATAATTCGACGCTCAGTCGCACATTAGCGTCTTGGAGACTGTTTTTCTCCTGCCTAACCTGCGTAAGCACATGCTCGCCAGCCTTTAGCTGTCTTTGGAGATGTGACTCACCATCTTTTATGATCTCCGGATTCTCTCCGGGATTGTCTGCAGAATCTTCTGTTAGACTTCTAAAGCAAGACGTATACTAACTGGTACATGTCCTTAAATTATCTATATTGAGACAAGTATTACCAGATGAGGCCTTCGGGGATTCCTCTAGTTTGGCAACTGCGGCCCTCAGCTGGGTCTTGCACTCCTTTAGCTCTTGAGTTAAATGGGTATTCTTCTCTATAAGAACTTGTGCATACAATGATCCTTAAATCAGTTGTTCCAACTATTTCAAGTCTCAGGGGCTACTGATATACATGCTTCTCAAATTTTCTTACCCATATATCCTTTGCATACTGGTCCGTCGCTGGGGCGAGTCCATCTTGAGCAGCTCGGATGTATGCATCTCCCGAATTGAAGGCATTGAATGCCTCTTCGGAAAAGATACCATCACAGAGCACGACCCGCCGACGCCGGTTTTTCTTGGCGCTCTCTACTTCGGAATTTGTGGCGGAGAGCCTGTCCGCATCCTCTGTCAGAGGACAATTCGGCGTCGTCCCCACATTAGCCTCCTCTCATTAGGCCAGTTCTGGAATTCGGCTGGTGGAGGCGTGGTCGGCAGGATCTCCGGATATAGTCCGGCGACTGCTCTTTCTGCCAGGACATGATGGACGCCGTTACATTTCAAAAATGATAATCACAGAGTAGATTTTAATTATACCTCTGCGATGGCGTTTCGACCCTGACCGCCTTCCTCTTGAGCATGCCTGGTCCGGATGCCCTTTGCTAATGAGCCCCTAGGGGCTCGGTGCCGCATTCCGATGGCCGTCTCTATAAAAATACGATATTTTTGCATAGGGTATGGTATAAAGAAGGAATCCTCTTCGAAGATTAGGGCTTTTGCTTTGCTTACACATGATGCAGGGAGCAGTCCAGGATAATCGGCAATAATCGCCACCAAGGTGCCATCGCAGCTTGCTTGATAAAATGTCCCATCGACAAGCTCCACAGATATATCCGGATCTTCTTCAAATCCGGGGTCGAGGGCCCAGTCAGGATCCTCTGGCTGCGGAGAGGGACTGTTGAACTCTTTCACGGCCTTCCTCGGTTCCTTCTTAGAAATAGCAGGGTAAATGATTATAATGAAGGATGCAAGAATGGATAGAGTTGAGTAAAGAGTAACGGCTTACCCAGCTTGGGGAGTTGTACATGGAAAATCCATCTCGTGGTTTAATACGGAGGAACTCCTCTTCTTCTCCTTTATATAAATCGGACAGTATTCTCGCGAGAGCGGTGGTGGAGTCCGGACCTTTACGACCGCATTGGGTGGCATTGTCTTCCCCGTTGAAGTGCCACATGGGCTTCCCCCGATATTGAAGTGGCTACACCCCCCGCATTACGCATATTGACATAACTTCGATTATTGTCAGTCCTGATTGGGCCAGTACCTTTATCCTGCCCATCAGGAACTGGACTTCTCTGTCATCTTCCTCCTGGGGGCTCCGAGGGCGCCAGCTTTGGCGTTTCTTTAGCGAGGCGTTATTAAACTCAGGAAGGCCCGTCCGGATTGGGTCCGGAAGAGGAACGTCATCTACATAAAACCACTCAGAGGGCCAGTCTTCGAATGCCTTCTTTGGAGTGCCGGACAGGTATCCGGTATGGGCGACGCGCCATATTTCAGCTCCGCCCACTTGATATATAGATCCCCCTTGATTACGAGGGACGAGGCAGAATAGCCTCTTCCATAACTCGAAGTGAGCCTTGCAGCCTAGGAATAACTCATAGAGGGCGATGTATCCTGCGATGTGCAGCCCGGAGGCGGGGGTAAAGTTATGCAGCTGGAGGCCGTAGAACTCCAGGAGCCCGCGGAGGAATGGGTGGATTGGAAACCCGACGCCTCTTAGCAAATATGGGACGAGGCATACCCGCTCCCCCCTGAGATGGGTTAGGAGATCTCTCCGCTTGCGCCCCGCCATTATAGGTGGCTAGTCCGGCTCGGACAGGGACCATGTACACACGTGGAAGAAACCCTTGGGTCTGCAACTCTATTAAACGACTATGAGGGACATAACATTTTTCCCAATCACCTGGCTTAGAGCTAAGGGAGTGAGAAGAGGAGCTGCGGCGACCGGCCATGATGGAATGGTTTTTTCCGGATGCGCTCTGTTGAATGCTTGCTTGAGGGAAGAAGGTGAGATTTGGATCTGAGGATCCCCGTCTCTTCAAATAGACGGTTTGCTTATAGGGTCAGGGTGGCAAATGTGAAAATGCCCCGGCTCCTTGTATTCACTCGACACATGGAGATGCCATTATTGAAGAACAGAAGCCGAGGAGTACAACATTGATAGGAAGCCAGACACTGTTTGCTACAACAGGTACTCTGGATTTGGAGAAGAACCCGCCTTGCAATGCTGAAGACAATCTGCGCGCTGGACTCATCGTCATTGAAGCCTGGTTCAGGGGCTACTGAGCGAGTCCTGGATTAGGGGGTATTCAGATAGCTGGACTATGTACTTTGGCCGGACTATTGTACTATGAAGATACAAGATTCAAGACTTTGTCCCGTGTCCGGATGGGACTCTCCTTTGCGTGGAAGGCAAGTTTGGCGATTCGGATCTTAGATCTCCTTCTCTGTAACCGACTCTGTGTAACCCTAGCCCCCTCCGGTGTCTATATAAACCAGAGGTTTTAGTCCGTAGGAGGACGACAATCATAATCATAGGCTAGCTCCTAGGGTTTAGCCTCTACGGTCTCATGGTAGATCAACTCTTGTAACACTCATATCATCAAGATCAATCAAGCAGGAAGTAGGGTATTACCTTGTCACGCCCAATATGCGATACTATCCTAAAGAGACTCGAAGGTCCCACCAAGGATAGAACCGCATATTGAAACGCTTTTGCAAGGTGGATATCATTACATCAACATTACATAATAGATGGGGATACATACAAGAGGCATACAAGGCCACACGATTACAACATCACAATACATAAGAGCATCATCCAACTACGGATGAAACACAAACAAAAACTCAAACGACATCCACCCTGCTAGCCCAGGCTGCCGACTTGGAACCTATCCCCTGATCGAATAAGAAGCAGAAGAAGAACTCCAAAATAAGAAAACATCGCTCTCGCGTCATGATCATCGCAAAAACCTGTACCTGCAACTGTTGTTGTAGTAATCTATGAGCTACGAGGACTCAGCAACCCATTACCATGGGTATCAAGACTAGCAAAGCTTAAAGGGAAAGGAAGGGGTAAAGTGGTGAGGCTGCAGCAGCGACTAAGCATATATGGTGGCTAAAATACACAAATAAGAGCGAGAAGAGAGCAAGCGGAACGGTTGTGAAGCTAGCAATGATCAAGAAGTGATCCTGAACTCCTACTTACATCAAACATAACCCAGAAACCGTGTTCACTTTTCGGACTCCGCCGAAAAGAGACCATCACGGCTACACACACGGTTGATGCGTTTTAATTCGGATCTGGTGTCAAGTTATCTACAACCGGACATTAACAAATTCCCATCTGCCTATAACCGCAGGCACGGCTTTCGAAAGATTATACCCTGCAGGGGTGTCCCAACTTAGCCCATGATAAGCTCTCGCGATCAGCGAAGGATATACCTTCTCCCAGGAAGACCCGATCAGACTCGGAATCCCGGTTTACAAGACATTTCGACAATGGTAAAACAAGACCAGCAAAGCCTCCCGCTGTGCCGACAAATCCTGATAGGAGCTGCACATATCTCGTTCTCAGGGCACGCCGGATGAGCCAGACGTCGGGTTGGCATAGACCCTGATTGCCCAGGGGGCGCCGGACAGCGCTCGGTTTGGACCAACACTTAGACAAGCATTGGCCCGGGGGGGATAAAATAAAGATGACCCTCGGGCTCCGGAAACCCAAGGGAAAAAGTGCTAGGTGAGGCAAATGGTAAAACCAAGGTTGGGCCTTGCTGGAGGAGTTTTATTCAAAGCAAACTGTCAAGGGGGTCCCATAAATCACCCAACCGCGTAAGGAACACAAAATCCGGGAACATAACACCGGTATGACGGAAACTAGGGCGGCAAGAGTGGAACAAAACACCAGACATAAGGCCGAGTCTTCCACCCTTTACCAAGTATATAGATGCATTAATAATATAAGAGATATTGTGATATCCCAACCAAAATCCTGTCGACCATGGAGCAATCTTCAACTTCACCTGCAACTAGCAACGCTATAAGAGGGCTGAGCAAAGCGGTAACATAGCCAAGCAACGGTTTGCTAGGAAGGGTGACAAAGGTTAGAGGTTCATGGCATTTTGGGAGGCTTGAAGAGTAAAAGATAGGTAGCGCAGCATAGCGATAGAACGAAGCAACTAGCATAGCAATGATAGTAGTGAGATCCAGGGTAGCGGTCATCTTGCCTGAAATCCCGCTAGGAAGAAGAACGAGTCCATGAAGAAGATGAACGGGAGTAGTCGAACGAATCCTCACAATCGTAAAATTACCGGAACTAAGAAGCAACACCGGAAATAAACAAACAACATGGTAAATGCACAAGCATAAACATGGCATGATGCACAAACAAGTATAATGCATGTCCGGTTTAATGAGGCATGGCATGGCAAAGTGCAACAAACAATACTACAGGTTAAGTGGAGCTCAATATGCAACGAGTTGCATATTGACAAAACACCACATTCAACTATTTAGTTAGCTCTCGTTTATGTACCCAACAATATTGAATGTTATTAAACATGGCAAGAGGTGAGGCATAATAAAACTACCTATCTAAGCAAGTTTAAATGAGGCCAGAACCAACAAACAAAAATTCCGGAAAATCCTCATGTCCATATTTTAGATTTGGTACTGTTCTGTCCTAAAGCATATTTTAGTGTTGTTAAACATGCAAAGTAATGCTACCATGTTAATCTATGCATTTTTCCACCCCATTTACATATAAAGTTTATTAAAATTGGAGCTACGGTTATTTAGTTATGAAATAAAGCATTTTAGCATGGCATTTAAGCAAATTAATGCAAACAACAATTTAAACATTCTAAACATGGATGAAAATGGCATATTATTAATCTACACAAAATTCTAAGCATTTTACATATAAAGTTTGTTTAATTCCGATGCACGGTTAATTAGTTATTACATGTATGATATTTGAGGGGTTTTCTGTAAAACACGCAGTCTCTGGTTAAATGACAAAATTCGTAGCGCATGGAAAAAATACATGGGCCGAAACTAGCTATCCCAACATGCACATAAGAGGGGCTGGGCGCTGCTCACCATGGGCCATGGCCCAGTCGGTGGAGGAGGCCAAAGCAGGCCGACTTGGCTTTGAGGTGCTGGGCTGGAGAAGAGGAGGCCCAGGCGCGTGGATGAAGCAGGGGCGCGGTCAACGCGAGGCAGGGGCGCGGGCTTGCGGTTGTGGCGCTCGTCTCTCTTGAAAAGAAGACGCAGCAGCGCGACCGGTCAACGGACTCGACGACGCACATGACTCCAGCGACGAGGCCTTGGCGGCGATGCAGGGAAGGGAAGCGGCGGGACTCCGGCACGGCGGGGGGCTCGGCGGACGGGGTCGAGCTGGAGGAGCTCGGGGTCTCAGGTGAAGAAGCAGCGGCAACGACGAGGCATCGCGACGCAAGCGCGGAGAGGCGAGGGCGGTGGAGATGCGACGGGGCGCCGGAATGACACGGCAGGGCAGATCCGGGCGTGGGGAGCATGGATCCATCCATTCCCGGCACGAAACAACGGCAACAAAGCTAGATGCAGCGGCCATGGTGGTCTCCTATGAGCGAAAACAGAGAGAGGGAGAGGGAGATCGTGAGAGAGAGAGATAGAGAAGGAAAGGAAAAAGGGGACGACGGAGGGGAGCAGAGGGGCGGCCTGGTTCATCTGGTGGTCCGGCGAGGTTGTTGCAGGGCCGGAGGAGCTGAGGAGGCCGGTGGCTCGCGGCTGCGCGGGGACGAGCCGTCCGGATCCTCTCCCACTCGGGATCGATCGAGGAGGAGGGTTGCGGGTGCTGGGGATGGGTGGATCGAGGAGGGGATCAGGAGCGGCACGCGTTGGCTCGGGTTCGATCTCGAGGAAGGAGGAGGCTGGTCGGAGGTTGGAGAGGATCTGGATCGGGATGGAGGGATTGGGTGGATCTGAAAACGAGGAAGGGAGGAGGCTGCGGGATCGAGGGAGGGGATCCTGAGAGGATTTGGTGGAGTGGCGGCGAGGAGGATGGATGGGACATCTCTCCTCAATTTTAGGGTTGGGTCTATATATATAGGAAAAGAGGGTTGTTTTTGAGTCACCCGATCACGATCGAACGGCTCCGGGAAAATAGGTTAGGAAGGCCAATAAATAAAACGAAGATATCTTACGGGCGTTTGGGGATGATCTGAATGCAACGGTGATGACTGAGCGGGTTGGGTTCAGGGAAGTTTCGGACGCGCCCAAAGGGGTTGGTGGCTGCACAGAGAGGGTGGGCATTTAGACGAAAGGGGAAAACAAAGACAATGGGGTCCCATGAAAGGCCACGGGGACAAGGGGGGTTATGTTGGTCTCGGAGAAAGAGAGAAGAGAGGCGTCCAATTGGTCTGAGAGAAGATCAACAAGGACAAGCGGTCTGACAAGAGGTCAACGAAGACTAAGATAGAAACGGTAAGTACGAACGCCTACAAGGTTTTATGAAAACATGCGGATGCAATGCGGATGATGCGATGATGAAATGCATGACATGAACAAAATGCAAAACCGAAGACAAAAACCGAACCACGGAGAAAAATAATATATCACATAGCCGGAAATGGCAAGAGTCGGAGTTACGAATATGGAAAGTTGTATCCGGGGCGTTACAACACTCCACCACTACGAGAGGATCTCGTCCCGAGATCTAGGATGGCACCGGAGGGAAAAGAAAGAGGAAGATAAGAGGTAAACTAAGTTGCTTCTTCGACAAAAGAGTGAAACCAAAGAACCTTGAGAGGTTGATCAAATTGAAGGAAGAATACACCGGAGATGAATGAAGTTGAAAACACTCCGTTAGAAGAGAGGAACAAGGAACATTACGAGAACTTGAAGGTTGCAAAGACATGAATCAAGAGTTTAATTGACAAGATAGAATTCGAAACCACTCCGGTTAAAACAGGATGAGAGAGGAAGAATTCGGGCAGCACTTCGGTTGAAAAGAGATGCAAGACTTGATAAGATGAAAAGAACTTGAAGAGATGACACAACACGCCGGTTAAATGGATAAGCACGAAAAGAACATGATCCTCAATTCGAGAAGATGAGAGAAAAGAGCAACATCACAATGCCTCCGGAAGAAATAATAGAAGATAGATCATTGGAATAATAGAATGGAGAAGAAAATGCCAACTTCTGCCATAAATGAGCTTGGAAAGTACCCTTCCAAGAAGGTTAGAACAAAGTTGTTAGAAGACCAACAACGAAAAGAATAAGTTTGTAGTGGGCTTATAGAAAACTTCTCAAAATTATGAGGTGACAACTGGCCACTAACTGAAACAATTGCTTGCTTGAGATCAACGAAGAGATGAAAACTGCTTTCGCCGAGAGGATAGGAGAAAACTTGGATCATTGATAAGCACCACAAATAGCAACATTCCTTAGGGAAGGCTTTAGGTGAAATCTATACCAAGATAACTCCAATGAAGAGATTGATGGATTGAGAAGAACTCATGCTCGAAGGAGTTGATGGGTTTAACTACCTCATTCTTGACAACTGTTGAATCACGAAACATGAATGAAAATTGTTAAGAATGATATAACACCACCTCAAGAGATAAGGTAGAAAGAATTGCACTTCGAAATGCAAGAAGAAGAATACTTGAACTCCTGAAAACAAAACATGTGTTGAACACCATGTTTATCTTTGAGTATAGCTTGGCGGATCATAACTTCGAGAGAAATCTTGAAGAACAAATGAAGAATGAAAAGAATCCTTCACGAACCACCATGTAGAGTCTCCATGAAGAACTCCAGTAATAAGAGGATGATGAAAATAAAAAGAAGTTGGAAACACAAGGTGAAGCCTTGCAATGATTTAGATGGAGCTTCGCGACGATAATGCGGAAAACTTGGAACTCCGGAAAAGAAAAGATGACACATCTCGAACCGAGAAATGTCACATGATGAACAACTCCGGAAAGAAGAAAGTAGATTGCTTGGATGAAACAATAATAAGAATTACGTTATGCCTATCCTTCACCAATTTAAATTGATGACAAGCAACAGATTTGGCATACTACTTATTCTCGTAGAAAGGATTAAGAGAGATATAGCGCAAACTTGAGAAGGTATTGATGGAACCACCGGTGGGATTGGAAACAACGAATGAATTGATATGATAACGAACGAAGTGAAATCTTGAACAAATCATCGTAAGAATCGAAAATGAAAGTAGCAAAGGCACAATTCACCGGAAAGAATGAAGATACTTGAGGGGATTTAGATACAAGTGAACAAAGAGATCATGAGCTTATTAGAGAATACTTGAATGATGCACCGGTAGAATATGGAGAAGGAGAGCTAAAGCTGAGAATGAATAAACCCGAAATGATGGCCTTCGTAGGAATAAAATGGAAAGAACTCACGAAATGCTCCGGATGGTAAGAAAAGAATTGTCACAATCGAAAGCAATTATGAGAGGATGGCATCAATCTAGAACCATGAATCTTGAAGAGAATGGAGCAAGATTTAAGAGAAATCCTTCTTCGGTCTTCAAATGTTGAGAATGAGGATGGGAAACACCACCATGAATTGTTGAGGCACTCCGGAAGGATTAAAAGAGGAAAGATTGAGCCAAAGATGAAAATGATTTGAAAGCGATCTTGGAGAAGGAATAAGACTGATGAGAATTCATTCTTACGTCAAACTTGGAAAAGAATTTGGGAATCGCTCTGGATAAATTAGAAGAGTCAGGTAAGATCCTGGGAAAAGATCTGTGGGTTAGGGCCCACTGAAAAGGAACACCGTTGAAATGATTACTTGAAAAGGAGATTGCACCGGTTGAATTAAATGGCTTGAATGAGATAACAATCTCCAAATAGCTTGAACAGATTAAGAATGGAAACACAAATCTTCTGAGATATCTTCAACACTCCAAGACAAATGAATAGGAAGAAGTGAATGATTAAGAGGTGCATCGGCATGAGAAAGCATTAGAAACGAGGAAAGGAATATGATGAATATTGAAAGCTTGAATTGGATCCACCGGAGAAGAAACAACAATGAAGGATGATGAACTTGAAACTGTTGAGCATCTTCATGGGAAAGCACCAGATAAAAAAATTGAAAGAAAAGAATGAAGAGACTTCACATCCATAAGATGGAAACTTGATTAAGATATCTGAGTCCTTAAAGAAAAGGGTGGGAGGGCGGGAAAACAAAGGCAACTTGGGGAAGATGGGACAAACACCATTGAGAAAACTTAGAATTGATCTTGCGGATGTTGAAAATGATCGGATCCACTTGAAGAGAAGCGCACCGGTTGGAAAAGAATTGACATGACAACCTCAATGATCAAGAAGGATTAGCATTCCCATAGAAATATGAGAACATCGCTTGAAAGGTATGGATTCAACATTTGACTTCGAAGCAACTCGAATACCACAAATAAAAGAAAACAAAGGATTTGGCTTGCAGAATAAGCCGGAACAAACATATGATAGATCCCATATCGTATCATGTGTCTGTTGGAAAGATATCCTACAAGCTACTTGAATTCCCACCTATAAACTCCCGAAACTTTCTGGTTATGCAATCTGGTGTTGGGGATACAGGGGAAGCAATATATCTCACCCAAACTAACAATACCTACATCCGAGCTGTATCCATCCGTCAACACATAACCAAGAAACCTTCGGAAATCGTGTACCTCAACCTTCGAAAAGCATCCGTTATACGAGTTATGGCAATACTCCTGATCTCCCCAGTACTGGGTGACGTCGAGGTTATCTCACCAGCAACTGCATAAAAGATATTTTCGATGTCGGCAAAACTCAGGTATTCCAGAACTGCAATGATAAAATTGTGACGACAACACCTCGGAGCTCAACTCCCTGGGTCAATGCCACATAATAGACAGGAGGCACCAAGAACAATGTTCTCGTCACAAAACCATCGGAACGATTCCAAGATACCCGCGTGATCCTAAATTTTTTTTTAGTGAAATTTGAGAAGAGGACAGTCAAAACATCTACGTCAGGAGACCTCACCAGAGCGACGAAGGGGCTGAGGAGTAAAAAGAATCCTACTCTCCAATATATACAATCCTAAGACTCAAAATAGTTTTCTTCTAGACTCAACAATGGCCAACAATCAATGGGGCTCCTATGGTCGGTCAAGGCTCTGATACCAACTTGTCACGCCCAATATGCGATACTATCCTAAAGAGACTCGAAGGTCCCACCAAGGATAGAACCGCATATTGAAACGCTTTTGCAAGGTGGATATCATTACATCAACATTACATAATAGATGGGGATACATACAAGAGGCATACAAGGCCACACGATTACAACATCACAATACATAAGAGCATCATCCGACTACGGATGAAACACAAACAGAAACTCAAACGACATCCACCCTGCTAGCCCAGGCTGCCGACCTGGAACCTATCCCCTGATCGAAGAAGAAGCAGAAGAAGAACTCCAAAATAAGCAAACATCGCTCTCGCATCATGATCATCGCAAAAACTTGTACCTGCAACTGTTGTTGTAGTAATCTGTGAGCCACGAGGACTCAGCAATCCCATTACCATGGGTATCAAGACTAGCAAAGCTTAAAGGGAAAGGAAGGGGTAAAGTGGTGAGGCTGCAGCAGCGACTAAGCATATATGGTGGCTAACATACGCAAATAAGAGCGAGAAGAGAGCAAGCGGAACGGTCGTGAAGCTAGCAATGATCAAGAAGTGATCCTGAACTCCTACTTACGTCAAACATAACCCAGAAACCGTGTTCACTTTCCGGACTCCGCCGAAAAGAGACCATCACGGCTACACACGCGGTTGATGCGTTTTAATTCGGATCTGGTGTCAAGTTATCTACAACCGGACATTAACAAATTCCCATCTGCCTATAACCGCAGGCACGGCTTTCGAAAGATTATACCCTGCAGGGTGTCCCAACTTAGCCCATGATAAGCTCTCGCGATCAACGAAGGATATACCTTCTCCCAGGAAGACCCGATCAGACTCGGAATCCCGGTTTACAAGACATTTCAACAATGGTAAAACAAGACCAGCAAAGCCTCCCGCTGTGCTGACAAATCCCGATAGGAGCTGCACATATCTCGTTCTCAGGGCACACCGGATGAGCCAGACGTCGGGTTGGCATAGACCCTGATTGCCCAGGGGGCGCCAGACATCGCTCGGTTTGGACCAACACTTAGACAAGCATTGGCCCGGGGGGGCTAAAATAAAGATGACCCTCGGGCTCCGGAAACCCAAGGGAAAAAGGGCTAGGTGAGGCAAATGGTAAAACCAAGGTTGGGCCTTGCTGGAGGAGTTTTATTCAAAGCGAACTATTAAGGGGGTCCCATAAATCACCCAACCGCGTAAGGAACACAAAATCCGGGAACATAACACCGGTATGACGGAAACTAGGGCGGCAAGAGTGGAACAAAACACCAGGCATAAGGCCGAGTCTTCCACCCTTTACCAAGTATATAGATGCATTAATAATATAAGAGATATTGTGATATACCAACCAAAATCCTGTCCACCATGGAGCAATCTTCAACTTCACCTGCAACTAGCAACGCTATAAGAGGGCTGAGCAAAGCGGTAACATAGCCAAGCAACGGTTTGCTAGGAAGGGTGACAAAGGTTAGAGGTTAATGGCATTTTGGGAGGCTTGAAGAGTAAAAGATAGGTAGCGCAGCATAGCGATAGAACGAAGCAACTAGCATAGCAATGATAGTAGTGAGATCCAGGGTAGTGGTCATCTTGCCTGAAATCCCGCTAGGAAGAAGAACGTGTCCATGAAGAAGACGAACGGGAGTAGTCGAACGAATCGTCACAATCGTAACATTACCGGAACTAAGAAGCAACACCGAAAATAAACAAACAACATGGTAAATGCACAAGCATAAACATGGCATGATGCACAAACAAGTATGATGCATGTCCGCTTTAATGAGGCATGGCATGGCAAAGTGCAACAAACGATACTACAAGTTAAGTGGAGCTCAATATGCAACGAGTTGCATATTGACAAAACACCACATTCAACTATTTAGTTAGCTCTCGTTTATGTACCCAACAATATTGAATGTTATTAAACATGGCAAGAGGTGAGGCATAATAAAACTACCTATCTAAGCAAGTTTAAATGAGGTCGGAACCAACAAACAACAATTCCAGAAAATCCTCATGTCCATATTTTAGATTTGGTACTGTTCTGTCCTAAAGCATATTTTAGAGTTGTTAAACATGCAAAGTAATGCTACCATGTTAATCTATGCATTTTTCCACCCCATTTACATATAAAGTTTATTAAAATTGGAGCTACGGTTATTTAGTTATGAAATAAAGCATTTTAGCATGGCATTTAAGCAAATTAATGCAAACAACAATTTAAACATTCTAAACATGGATGAAAATGGCATATTATTAATCTACACAAAATTCTAAGCATTTTACATATAAAGTTTGTTTAATTCCGATGCACGGTTAATTAGTTATTACATGTATGATATTTGAGGGGTTTTCTGTAAAACAGGCAGTCTTTGGTTAAATGACAAAATTCGTAGCGCATGGAAAAAATACATGGGCCGAAACTAGCTGTCCCAACATGCACAGAAGAGGGGCTGGGCTCTGCTCACCATGGGCCATGGCCCAGTCAGTGGAGGAGGCCAAAGCAGGCCGGCTTGGCTTTGAGGTGCTGGGCTGGAGAAGAGGAGGCCCAGGCGCGTGGATGAAGCAGGGGCGCGGTCAACGCGAGGCAGGGGCGCGGGCTTGCGGTCGTGGCGCTCGTCTCCCTTGAAAAGAAGACGCAGCAGCGCGACCGGTCTACGGACTCGACGACGCACATGACTCCAGCGACGAGGCCTTGGCGGCGATGCAGGGAAGGGAAGCGGCGGGACTCCGGCACGGCGGGGGGCTCAGCGGACGGGGTCGAGCTGGAGGAGCTCGGGGCCTCAGGTGCAGAAGCAGCGGCAACGACGAGGCATGGAGACGCAAGCGCGGAGAGGCGAGGGCGGTGGAGATGCAGCGGGGCGCCGGAATGACACGGCAGGGCAGATCCGGGCGTGGGGAGCATGGATCCATCCATTCCCGGCACGAAATGACGGCAGCAAAGCTAGATGCAGCAGCCATGGTGGTCTCCTATGAGCGAAAACAGAGAGAGGGAGAGGGAGATCGTGAGAGAGAGAGATAGAGAAGGAAAGGAAAAAAGGGGACGACGGAGGGAGCAGAGGGGCGGCCTGGTTCATCTGGTGGTCCGGCGAGGTTGTTGCAGGGCCGGAGGAGCTGAGGAGGCCGGTGCCTTGTGGCTGCGCGGGGACGAGCCGTTCGGGTCCTCTCCCACTTGGGATCGATCGAGGAGGAGGGTTGCGGGTGCTGGGGATGGGTGGATCGAGGAGGGGATCAGGAGCGGCACGCGTTGGCTCGGGTTCGATCCCGAGGAAGGAGGAGGCTGGTCGGAGGTTGGAGAGGATCTGGATCGGGATGGAAGGATTGGGTGGATCTGAAAACGAGGAAGGGAGGAGGCTGCGGGATCGAGGGAGGGGATCCCGAGAGGATTTGGTGGAGTGGAGGCGAGGAGGATGGATGGGACATCTCTCCTCAATTTTAGGGTTGGGTCTATATATATAGGAAAAGAGGGTTGTTTTTGAGTCACCCGATCACGATCGAACGGCTCCGGGAAAATAGGTTAGGAAGTCCAATAAATAAAACGAAGATATCTTACAGGCGTTTGGGGATGATCTGAATGCAACGGTGATGACTGAGCGGGTTGGGTTCAGGGAAGTTTCGGACGCGCGCAAAGGGGTTGGTGGCTGCACAGAGAGGGTGGGCATTTAGACGAGAGGGGAAAACAAAGACAATGGGGTCCAACGAAAGGCCACGGGGACAAGGGGGAGTTTGTTGGTCTCGAAGAAAGAGAGAAGAGAGGGGTCTAATTGGTCTGAGAGAAGGTCAACAAGGACAAGCGGTCTGACAACAGGTCAACAAAGACTAAGATAGAAACGGTAACTACGAACGGCTACAAGGTTCTATGAAAACATGCGGATGCAATGCGGATGATGCGATGATGAAATGCATGACATGAACAAAACGCAAAACAGAAGACAAAAACCGAACCACGGAGAAAAATAATATATCACATAGCCGGAAATGGCAAGAGTCGGAGTTACGAATATGGAAAGTTGTATCCGGGGCGTTACATACCTCCATCGAGAGGGCCCAAACCTAGGTAAAATATCGTGTCCCCTGCCTCCTGTTACCATTAGCCTTAGACGCACAGTTTGGGACCCCCTACCGGAGATCCGCTGGGTTTGACACCGATAGGGGTCATTAGGCACATATACGTGATCCTCAAACCATAGAGTGTCGTGCTCATCCTCACGAAATCCTTTAGCCTTTCCTTTGCTCATCCTTTCCTTTATCTCGAAAATCTCCTTGTCAGTCTTCTGGGCTTCTCTGATCTTACCCATCAAAGTGGACTGAATTTCCAATGCTGCTACATATCCTCTCAAAACTATCTCCAAACATAACTCTTGAAGATCATCTGCTAACTCCTTAGGTAATCCTCCGGTCATGAGCGTGTTAACATAACTCTTGCGGCTCAACACATCTGTTACTACATTGGCCTTTTCGGGATGATAGTGCAATTTCATATCGTAATCCTTGATGAGCTCCAACCATCTCCTCTGCCTGAGGTTGAACTCCTTCTGCGTGAAGATATATTTCAAACTCTTATGATCCGTGTATACCTCACAATGGTTTCCGATGAGAAAATGCCTCCATGTCTTCTGCGCATGCACTACGGCTGCTAACTCCAAATCGTGTGTAGCATAATTCAGTTCATGAGGTTTAAGCTGTCGTGAGGCATATGAAACAACTCTTCCTTCCTTCATAAGCACTGCTCCAAGTCCTCGACGAGAAGCGTCGCAATATACTTGATAATCCTTGTGTTGGTCTGGCAGAATCAGCACTAGAGCTGTAACCAAACGTTTCTTCAACTCCTGGAAACTGGCTTCACACTCCTCAGTCCATTTAAACTTGGTGTCCTTCTTCAATAACTCCATCATGGGCTTTGCAATCATGGACAAATTCTCAATGAACCTTCGATAATATCCAGCGAGTCCAAGAAACTCCTGATCTCTCCAACTGATGTGGGTGCCACCCATTTAGTCACAGAAGCTACCCTGGTAGGGTCTACTGCTATTCCTTCTCCAGATATAACATGTCCGAGAAATCAAACTTCCTTAAACCAAAACTCACATTTGCTGAACTTGCCATACAACTGATGTTCTCTGAGCTTCTCAAGAACCAAACGCAAATGCTCCTTATGCTCCTCTTTGTTCTTCGAGTAGACCAATATATCATCAATGAACACTACGACAAACTTATCCAAAAACTCCATAAACACTTTGTTCATCATGTTCATGAAATAGGCAGGCACGTTAGTCAGACAAAATGACATAACGGTATACTCATATAGCCCATACCTCATGGTAAAAGTTGTCTTAGGTATATCCTGCTCTCGAATCTTCAACTGGTGATAACCCGATCAAAGATCAATCTTAGAGGATACTTTCGCTCCTTCCAACTGGTCAAACAAATCATTGATCATCGGTAGAGGGTATTTTTCATGATCGTCACTTCATTCAACGCACGATAATCAACAACCATCCTTAAATATACATCCTTCTTCTCCACTAGAAGCACTAGGGCTCCCCAAGGTGATGAACTTGGTCGAATGTAACCTTTATCCAGTAACTCCTTAATCCGCTTCTTAATTTCCTCCAAATCTTGTGCAGGCATCCAATACGGTCTCTTTGATATTGGCCTGGTGCCTAGCAGTAGCTCAATCAAAAACTAAATGTCTCGATCCGGTGGCATGCCTGGTAACTCTTTCGGAAATATGTCGGGGCAATCCTTCACCGCTGGTACTTCCTCGTGTACAACTCCTGATAAGGAATTCACTTGAGTCCTCTTTGGCACATGCCGGGATACATACTTGATCCTCCTTGCTTCTGGGGTGGTGAGAAATATCGACTTACTAGCACAATCAATGTGTCCTCCATACTTTGATAACCAATCCATGCCTAATATTATATCCACTCCTTGTGATTCCAAAATTATTAGGTCCAAGGGAAACACATGTCTGCCAATGGTCAAGGGTAACCGATCACACCATCGGCTGGCCATATACTCTGCTCCTGGCGATTTTACTAACATGGGTGACCTAAGGGCTAGGGTTGGCAATTTAAACTTGTCCACAAATCCCCTTGACATGTATGAATGAGATGCACCAGTATAAAAAATAACAGGTGCGAGAAGTGCATTAATCAAAAACTTACCGACAACTGCGTCGGATTGATCCTATATCTCCTCCACACTGATGTGGTTCACCTGACCTTTGGTGAAGGGGTTGGGCTTCTTGGCAGAACCTCCATTGCCATTTCCATTCTTCACGTCGGGACATTCATTGGCATAATGTCCAGTCTTCTGGCACTTAAAACAGGTAATGTGGCTCAAATCCCTCTTGGCTGGTGTTGAAGGGTTGGAACGGTTTTGGCTGATGCTTCCTCCATTCCCATTGCTATTCGTGGGGACACTATGGTTGTGAAAACTTGCTCCGTTGTGCGTGTGTCCTCCATGGTTATGGGTATGTCCTCCTGAGTACGAGGAGTAGCGGGGCTTCTGCTGAGTTCCTGAAGTGTACCTCCCCTGTCCATATATCCTCTTGCGATTATCAATCTGTTGCTGCTTGCCTTCAATCATAAGAGCCCGGTCTACCAACTCTTGGTAGTTATTGAATGTTGCCACCATCAACTGCATGCTCAGCTCATAATTCAGCCCTTCCAGAAACTTCTCCTGCTTAGCGGCATCTGTAGCTACATCATCAGGGGCATAGCATGCTAACTTGCTAAACTCATCTACATACTGGTCCACTCTGCGTCCTCCTTGGCGCAAGTTGCGAAATTCACGCTTCTTCATGCTCATAGCTCCTACTGAAATATGGGCAGTGCGGAAAGCCTGCTGAAACTGATCCCATGTAACAGTGTCAATGGGGTAAGTGGCTGTGAAATTCTCCCACCATGATGATGCGGGTCCATCAAGCTGATGTGCGACAAAATGCACTCTTTCCGCATCTGTGCATCCTGCAGTGGTCAGCTCTCTTCCGATCTTGCGGAGCCAATCATCTGCAACAATCGGCTCGGTGCTACTAGAGAACACCGGCGGATTCAACCTTAGGAAACGGGATAGGTGATCAACAGGGGGTCGTGGTGGTGGGTTGTTGTTGTTGTTGCCTTGGTTCCAATTCTGGACTAAAAGTTGCATCAAGGTATTCTGTTGCTGGATCAACTAGGTGAGCTCCGGTGGGAAGGAAAATCCATTGTCACATCTCGGAGGCATCTGATGGGTTTACAAGGGGTGAGAAAACAGAATAGAATTGGGGTCTAAGAGAGATTCACTACCCATAATGCTCATGAGTCAAACACAATCAATTTCACTTCAATCAATAGCACACAAGATAAAACAAAACAGTCTATCCTATAACTACAAACTCGATCGTTGCAAGAAATTACTAGTAATTACAATGGTGGTCGTCTAGAAATTTTCATCAGAAGAAGACTCCATGATATCTGCTCCAGCTTCATCAACATAGTCATGATCGCTATCAGGGTCGGGGTCGGTGTCGTCGAGGATGATGTAGTCTCCTAGTTGGTTGTCCTTCTTTGGAGCGGGGTCTCCCATGAATACTCCTAGCTTCTTCGTCAAGTCTTCATTCTTCTCCAGTAGTATAGCAATCTCTTCCTCATATCCATCGCGTGTAGACTTGATATCCTCCTCCAGCTTGTTGTTTCTCCTCACCAGTTTCTTGATCTTCTTCATGTGGATAATTTGTTGATTCTCCTGTCGATGAATATGATCTCCCATCTCTTGAATGTAAGTTGCAATTGATCCATCCCTCCTGGTATCAATCATCTCCCATTTGTCATATCGGTGGCCACATATCTGGTAAAAGGTATTATCCAGCTCCTTGTGATACACCTCACATATGCATCCAAAGGTGATATGTGCGGTCATGCTCTTTCCAATACACCAGCTTGGTGCATCCAAGTAGAAATCAATAGGCTCCGTTATTCGTGCAAAGGTCCTTCCAGGTATCCAGACTTTGATCTTCCAGCGCTCCTCTTCTGGTATAGATGTAGAGAAAGTCCCCGTGAAGCTTGGTAATCCGATGTTCAGATACTTAGTTACTTCCTTCAGGTGCTTCCAGAAAGGGGTGTCGTCATCCGGCTGAGTGAACTTGTTCCTGGGATCCGCCATCTATAGAGTAGAAAGAGAGGAGAAATAGAGATGAGTAGAGAAGAGAATTCACGTGGCTCACTCTAGTGGTCGCGTCCTACAGTCAACGTGTGCTCTGATACCATCTTGAAGCGACCAGACCTCAAACGGTCAAGTCTCTATGCATCAGTGTCATCCCTGGATCCGTAATGGTGACACACACAGTACTCGAGGAATTATAAGAGAGTTCCAATCACACACTTATTACATCGAGTCCTCATAAAGAGTAAGATTACATAAATAAATCATGGCTGAAGGCCATTTAAACTAGATAACTGCGGAAGCTTTGAAGGTAAATGAGTCCATCAACTCCTGCGGCATAGCTGAGTGCAAAACAACGACCTATCACACCTTATTCGTCGTCTGAATAGTCTGCAACATAAGACGTTGCAACCCGAAATAGGTCAACACATGGAATATGCTGGCATAGTTACACTGTAAAGCATTGATAATGCAAAAACTATATCTACATGCAATACTTTGCTGGTGGAGGCTGTAAGTTCATGGTTTTGCATAAAGCTAGTTTTTCCCTACAACAAAGGAATAAATTTATTTAACTACTCCTATGTAGCCCATTATTTGAGAAGGTAACCCCAACTCAAATCCCAATTAAAAGTATCATCATTAACCCATCATCATAATCAATTAAAGTAACATGATGAGATCACATCTATAGATTCAAGTACCAGATACTCAAAATGTCCAACCGGGGACACTGCTAACCATGATTAGTTTATACACTCTGCAGAGGTTTGCGCACTTTTCCCCACAAGACTCAATCTCCTCCGTTGAATTTCTCGCACTTCATGATGTTTGAGAAACGGATGACCGAGACACAGACTTTCAGAAACATTAAATCTTTACTCCGGGTAGACAATACCACCTCTTCAAGAGCTCACACAACTTACTCAACTATGCCAGAGCCCATAATGGCTTGTGGCTGCACACGGAAGTTTCTAGCATGAATAATCTTATGATCCCTTTGAGCCTGGCTGGCATTCCATAGGATAATCACAAGGTAACCCCAGGATTTCCAAAAACATGCAACACTGGGTTCCCCAGGTGCCCCAACCAATCCACCCAGATGTGTGTTAAAGTTGCCCCCTTAATGTTATCCAATTAAAATAACTCTCAAACTTCCATGTGTGAAATCACGATCCAATCCCCGTCTACGAGCATGGCTAAGCAATAGTAAGCATAACATATATTCCCGGGGTGATCAAAAGGTATCAGGCTCCTATCTCAAGCACTAGAACCAAAACCACATGCTCTCAATCCTACCAATGCAAATATTTGTGGGGTAGAACTAATGCATAGTAAAAACTGTGTATAAAAAGGGTATAATCAAAGTGTAAGTTGCCTTGCTGATGATCTGCAAACTCTAGAGCTTCGTAGTAACAAGCTTCGCACTCCGGGTAATCTAGCATAGACAAACAATAGCATACATAAGCAATCACTCAAATGAAACACGAGAAAATCTGAGAAAGATCCAATTCGAACACGAAACAAGCAAACGAATTAAACTAACAAGAGTCTAAACCTAACAGAAATATTAACATGTGGAATAGATCTTACCAGTAGGTGCAAGTGACTAGCTACGATTCACAACAAGATTCAACTCAAACGGAGCAACGAAACTCAAAATATGAACGAAACAAGATCGTTTACTAATCTGGACCAAAGTCAAATTTTACAGTACCAAAATCATATTCAACTTGGTTATTTGGAAAGAGGGCTTCGAGACGAAGAATTTGGCGATGGTTTCATCTAATTTGGATAAATGAGTAAAAAGTTATACTAGTTTAAAGACCAATGGCTGAATCAGGATAAAAATAATCACGGATAAGTCCCTAGCCGAAAATAAAATAAAATAAAAGACTAACGAACGAATGTTTGCTGTCTGAACCTAACCGGCAAACAACGTTTGTTAAAATGAACGATCGAATGAACGTCCGCTAAATAATAAAACTGAAAAAATGAACCGCGGTTAACAGAAAAAAAAACGGGCATCGGTTTTACCGGTCAACGCGGGGTCAACAGCGGCGGCGTGGGCAGCGCGGGGCGGTCAGGCTGCAGGGCAGGGCAGCGTAATGGCGGAGTCGTCCGGCGGTGTAGTGGCGGTGGCGCGCGGTGGCAAAGCAGCGGCGGCGGGAGGCATAGGCGGCGGCGGCTTCTGCTTGGGGGTCCTAGGGGGGCGAGCTGCTTATAAAAGGGAGGGGGGCAACTTGGAGGAGGGGGCATGGCGGCGACGGGAGTCCGGCTCGGACTCCCCGAGCTCGGCGATGTCGGCACGGCAGCGCGGCGCGGGCCGGCTCGGCTAGGCCTCGGCCCAGTTGGGCGGAAACTTTTTTTTAAAATAAATTTCGCCCAAAGAGAAAAATCCTAATAAAATATAAAAAAATCTAAAAATGGCAAAAACAATTTCACCGTCTAAATAAAATATTTAGAACGAGGTGAACATTTTTCTGGCCTAAGAATGCAATTTTCAAAAATGCATATTTTTCTAATTAAAATAAAATAGCAAATAAAATATGAGAAAAATCATAATTTGATTTTAAAATTCTTTCTCCAATATTTCTCTTGATTTGAAGAAGTCATATTATCTTCTCTCATTTACTTTTAATGTTGGAAATAATTGGAGAGAAAAATTGTAAAATCAAATTGATCCTTTTCGTCAAATTTGAAATAAATTCAAATATGATTTTTGTGAAACCTCCAACTCTCTCCGTGAGTCCTTGAGTTGCTTAAGATTTCTAGGATCTCAACCAAATGCAATAATAAATATGATATGCATGTGATGATCTATGTATAACATCCAAATTGAAAATTGTGATGTTACAATATTCATGCTTTAACGCAAACACCAAATACCATTTATTTAGGTTCAACTCTAATCCCAAAAGTATAGGGAGTGTGTGATGATGATCATATCAATCTTGGAACCACTTCCAACACACATCATCACATCACCCTCAACTAGTCTCTATTTATTCTGCAACTCCTGTTTCAAGTTACTAATCTTAGCAACCAAACAAGTATCAAATACCCAGAGGTTACTACGAGCACAAGTAAGTTTTACAGAAAAGGAATACCAAACGGAGTCCAATTGACATGCCAATTTTTGATGATTTTTTATGGACCAAAAGAAGCCCCTGGAGTAAAAGAGTTGGGCAGAAGAGTCCTGGGCTGTCCACGAGGGTGGGGGGCGCGCCCACCCCCACTGGGCGTGGGCCCCTATCTCGTGGATGACTCGGGCACCTCCTTGACGTGAGACCTACGCCAAAAGATCCTATAAATACAAAAAGCTCCAGAAAATAACCTAGATTGGGAGTTCCTCCGCCGCAAGCCTTTGGAGCCACCAAAAACCAGTCGGGACCCTGTTCCGGCACCCTGCCAAAGGGGGGATCCCTCACCGGTGTCCATCTTCATCATCCCGATGCTCTCCGTGACGAGGACGGAGTAGTTCACCCTCGGGGCTGAGGGTATGTACCAGTAGCTACGCATTTGAACTCTCTCGCTCGTGTTCTTGAGGTGATACAATCTTGATGTATCACGAGTGAGGGAGTCCCGGATTAGGGGGTGTCCGGATAGCCGGACTATGACCTTTGGCCGGATTCCCGGATCATGAAGATACAAGATTGAAGACTTCGTCCCGTGTCCGGATAGGACTTTCCTTGGCGTGGAAGGCAAGCTTGGCGATACGATATGTAGATCTCCTACAATTGTAACCGACTCTGTGTAACCCTAGCCCTCTCCGGTGTCTATATAAACCGGAGAGTTTTAATCCGTAGGACGAACAACAATCATACCATAGGCTAGCTTCTAGGGTTTAGTCTCTCTGATCTCGTGGTAGATCCACTCTTGTACTACCCATATGATCAATATTAATCAAGCAGGAGTAGGGTTTTACCTCCATCGAGAGGGCCCGAACCTGGGTAAAAACATTGTGTCCCTTGTCTCCTGTTACCATCCGCCTAGACGCACAGTTCGGGACCCCCTACCCGAGATCCGCCGGTTTGGACACCGACATTGGTGCTTTCATTGAGAGTTCCTCTGTGTCATCATCGTCAGGAAGGATGCCGCACCCCGTCTTTAAAGACGGCGCTGTTGCTAAAGGAGCTTTGGCTGTCGGTCAAACTCTCCGGGTAGGCAGGTTTTTGATGACCGCATGTTCGGCCGCCGCGCCGACGATGACCTCTCGGGTCATCGAAAGCAATCTCCACGTCAGCTTGGAATTTGCCGAGCAATTAGATCCGATGGAGCTCTCCTCCCTAAACAAGCTCTTGGATCGCATTGCCTCCCTGGGAGTCGCTACGGATTACGGCCAGATTGGGCTTAAACCCGATCAGAGAGAGATTGAGTCTCCCTAGGTTACCCACAATGTTGATGTGGTGGAGGAACAATACGGCGAATCTTCGCCCATCCTAAGGACCAGATGTGTCCGAATTCCCAATCCCTCCAAGCTGGACATCCGCGGAGGGGAGGACGTCACCCAAGCCCTGAACCTAAAGTCAGGCAGCAGGCCTGATTCATTGAATAACGTCCAAGAAAACAAGCTTCCGAGTTCGGAAACTCTTTGGCCCTTGAGTCTTATGTCGGGCGAGGTTCCGGATTTAAAGCCACCCGCCCACCCAAATATAAGGGATTTATCCCTAATTCGGCAAGAGCCCAGGGAATCAGTGCATCACTGCTGGGCCAGATTCCTCCTGGTTATGAACAGGATACATGACTGCCACGAGGGAGATGCAATCTCGTTCTTCTGCAACAACTGCACGGACACCGGAATCCTTAACGCCATAAGTCGTCGCGAAATTACACGCTTCGCCGACTTGACATCCATAGTACGAAAGTATTGTGCGACAGAAAGCGTCCGGAAAACCGAAACAAAATTCTGGGACAAACCGATCCTGAATACAATACCAGTCCAAAACAAAAGGGCGCATTATCACCAGGCACCCAGGCCAAATAGCAAAAAACAAAAACTCTCTATAGGGTATGGAACCGTACTGGAGGGATGGCTCAATGGACCCTGTAAAATTCATACTACAGAGG
This sequence comes from Triticum turgidum subsp. durum, assembly GCA_900231445.1. Taxonomy (NCBI): domain Eukaryota; kingdom Viridiplantae; phylum Streptophyta; class Magnoliopsida; order Poales; family Poaceae; genus Triticum; species Triticum turgidum. Next base: position 174,539,140 of record LT934114.1, on the reverse strand, counting down.
GCGTCACACCAACTCATAGCCTTAGAGCATGTTGGATACTCCGGCAGGTGGCCAGAAGTGGCGAGGAGCTTCTAACTCTAGAATCCGCAGAGCACCACCCGACAAACACCAGTACGGTGTCGACAGTCTTCGAGACTTTCGCATCAAACAATGCGAGAAAGCGAACGCTCCGCAGCCTTACCGAAGTCTACCAAGTAGCAACAATAAACCCATGGAGTGACACAGCTATCACCTTTAACGCCAGTGACGAACCTAAATTCCGGACAGCCCAAGCGCCAGCCGCACTAGTCCTCAGTCCGATAGTGGACGGCTTCCCGCTTACAAAGGTACTCATGGACAGTGGCAGCGGACTAAACCTCATATATGAGGAAACCCTGCGCGAAATGGAAATAGACTGGAGCCGCATTGAGTGAAGCAACACAACCTTCAGAGGAATACTCCCCAGTCGTGAAGCATGTTGTTCAGGAAAAATCATACTAGATGTGGCGTTCGGCACGCCGGATAATTACAGATCCGAGGAGGTCACATTTCAAGTGGACCCGTTCAGCAGCGGATACCACGCTCTGTTAGGGCAAGAGGCATTCACAATTTTTCAAGCTATACCCCATTACGGGTACATGAAGCTCAAAATGCCCGGACCCAACGGAATAATCACCGTTGCCAGCGATCCGGACACAGTGCTCCATGCCGAAAACAAGACAGCCGCACTAGCCCTCGAGGCACTATCCGAAGCCCTAGCGGCCGAGGAACTAACTGTGTTGCGCTCCATGGTGGACAGGGATGAAGTGATACTCGACAAAAGATCCAAATCCACCTCCTTCAAGCCGGCAGACGAAATAGTCAAGTTCCAAGTCCATCCAACGGACACTACAAAAACGGCCTCCATCGGGGCACAACTGAGCCCTGATGTCGACGCTGCACTAAGAGAATTCCTACGCAAAAATTGGGACATTTTTGCCTGGCACCCTTCAGACATGCCAGGAATCCCACGCAGGCTGGCCGAGCACAGCCTGAACATCTTAAAAGGGTCCAAACCCGTTAAGCAGACTCTTCGGCGTTTCTCCGAACCTAAGCGACAAGCCATGGGAGAGGAGCTAGCCAAACTATTGGAAGCTAGATTCATCAGAGATATAAAACATCCGGACTGGCTGGCAAACCTGGTAATGGTACCAAAGAAGGACAAATCCTGGCGCCTATGCGTCGCTTTCAAAGACCTAAATAAGGCTTGCCCAAAGGATCCCTTCCCCCTCCCCCGCATTGATCAAATCATTGACGCCACTGCAGGACACGATTCATTGTGTTTCCTCCATGCATACTCTAGTTACCACCAAATCAAGATGGCAGAGTCAGACCAAGATGCAACGACATTCATCACCCCATACGGCCCATTCTGCTTCAACACAATGCCATTCAGGCTCAAAAACACCGGCGCAACATATCAGCGCATGATTCAGACATGTCTGGCCAACCAGATCGGCAAAACTGTTGAAGCATACGTAGATGACGTGGTCGTCAAAACCAAACACGTCGAGACTCTGATAGACGACTTGAGGCTCATGTTCGATAACCTCCGAACATATGACATTAGGCTTAACCCGGAAAAATGCGTTTTCGGCGTACCATCCGGAAAGCTCCTGGGCTTCATTGTATCCGGTAGAGGAATTGAAGCAAACCCAGCCAAGACCCGAGCTCTGTCACAATTGGATATTCCAAAAGATCTCAAGCAAATACAAAAATTGACGGGATGCATGGCGGCTCTAAGCCGCTTCATCTCCCGCTTGGGGGAAAAGGCATTACCCCTTTACCGCCTCCTCCGGCGCACCGAACACTTCAAGCGGACGGATGCCGCCATGGCCGGACTTGAAGAAATAAAAGCCATACTGGCAACAAACCCTGTCATGGCCGCGCCGAACATCGGCGAACCTATGTTGTTATACATCGCGGCAACTCACAAAGTTGTAAGTGCATTCCTCGTTGTCGAACGAGAAACGGACGGACACAAATTCCCTGTCCAGAAACCAGTGTACTACGTGTCCACTGTCTTCACTCCATGCAAGTCCCGGTACCCGCACTACCAAAAAATAGCATATGCAGTGTTCATGGCATCCCGGAAGCTACATCACTACTTTCAAGAGTGTTCGATAACAGTAGCCTCCGAAGTACCTCTTAACGATATCATAAACAACTGCGATGCAACGGGCCGAATTGCCAAATGGGCCATTGAGCTCCTTCCGTTCGACATAGCCACGGCGAGCCATCAAGTCACAAGCCTTGGCCGACTTCGTCGCTGAATGGACTGAAGCCGAACTCCCTAAAGAGTACGACACATATTCCAACTGGACCATGCACTTTGACGGCTCTAAAATGCTGGCGGGTCTGGGGGTTGGCGTCGTCCTGACGTCCCCAACAGGAGATACAGTCCAATATGTACTCCCGATAATGTATACGGACTCCAACAATGCAGCCGAATACGAGGCCCTTCTACATGGCCTCCAGATGGCAGTCTCCATGGGCATTCAACACCTAGAGGTGCATGGGGATTCGAACCTCGCGATATCCCAAATAAATGGAGAGTTCGACACCAAAGATCCAAAAATGGCAGCCTATCGCAACACCGTCCTAAATATGTCAGCCCAGTTCGAAGGACTGGAATTCCACCATATAGCCCGGGAAAATAATCAGGCAGCAGACGTCTTGGCACGCATCGGCGCAAAACGCGATGCAGTCCCCCCCCCCCCAACATTTTCCTAGAAAGACTATTTAAGCCATCCATACAGTGGGAAGGGGAATCCGGAATTAACAATCCGGATCAAGCCGCATCACCTGACCCCGAACACCCTGACACAATGAAAGACTCCTTCAATGAAGTCACACCCTCAGCCCACGTAATAATGGCAGTAATTGCCCCGTGGACAGAACCATTCTTAGCCTACTTAACTAGGCAGAAACTCCCCGAGGACCAAAATGAGGCACACTGCATAATGCGGCGATCTAAAGCCTATAAAGTCCACGAGGGAGAGCTTTATAGGAAAAGCACCACCGGAGTCCTTCAAAGGTGTATCTCCGAAGAGGAAGGGCGGAAATTCACGCCGGACTCGGCGGGCACCACGCTGCAGCCCGAGCCCTTGTGATCAAGGCCTTCCGTACCAGATTCTATTGGCCGACGGCCCGGGCAAACGCTCAGGACTTAGTCCAGCGATGTGTCGGCTGCCAACTATTCGCTAATCAAAGCCACATGCCGCCTACCGCCCTACAAACCATACCCATCACCTGGCCTTTTGTGGTCCGGGGGCTTGACATGGTGGGACCCCTTAAAGGAGGAACCCACAAGCAAAAATATCTACTGGTCATGGTGGATAAATTCACCAAATGGATAGAGGCCAAGCCCGTTAAGACGGTCGAATCCGGACCGGTGATAGACTTCATATCCGGGGTTGTACACCGTTACGGCGTCCCCCACAGCATCATTACTGACAACGGCACAAACTTCACGGCCGATGAAGTTAAACTCTGGTGCAAAAACATGGGCATTAAGCTCGATTACACCCACAAACTAACGGTCAAGTCGAGCGGGCGGACGGTCTAATCATGAGCGGCATCAAACCCAGATTAGTGCGATCCCTTACGGAATCCAACACGCACTGGGTAGAGGAGCTTGACTCCGTACTCTGGGGGCTGCGGACCACGCCGAATCGCACTACCGGATTCACACCATTCTTTATGGTATACGGTGCAGAGGCAGTCCTGCCCTGCGACATAATTCATGACTCACCTCGCGTGCGCATGTACGAAGAAAGAGAAGCCGAGCTCGATCGGCAGGACAGCTTGGATGCATTGGAAGAGGAGCGCGATGTTGCAAAGGTCCGTTCCGCATTCTATCAACAGCAGGCTCGAAGATATCAAAGCAGAGAAGTACGGGCCAAAACTTAAAATGTTTCCGAACTAGTTCTACGCCTACCGGACAAGAAAAAGGACAAACTCAAGCCCAAATGGGAGGGTCCCTTCATAATCAACCAAGTCCTGACTGGTGGAGCGTACCGTCTGCGAAATGCATCGAACAACCGACTTGAGCCAAACCCATGTAACGCAGCACGCCTACGAAGATTCTACGCCTAGCGCCGGACTCTGTGTTCGTCTCCTTCCTCTGTCACCTTCCTTTTTTTAGCTGCCTGGTATTTTTCTCCTCTTTCCTCCCTTCCTTCTTCCAAGCCTTTAGGGGCTTGCTTGCGCGATTTGTTCGCGCATAATTGACGCGCTACCCGCGCTCATTATACCTGGGGGCTTCTTTATCAGAAGCTTATATACACGGGCTTCAGGCCCAAAACATGCGTGACACTTTCGGATGAACCTTTTATGCACCATTATATGCATCGATATGACTTAAGTCTTGGCCAAGCTGGGTTGCCTGGCTCCTGTGCTTACCCCTACATTCCCGTTTGTACGTCTAGGTGGTAAAGGGAGCACCTCTGCGATTGTTACTGTCGGGTTAGCCGGACGTGTACCTCAGATTGGGTGAAGCCGAAAGCTAGCGTTCTTAAGGGAATATTCGGTCGGTGAAATAAAATATGACCTTTCACTTATTTATTTATCTGTCCCCAGATGCTTTTCTGCTTTTTTTTTGCAGTCCGGACATGCACTTTAGGGCATGCCTCCCAGGGAAAGGAACCCTTAACGGAACTATTCTCCCTGGAAGATGTTTCTTACTAACCATGTAATATAACATAACTAGTTGGGCACTTGTCTGCTAAAGCACTTATGACCCCTACGCCTGGTCTCCATGCATGCCCCGATTCTTACATAACCGAGAGGGTATTCGGACACACTCTGGACTATCGGGTCTAGGAGGTTGAAGCGAAAAGGTCCGCACTGACAAACGATCTACAATCCGGCTAGAAGGCATCATACATGTCATTTTAAAATTACATAGTCAATTTGCCTGGGTATATTCTTCTTCAATACCATCCAACAGGCTGTCTAATTTACAGTCCTGCTGGGAATACTTGGCGGCCAGCTCTACCTGGCCGTGCACTAAACTGACAGGGATCTCTTTCCCGTTGGGCCCCACAGGGCCGACCTTGGCCATGTGGTTTGGGTCAGCCTTCGTGTACCGCGTCTTTACCATGGCCCAGGCCTCCCTGGCACCTTGACGGCAGGCCGATATCTTCCATAATCGGAAGTGCTGCCGCACTCCCTTCAGCTTCTCAGCAAGCTCTCCAAGGCCTTCGAGCATGGAGAGGGATGGCCACAATGCCTGGAAGGCGCCCTGCATCGCCTGCCGAACTTGTTCGTGCAGCCGCAACAGTTCGGGAAGAAGGTCCCCCGCAGAACCGGGCATTTCCTCACTCAGCCGACCTGTCAGCATACCTGCGGACATAGCCCTGTCAGTCGACTTCCTCGCCGAACTCTTTTTTGAAGATTCATTTAAGCACTTACTAAAAATGTCGCGCCGAAGTCGCCGATTCTCCTTTACAGAATCAGACAGCTGAGCACGAACATCCTTTAGTTCCTCGCCTAGCTGGGTGTTGGCGTCTTGAAGCTTGTTCTTCTCCTGCCTCACCCTTGTCAGCATGCTATCGCCAGCCTTCAACTGGCGCAGGAGTTGTTGCTTGTCCGGATTCACTCCGGACCTATCTGCACCGTTATTGTCAGAATTACAAACATGCCGCACATCTCAGCAGAATTATCTTTCGAAGCATATATTACCTGAGGGTGTCCCCTTGGTACTCTCCAAAGCGGCCAGTGCGGCCTCAAGTTGAGCCTTGCACTCTTCCAGCTCCTAGGACAATTGTGTATTCTTCTTTGTAAGATCCTGCATTTCATATGATCCTTAAATCAGTTATCTTAACTGCTTCAAGTCTCGGGGGCTACTGATATATATATATATAACCATCGGACTTACTTACCCGTATGTCTTTCACATACTGCTCTGTGGCTCTGGCTAGACCATTTTGAGCGGCACGGAGGTACGCATCTCCCGTATTAAAGGCGTCCAACGCCTCTTGGGAAAAACATGCGTCGCGAAGAACAGTCCAGCGACGCCTGTGGTTCATGACACTCTCCACCTCTGAATTGGTGGCAGATAGCTCGTCTGCGTCCTCTGTCGGAGGAACGTCCGGTGCACGCCCCATGTTCGCCTCCGCTTCCGGATCCAGCCTTGAAGCCTGGCCGGTAGATATAGTCCGGCGGGCGCTCTTTTTTCCTGAGGAAAGCATGAGCGTTAGCGCGACTCGAGGGCATAAACCCTAGACATTAAAATTGCGCGCCGTACCGTTGCACCAGAGTCTCGATCCGGTCCGCACTTCTTTTTGTCCCGCCTGGCTTCGACGGCCCTTGTTGGCTACCCACCGCGGGCTCGGCCCTCCACCGCGAGGATTTCCCCTGCAAAACGAAACACTATTGGTTTATGACCATCAAAATGAGCATGGATGGATCCTCCGAAGAGTACTGGGACTTCGATCTCGGTCACCTTTGAGGCTGGAAGCAGTCCGGGATAATCGGTCGTAATGGCCACTAAGGTGTTGTCCTTACTTAACTGGTGAAACACCCCATCAATTAGCTCCACACATAGGTCCGGGTCCTCCTGGGAGTCCGGGTCGAGGGCCCGTTCCGGGTCCTCGGATTGTGGAGGGGGGATGTTCATTTCCTTCACGGTCTGGCGCAGCTCCTGCGTTGCAGTTGCTAGATTAAATACTCAACCATGGGAATTTGAAAACAAGTAGGCAAGTGAAAGCGTTCGCTCACCCAACTTGGAGGATTGTACATGGAGAATCTGCCCTCCGGGTTGACACGGAGGAATTCCTCTTCTTCTCCCTTGTACAAAGCGGATAAGATTCTCGTTAAAGTGGCGGCCGAATCCGGCCCCTTACGACCGCACCGGGTGGCGTCCTCCTCCCCGTTGAAATCCCACATGGGGTGGCCTCTGTATTGAAGCGGCTGCACCCCTCGCGTAATGCATATGGCCATGACCTTGATCATGGTCAGTCCGAAATGAGCCAACAACCTTATCCGGTGCATCAGGTAAAGGACGTCCCTGTCAGTTTCCCTCTGAGGGTTCCGCGGGCGCCAGCTCAGGCGCTTCTTCAATGGAGCGTTATTGAACTCAGGGAGGCCAATCCGTACAGGGTCCGGCAGGGGGACGTCATCTATATAGATCCACTCTGAAGGCTAGTCCTCGGACGCCCTCTTTGGGGTACCGGATAGATATCCGGTCCCAGCGACGCGCCATAGTTCGGCTCCGCCCACTTGATAAATAGACCCCTCCTAAGAGCGGGGCACGAGGCAGAACAACCTCTTCCACAGCGTGAAATGGGCCTCAACACCCAAGAACAGCTCGCAGAGGGCCACGAAGCCTGCGATATGCAGTATGGAGGCAGGTGTGAGGTTGTGTAGCTGGAGGCCGTAGAACTCAAGTAGCCCTCGGAGAAACGGATGAATTAGAAATCCGAGTCCTCTTATTAAGTAAGGGACTAGGCACACCCGCTCTCCTCGGGAGGGATTGGGGATGCTCTCCGCCTGCTCTCCGTCGCTATAGGTGGCAATCCTGACTCGAACCGGGACCATATATGCTGGGGGAAGAAGCCCCTTGGACTGAAGCACTACTAGCTCGCTATGCGGGACGGAACACTGCCCCCAATCTCCAAGCCGAGGGCTGGAGAGGCGAGAGGAGGAGCTGCACCGACCGGCCATGGTGGAATGGATCCCTGTCGAAGGCGCTCTGATGAAGGCTCACAGAGGGGAGATGGTGTGGGCTGGATCTAAATCCCCGTCTCTTTTATGGGCAGCTCGTTCACGCGGCTAGGGGGATGAATGAAAAAACTCCCTGGCTTTTCGCATTCGTTTAACACGTGGAAGATGGTCATTATTGGGCACAGAAGTTGAGGAGTACAGCATGCATTGGAAGCCAGACACTATTCGACGGGTACATGGGATTTGGAGAAGAACCCGCCTTGCAATGCCGAAGACAAATTTGCGCACCGGACTCGTCGTCATTGAAGCCTGGTTCGGGGGCTACTGAGGGAGTCCCGGATTACGGGTTGTCCGGATAGCCGGACTATGACCTTTGGCCGGATTCCCGGATCATGAAGATACAAGATTTAAGACTCCGTCCCGTGTCCGGATAGGACTTTCCTTGGCGTGGAAGGCAAGCTTGGCGATACGGTATGTAGATCTCCTCCAATTGTAACCGACTCTGTGTAACCCTAGCCCTCTCCGGCGTCTATATAAACCGGAGAGTTTTAGTCCGTAGGACGAACAACAATCATACCATAGGCTAGCTTCTAGGGTTTAGTCTCTCTGATCTCATGGTACATCCACTCTTGTACTACCCATATCATCAATATTAATCAAGCAGGAGTAGGGTTTTACCTCCATCGAGAGGGCCCGAACCTGGGTAAAAACATCGTGTCCCTTGTCTCCTGTTACCATCCGCCTAGACACACAGTTTGGGACCCCCTACCCGAGATCCGCCTGTTTTGACACCGACAGCGAGCTTTGCTGTTATAGTTGGATCTTATGATGTTTCTCCCCCTCTACTCTCTTGTAATGGATTGAGTTTTCCCTTTGAAGTTATCTTATCGGATTGAGTCTTTAATGATTTGAGGACACTTGATGTATGTCTTGCCGTGCTTATCTGTGGTGACAATGCAATATTCACGTGATTCACTTGATATTTGTTTTGGTGATCAACTTGCGGGTTCCGTGACCTTGGGAATCTATGCATAGGGGTTGGCCCACGTTTTTGTCTTGACTCTCCGGTAGAAACTTTGGGGCACTCTTTGAAGTACTTTGTGTTGGTTGAATAGATGAATCTGAGATTGTGTGATGCATATCGTATAATCATGCCCACGGATACTTGAGGTGACAATGGAGTATCTAGGTGACATTATGGTTTTGGTTGATTTGTGTTTTAAGGTGTTATTCTAGTATGAACTCTATGATAGATTGAACGAAAAGAATAGCTTCATGTTATTTTACTACGGACTCTTGAATAGATAGATCAAAAAGGATAACTTTGAGGTGGTTTCGTACCCTACCGTAATCTCTTCGTTTGTTCTCCGCTATTAGTGACTTTGGAGTGACTCTTTGTTGCATGTTGAGGGATAGTTATATGATCTAGTTATGTTATTATTGTTGAGAGAACTTGCACTAGTGAAAGTATGAACCTTAGGCCTTGTTTCCTACCATTGCAATACCATTTACGCTCACTTTTATCGTTTGCTACCTTGCTGTTTTTATAATTTCAGATTACAAATACCTTTATCTACCATCCATATTGCACTTGTATCACCATCTCTTTGCCGAACTAGTGCACCTATACAATTTACCATTGTATTGAGTGTGTTGGGGACACAAGAGACTCTTTTTTATTTGGTTGCAGGGTTGTTTGAGAGAGACCATCTTCATCCTACGCCTCCCACGGATTGATAAACCTTAGGTCATCCACTTGAGGGAAATTTGCTACTGTCCTACAAACCTCTGCACTTGGAGGCCCAACAACGTCTACAAGAAGAAGGTTGTGTAGTAGACATGAAGCTCTTTTCTGGCACCGTTGCCGGGAAGGTGAGTGCTTGAAGGTATATCTTTAGATCTTGCAATCGAATCTTTTGTTTCTTGTTTTATCACTAGTTTAGTCTATAAAAGAATAATACAAAAAATGGAATTGAGTTTGTCTCATACACTTCATCTTTTTAATATCTTTCGTGAAAATGATGGAAAGGAAAATTGTGCTCACGTGCTAGAAGAAGAAATCTATAAAATGTTTTGCACTAAATCTTTGAATGATGAGCATGATTGCAATGTTGTTAGTGTGAACTCCTTGAATATCCATAGTACTAATGATGATTGCTCTAGTCATGATGAAAATATCTCTTATAAGCATGTCGATTTTTGTGGAGAGCATTGGGTTTGCATACACACACCAAATAGAGAAGATAGATATTGCAAGAGGCATAAGCATTTAGAAACTAAATTGTTGCAAGAAAGGTTAAATGTGAGTGCTGAAAATTTGTATTTCCTTTGCCGTACTTGTGAACTTTGCAATGAAAGTGGTCATTTACATCTCCGATGCAAATTGTTTCATGACCAAATCGTGTCCAAAAATTGTGATGATTTGATCTCCCTTGCACATTATAATGAACTTAGTTTGCTTATGGGTTATGAAGAAATGAAACGTTTAATTAAGCACCTTCCAGAATTTGCCCGTTATAAACTTCTTGATTTTGATCTAGAGAAAATTTATTTGTATTGTGCGGTGAATTGCATTGAAAATCCTTATATTGCCAATTACCTAAAGAAAAGAAAGCAAATAGAAGATGAAGAGAATACTAATGAAAGGGAAAATACTTCCCATTATCCTCCTATTATTTCTTATGATGAATCCGGTATCGAGGAGGAGCCTTCTATTCAACCAATCTCATCAATAAGGAGCTCAAAGAAGAGGGTTGAACCCACACATGATGTGAGGAAGATAGCATGCCTCTTACCTATGATGATTATATTGATGAAAGTGGGTTTGGAAGAGTGTCAGCTTTAGAAAGTAATGATCCCACTATTTTGGAGGATGTTGAATCTTATTGTGATGAATATGAAAGTGGATTTGGAAGAGTGTCAACTTTATTTAGTGATGATTCCACTATCTTGGAAGAGGTTTCAAGCGATTATGATGAGACCAAAGTTGCTACTTATGATGATTATTGTGATGAAACTTATGCTATAAAAAGTAGTGATGATTATATTTATAAAACTTGTCATGATTATGATTACCCTTTTTCTGAACATTACTCTTTTAATGTGGAAACAATCTATAGTATTCAAGTCTCTTATGATACTCCCACCATTCTGAATGGGAAGAATTTTGCTTATGTGGAGAGTAGTAAAAATTATATGCTTGTAGATCATGAAAAGAATGCTTTATGTGCTGGTTATATTGTTGAATTCATTCATGATTCTACTGAAAATTATTATTAGGGAGGAACATATGCTTGTAGTAATTGTAAAAATATCAAGTTTCCTCTCTATGTGCTTAAAGTTTTAAAGTTATGCTTGTTTTGCCTTCCTATGCTAGTTGATTATTGTTCCCATAAGTTGTTTGCTCACAAAATCCCTATGCATAGGAAGTGGGTTAGACTTAAATGTGCTAGTCATATTCTTCATGATGCTCTCTTTATGTTTCAATTCTTATCTTTTACGTGAGCATCATTGAAATCATCATGCCTAGCTACGGGTGTTAAACGATAACGCTTGTTGGAAGGCAACCCAATTTATTTTCGTTCCTTGCTTTTTGCTCCTGTTTAGTAATAAATAATTCATCTAGCCTCTGGTTATATATGGTTTTATGTTTTAATTAGTGTTTGTGCCAAGTAGAACATTTGGGAAGACTTGGGTGAAAGTTTATGTGATCTTGCTGTCAAAAACAGAAACTTTGCACTCACGAGATTAGCTGCCATTTTTTATTGGAGAGTGATTTTTAGGTTGATTCTTTTTGAAGATGATTAATAGACAAATTACTCAGGTCCAACAATTTATTTTAGAATTTTTGGAGTTCCAGAAGTATACGTTTTATACAGATTGCTACAGACTGTTCTTTTTTTGACAGATTCTGTTTTCTATGTGTTGTTTGCTTATTTTGATGAATCTATGAGTAGTATCGGAGGGTATGAACCATAGAGAAGTTGGAATACAGTAGGTTTAACAACAATATAAATAAAGAATGAGTTCATTACAGTACCAAAAGTGGTGATTTATTTTCTTGTACTAACGGAGCTTATGAGTTTTGTGTTGTGAAGTTTTCATGTTTTGGGTAAAGATTCGATGGACTATGGAATAAGGAGTGGCAAGAGCCTAAACTTGGGGATGCCCAAGGCACCCCAAGGTAATATCCAAGTACAACCAATAGCCTAAGCTTGGGATGCCCCGGAAGGCATCCCCTCTTTCGTCTTCGTTCATCGGTAACTTTACTTGGAGCTATATTTTTATTCGCCACATGATATATGTTTTGCTTGGAGTGTTATTTTATTTTGTTAGTATTTGCTTGCTGTTATTTATAATAATGTATTTCATCTATATTTTCAATAAAAATGTCAAGGATAGCCTTTACCATGCTTATTTTGCAAGTATACATGTTGCTGTTTCAAAACAGAAAGTTTACCGCTGTTGCAAAATTCCCTAGAAAAATAAGAGAGTGATATAATGTTGAATCTTTTTGCATATTGAGATATGATAAATCTTATACAGTTTAGTATTTTTCTTATAAATTTTGGAGTTAGGGAAGTATGATGAATCTTGCATTCTTTACAGACTATACTGTTTTGGCAGATTGCTGTTATGTTTGCATTGTTTGCATATGCTTGCTTGTTTAATGATTCTATTTTAGGATAGGAGTATTTAATATGTAGAGACATTTAGTATGCAATGTTGAATAATAATGTTAGTAATTTGCTACAGTAGAAAATGATAAGGTTTTTGCATTGTTTTATACTAACTTATCTCACGAGTTCTTGTTGAGTTTGGTGTGAATGAAGCTTTCGAGATTTAGGAAACCGAGATATAAAAGGAATTAAGGAGACACAAAAGCTCAAGATTGGGGATGCCCAAGGCACCCCAAGATAATATTCTAAGAAGTCTCGAGCACCTAAGCTTGGGGATGCCCCGGTAGGCATCCCACCTTTCTTCTTCAACAATTATTGGTTAGTATCGGTTGAATCTAAGTTTTTGCTTCTTTGCATGAGTCGTGCTATCCTTGCAATGCCATTTTATTTTGTTTTGCTTGCTGCTTGAATAAAGTACTTAAGATCTGAAATACTTAAATGAGAGAGAGTCCTCACATAGTTACATAATTATTTAACTACTCATTGATCTTCACTTATATCTTTTTGGAGTAGTTTGTCATTTACTCATGTGCTTCACTTATATCCTATGAGTAAATGGTTGAGTGATTTGAATGTCATAAATCTGAAATTATATATGTTTCATATGCTTATCCCATGGGGAGTAATGACTTCACATATAAAAAGTAGAGGTTGTGAATTTATTGAAGGTTAGCAAACATTGTATTGGTCATTTGAACAATTCATGAAAGAATATTGAAGGAAGAGAGATTTCACATATAAATATACTATCATGGACATCTTTCGTAATTGTGAGCACTCATTAAAATATGACATGCTAAAAGGTTGATGTTGGACAAGGAAGACAACATAATGGGTTATGTTTTCCTATATCTGAAAAGTTATATTGTCTTGGATCATCCAACATGTTGAGCTTGCCTTTATCCCTCGTGATAGCCAAATTCTTTGCACTAAGTAGAGATACTACTTGTGCTTCCGAATATCCCTTAAACCTGTTTTGCCATGAGAGTCCACCATACATACCTATGGATTGAGTAAGATCCTTCAAGTAAGTTGTCATCGGTGCATGCAATAAAAATTGCTCTCTAAATATGTATGACTTATTAGTGTGAAGAAAATAAGCTTTATACGATCTTGTTATGGAAGCAATAAAAGCGACGGACTACATAATAAAGGTCCATATACAAGTGGCAATATAAAGTGACATTCTTTTGCACTAAGATTTTGTGCATCCAACCATAAAAGCGCATGACAACATCTGCTTCCCTCTTCGAAGGGCCTATCTTTTACTATTTTTCTTCTACCCTTGTACAAGAGTCATGGTGATCAACACCTTTCCTTTTTACATTTAATTTTTCCTTTGGCAAGCACTTTGTGTTGGGGTGATCCAGATATATATATATCCACTTGGATGTAGGCATTCATAAATTATTATTGTTGACATTACCCTTGAGGTAAAAGGTTGGGAGGCAAAACTATAAGCCCCTATCTTTCTTTGTGTTCGATTAAAACTTTGGACCCATAAATATCACGTGAGTGTTAGCCATTGTGAAAGACTAAATGATAGTTGAGTATGTTGAGTTTGATAAATGAAAGCTCTGACATAGACCCTTCCTGAAAATAAGATGAATTGCAATTGTTTGATGACTGAGAATGAAGTTTGTTAGTTTTCAAGAAAGTTTATAGTCTATGCTTTAACATGTGAATAGCTTGTTACTTGATCATGAAAAGTTTTATGAGATGAGCTATTGTTATAACATATAATGATGCTAGAAAAGGTGATTAAAATTATCATTGATCAAACTTGTGCACCTGCTAGCATTCACACTTCATAAATTCTTTCTTTTATCATTTACCTACTCGAGGACGAGCAGGAATTAACCTTGGGGATGCTGATACGTCTCCAATGTATCTATAATTTATGAAGTATTCATGCTATTATATTACTTGTTTTAGATGTTTAATGGGCTTTATTATGCACTTTTATAGTATTTTTGGGACTAACCTATTAATCTAGAGCCCAGTGTCAGTTTCTGTTTTTTCCTTGTTTTTGAGTTTTACACAAAAGGAATGCCAAATGGAGTCCAATTGACGTGCCAATTTTTGATGATTTTTTATGGACCAAAATAAGCCCCTGGAGTAAAAGAGTTGGGCCAGAAGAGTCCCGGGCTGTCCACGAGGGTGCGGGGCGCGCCCACCCCCACTGGGCGTGGGCCCCTATCTCGTGGATGACTCGGGTACCTCCTTGATGTGAGACCTACGCCAAAAGATCCTATAAATACAGAAACCTCCAGAAAATAACCTAGACAAGAGTTCCACCGCCGCAAGCCTCTGTAGCCACCAAAAACCAATCGGGACCCTATTCTGGCACCCTGTCGGAGGGGGGGTCCCTCACCGGTGGCCATCTTCATCATCCCGGCACTCTCCATGACGAGGAGGGAGTATTTCACCCTCGGGGCTGAGGGTATGTACCAGTAGCTATGTGTTTGATCTCTCTCTCTCTCTCTCTCTCTCTCTCTCTCTCTCTCTCGTGTTCTTGAGGTGATACGATCTTGATGTATCGCGAGCTTTGCTATTATAGTTGGATCTTATGATGTTTCTCCCCCTCTACTCTCTTGTAATGGATTGAGTTATCCCTTTGAAGTTATCTTATCGGATTGAGTCTTTAATGATTTGAGAAAACTCGATGTATGTCTTGCCGTGCTTATCTATGGTGACAATGGGATATTCATGTGATTCACTTGATGTATGTTTTGGTGATCAACTTGCGGGTTTCGTGACCTTGGGAATCTATGCATAGGGGTTGGCACACGTTTTCGTCTTGACTCTCCGGTAGAAACTTTGGGGCACTCTTTGAAGTACTTTGTGTTGGTTGAATAGATGAATCTGAGATTGTGTGATGCATATCGTATAATCATGCCCACGGATACTTGAGGTGACAATGGAGTATCTAGGTGACAGTAGGGTTTTGGTTGATTTGTGTCTTAATGTGTTATTCTAGTATGAACTCTATGATAGATTGAACGGAAAGAATAGCTTCGCGTTATTTTACTACGGACTCTTGAATAGATAGATCGAAAAGGATAACTTTGTGGTGGTTTTGTACCCTACCATAATCTCTTCGTTTGTTCTCCGCTATTAGTGACTTTGGAGTGACTCTTTGTTGCATGTTGAGGGATAGTTATATGATCCAGTTATGTTATTATTGTTGAGAACTTGCACTAGTGAAAGTATGAACCTTAGGCCTTGTTTCCTACCATTGCAATACCGTTTACGCTCACTTTTATCGCTTGCTACCTTGCTGTTTTTATAATTTCAGATTACAAATACCTTTATCTACCATCCATATTGCACTTGTATCACCATCTCTTCGCCGAACTAGTGCACCTATACAATTTACTATTGTATTGGGTGTGTTGGGGACACAAGAGACTCTTTGTTATTTGGTTGCAGGATTGTTTGAGAGAGACCATCTTCATCCTACGCCTCCCACGGATTGATAAACCTTAGGTCATCCACTTGAGGGAAATTTGCTACTGTCCTACAAACCTCTGCACTTGGAGGCCCAACAACGTCTACAAGAAGAAGGTTGTGTAGTAGACATCATCTCACCATTACAGAGGAAGCTCGAACGACGGCGACTCAGAGGTGGTTGTCGGCGACTCACCAACCGCGGCAGGGCTCGAGCAAGAACGGCTCGGAGCAGTTTAAACAGAACACTTCAACTCGTATTTGGAGGCTAGTGCAAACAGAGCACTTTTCCACTAGCACATCATGATGACCAGGTTTGTTTGAGCAGACAAATCGGCTATTGATCTCCTTGGGAGCTGCAGTTTGATGGATGTGAGCATATCTCTTCCTTTGATCCAACGTGGAGGTGACTCACAATTGACAATGGGAATTCGGCTGATGACTCCACCCTGGGCGACTCACAATTGACTTGTGTGTGCATGTAAAAACATCCCTTGAATCAGTCTCATGCAGTTGTCCCTATCTCGGACTCAGTGTTGCATAGACGATGGAAATCCTACCGATGGTATCGGCTTTTTTTTTGGCAGCGGCGGCAGAACACATCATACCGATTTTGTGTTTGACTACGTGCGTGTGGATCTGATCGGCTTCGTGTCTTCCTGACGAATAGTAGTACACAAGTAATACTGCTCGATTAATCTTGACGGGAGTAGTTGGCCTGTTTTTTATCTTCACCTGGAATAAACAGTAGCTTTGATTGACGACCCCTGGACTTGTAGCGCCATAGCCAAAAATTCCTTATCCGTCAACTTGCATCATGATGAATCGCCCGAGGCTAACTCGGACTCGGCAGAATCTCCACGGCGCGTGAGGCGGCCGCACAACAATTAACCCTAAAATAGTCTCAATCTCATGCCTGCCGCCGCAGCACACTTCATCAATCTTGACCAATGAACTCATAGTTGATGTGTGAATTTTTCCACGCCGGCTCTTGTTGAGCCAGAAAATTGTGAACTTTTCGAACCCTAGAAAGATCCTTCCAAGAACTCAACACCACCGTGCGCAAGCCCCACAGTGGGCACCAACTGTCGTGGAATTGTCACGGCAGATGTCCTAGTGTGAGGACTTAGTCGTGAGGCCAACACATCTATGTAGTAGCTTGAGAGGGGTTGAGCGGGATGAGAGTCGCGAGGCGGATCAACACACAATACAAGGATTTAGACAGCTTCGGGCCCCGGGAAACATCATCCAGAATAGCCCTACATGTTGTTTGTGGCTAGGTCTCATTATGCTCATGAGGGAGATGTCATAAATCTAGCTCTCCTCTAGTTGTGTCTAGCCTTAACGATTATTTTCTTCCTCTCCTCTCTTGGGGTGCCCTGCCCCTCCTTATATAAGTTGAAGGGGAGGGTTACATGTAGAGTCAAACTCGGATTAGGACTTAACCTATATTGACGTCTTACCATGGGCTTCTTAACGTCTTGGGCTTCTTAACGTCTTGGGCTTCTTAATGTCTTGGGCTTCTTAACGTCTTGGTCATCTTAACGTAAGCCGGTTTACAATCCGGCTTTCAATCTGGCTTACAATCTGGCTTAACTGTCTGGCTTAACTGTCCGGCTTAACTTTCCGGCTTACATGACTGTGTCTGCCGGCTTACATGACTATGTTTGTCGGCTTACATGACTGTGTTTGCCGGCTTACAATGCTTAACTGTGTCCGCCGGCTTAATCTACTTAACTGTTCTCGTCGGCTTATAGTCTGCCAGATCACCAATGAAACATCAAGTCCCAGCCGGGTCATATCTCCGGCCAGGTCATACCGCAGGATATATCCCCAACGAGTTACAATGCTTGCAAGGCTTATAGTGATGAGTATTACCGAGATGGCCCAGAGATACCTCTCCGAAACACGGAGTGACAAATCCTAACCTCGATCTATGCCAACCCAACAAACACCTTCGGAGACACTTGTAGAGCACCTTTATAATCACTCTTTTACGTTGTGATGTTCGGTACCACACAAAGTGTTCCTCCGGTATTCGGGAGTTGCATAATCTCATAGTCTGAGGAACTTGTATAAGTCATGAAGAAAGCAGTAGCAATGAAACTGACACGATCATAATGCTAAGCTAACGGATGGGTCATGTCCATCACATCATTCTCCTAATGATGTGATCCCGTTCATCAAATGACAACACGTGTCTATGGTTAGGAAACTTAACCATCTTTGATTAACAAGCTAGTCAAGTAGAGGCATACTATGGACTATATGTTTTGTCTATGTATTCACGCATGTACTAAGTTTCCGGTTAATACAATTCTAGCATGAATAATAAACATTTATCATGAATTAAGGAAATAAATAATAACTTTATCATTGCCTCTAGGGCATATTTCCTTCAGTCTCTCACTTGCACTAGAGTCAATAATCTAGATTACATAGTGATGAATCTAACACCCATGGAGCTTTGGTGATGATCATGTTTTGCTCGTGAGAGAGGCTTAGTCAATGTGTATGCAACATTAATATCCGTGTGTATCTTGCAAATCTCTATGTCCCCTTACGACACTTGATGACGGATGGAATTGCAATGTCTCTTGATGTGCTTGGTTCTCTTGTGAAATCTGGATTCCTTTGCCAAGGTAATTGCACCAGTATTGTCACAAAAGATTTTCATTGGACCAGATGCACTAGGTATGACAGCTAGATCGGATATGAACTCCTACATCCAAACTTCTTCATTCTCTGCTGAGAAAGCAGCAATGTACTCCGCTTCACATATAGATCCCGCCACGATGCTCTGCTTGGAACTGCACCAACTGACAGCTCCTCCATTCAATAAAAATACGTATCCGGTTTGTCTTGATCTATCTCTATAGATCTTGATGACCAATATGTAAGCAACTTCTCCAAGGTCTTTCATAGAAAAACTCTTATTCAGGTATCCCTTTATTCTATCCAAAAATTCTATATCATTTCCAATCAACAATATGTCATCTACATATAAGATTAGAAATGCTACAGAGCTCCCACTCACATTCTTGTAAATACAGGCTTCTCCAAAAGTCTGTATAAAACCATATGCTTTGATCACACTATCAAAGCGTTTATTCCAACTCCGAGAGGCTTGCACCAGTCCATAAATGGATCGCTGGAGCTTGCACACTTTGCTAGCACCCTTTGGATCGACAAAACCTTCCGGTTGCATCATATACAACTCTTCTTCCAGAAATCCATTCAGGAATGCAGTTTTGACATCCATTTGCCAAATTTCATAATCATAAAATGCAGCAATTGCTAACATGATTCGGACAGACTTAAGCATCGCTACGGGTGAGAAAGTCTCATCGTAGTCAACTCCTTGAACTTGTCGACAACCTTTTGCAACAAGTCGAGCTTTGTAAATAGTAACATTACCGCCTGCATTGGTCTTCTTCTTAAAGATCCATTTATTTTCTTTGGCTTGCCGATCATCGGGCAAGTCCACCAAAGTCCACACTTTGTTCTCATACATGGATCCCATCTCAGATTTCATGGCCTAAAGCCATTTCGCAGAATCTGGGCTCATCATCGCTTCCTCGTAGTTCATAGGTTCATCATGGTCTAGTAACATGACTTCCGGAATAGGATTACCATACCACTCTGGTGCGGACCTTACTTCGGAAGACCTACGAGGTTCGGTAGTAACTTGATCTGAAGCTTCATGATCATCATCATTAGCTTCCTCACTAATTTTTGTAGGAATCACAGGAACTGATTTCTGTGATGAACTACTTTCCAATAAGGGAGCAGGTACAGTTACCTCATCAAGTTCTACTTTCCTCCCACTCACTTCTTTCGAGAGAAACTCCTTCTCTAGACAGGATCCATTCTTAGCAACAAAGATTTTGCCTTTAGATCTGTGATAGAAGGTGTACCCAATAGTTTCTTTTGGGTGTCTTTTGAAGATGCACTTCTCCGATTTTGGTTCAAGCTTATCAGGTTGCTTTTTCACATAAGCATCGCAGCCCCAAACTTTAAGAAATGACAATTTTGGTTTCTTGCCAAACCACAGTTCATAAGGCGTCGTCTCAATGGATTTTGATGGTGCCCTATTTAAAGTGAATGCAGCCGTCTCTAAAGCCTAACCCCAAAATGATAGCGGTAAATCAGTAAGAGACATCATAGATCGCACCATATCTAAGAAAGTATGGTTACAACGTTCGGACACACCATTTCACTGTTGTGTTAGGGTTTAGGGTTTAGGGTTTAATTGTGAAACTATCCCATGTTGTTTCAAATGAAGACCAAACTTGCACATAACTCAAATATTCTCCTCCACGATCGTATCATAGAAACTTTATTTTCTTGTTACGATGATTTTCCACTTCACTCTGAAATTCTTTGAACTTTTCAAATGTTTCAGACTTATGCTTCATTAAGTAGATATAACCATATCTGCTCAAATCATGTGTGAAGGCAAGAAAATAACAATACCCGCCATGAGCATCAACACTCATTGGACTGCATACATCGGTATGTATTATTTCCAACAAGTCAGTAGCTCGTTCCATTGTTCCAGAGAACGGAGTTTTATTCATCTTTCCCATAAGGCATGGTTCGCAAGCACCAAGTGATTCATAATCAAGTCCATTAGTATGGAGTTTCTTCATGCGCTTTATACCGATATGACCCATACGACAGTGCCACAAATATGTTGTACTATCATTATTAAACTTCAATCTTTTGGATTCAACACTATGAATATGTGTATCACTACTATCGAGATTCAACAAAAATAGACCACTCAGCAGGGGTGCATGACCATAAAAGATATTACTCGTATAAATAGAACAAACATTATTCTCTGATTTAAATGAATAATTGTCTCGCATCAAACAAGATCCAGATATAATGTTCGTGCTCAACGCTGGCACCAAATAATAATTATTCAGGTCTAAAACTAATCCTGAAGGTAGATGTAGAGGTAGCATGCCGACTGCAATCACATCGACTTTGGAACCATTTCCCACACGCATCGTCACCTCGTCCTTAGCCGATCTCCGCTTAATCCATAGCCACTATTTCGAGTTGCAAATATGAGAAACAGAACCAATATCAAATACCCAGACGCTACTGCTAGCAGTAGTTAAGTACACATCAATAACATGTATATCAAATATACCTTTCACTTTGCCATCCTTCTTATCCGCCAAATACTTGGGGTAGTTCCGCTTCCAGTGACCAGTCCCTTTGTAGTAGAAGTACTCAGTTTCAGGCTTAGGTCCAGACTTGGGTTTCTTCTCTTGAGCAGTAACCTTTTTTCCGTTCTTCTTGAAGTCCCCTTTCTTCCCTTTACCCTTTTTCTTGAAACTAGTGGTCTTATTGATCATCAACACTTGATGCTCCTTTTTGATTTCTACCTCCGCGTCCTTTAGCATCACGAAGAGCTCGGGAATAGCCTTGTCCATCCCTTGCATATTATAGTTCATTACGAAGCATTTATAGCTTGGTGGCAGTGATTGAAGAACTCTGTCAATGACACAATCAACTGGAAGATCAACTCCCAGCTGAGTCAAGTGATTATGATACCCCTGACATTTTGAGTATGTGCTCACTAACAGAACTATTCTCCTCCATTTTACAGCTATAGACTTTGTTGGAGACTTCATATCTCTCAATTCAGGCATTTGCTTGAAATATTAACTTCAACTCTTGGAACATCTCATATGGTCCATGACGTTAAAAACGTCTATGAAGTCCCGATTCTAAGCCGTAAAGCATGGCACACTAAAATATTGAGTAGTCATCAGCTTTGCTCTGCCAGACGTTGTTAACGTCATCAGTAGCATCTACAGCAGGCCTGGCACCTAGCGGTGCTTCCACGACGTAATTCTTCTGTGCAGCAATGAGGATAATCCTCAAGTTACGTACCCAGTCCGTGTAATTGCTGCCATCATCTTTCAACTTAGATTTCTCTAGGAACGCATTAAAATTCAAAGGAACGGTAGCACGGGCCATTGATCTACAATAACATAGACATGCAAAATACTATCAGGTACTAAGTTCATGGTAAATTAAAGTTCAATTAATCATATTACCTAAGAACTCCCACTTAGATAGACATCCCTCTAATCATTTAAGTGATCACGTGATCCAAATCAACTAAACCATGTCCGATCATCACGTGACATGGAGTAGTTTTCAATGGTGAACGTCACTATGTTGATCATATCTACTATATGATTCACGCTCGACCTTTCGGTCTGAGTGTTCCGAGGCCATATCTGCATATGCTAGGCTCGTCAAGATTAACCCAATTATTCTGCGTGTGCAAAACTGGCTTGCACCCGTTGTATGTGAACGTAGAGCTTATCACACCCGATCATCACATGGTGTCTCGGCACGAAGAACTGTAGCAACGGTGCATACTCTGGGAGAACACTTGTACCTTGATATTTAGAAAGGGATCATCTTATAATGCTACCAACGTTCTAAGCAAAATAAGATGCATAAAGGATAAACATCGCATGCAATCAAAATATGTGACATGATATAGCCATCATCATCTTGTGCTCATGATCTCCATCACCGAAGCATCGTCATGATCTCCAACGTCACCGGCGCGACACCTTGATCTCCATCATAGCATCGTTGTCATCTCACCAACTATTATTACTATGACTATTGCTACCGCTTAGTGATAAAGTAAACCAATTACATGGCGATTGCATTGCATACAATAAAGCGGCAACCATATGGCTCCTGCTAGTTGCCGATAACTTTGTTACAAAACATGATCATCTCATACATCAATTTATATCACATCATGCTTGACCATATCACATCACAGCAAGCCCTGCAAAATAAAGTTAGATGTCCTCTACTTTGTTGTTGCAAGTTTTACGTGGCTGCTACGGGCTTCTAGCAAGAACTGTTCTTACCTACGCATCAAAACCACAATAATTTTTCGTCAAGTGTGTTGTTTTAACCTTCAACAAGGACCGGGCGTAGCCACACTTGATTCAACTAAAGTTGGAGAAACAGACACTCACCAGCCACCTATGTGCAAAGCCCGTCGGTAGAACTAGTCTCGCGTATGCGTGCGCGTAATGTTGGTCTGAGCCGCTTCATCCAACAATACCGCCGAAACAAAGTATGACATGCTGGTAAGCAGTATGACTATTATCGCCCACAACACTTTGTGTTCTACTCATGCATATAACATCTACGCATAGACCTGGCTCGGATGCCACTATTGGGAAACGCAGTAATTTCAAAAAAATCCTACGATCACGCAAGATCTATATATGTGATGCATAGCAACGAGAGGGGAGAGTGTGTCCACGTACTCTCGTAGACCAAAAGCGGAAGCATTATGACAACGCGGTTGATGTGGTCGTACGTCTTCATGATCTGACCGATCTTAGCACCAAATGTACGGCACCTCCGCTATCAGCACACGTTCAGCTCGGGGACGTCCCTCGTACTCTTGATCCAGTTGAGGCCGAGGGAGAGTTTCGTCAGCACGATGGCGTGGTGACAGTGATGATGAAGTTACCGGCGCAGGGCTTCGCCTAAGCACTACGACGATATGACCAAGGTGTGTAACTGTGGAGGGGGGCACCGCACACGGCTAAACAATGTCAACTTTTGTGTCTAAGGGGTGCCCCCTCCCTCGTATATAAAGGAGTTGAGGAGGGGGAGGGTCGGCCCTCTATGGCACGCCCTGGAGGAGTCGTACTCCCGCCGGAAGTAGGATCCCCCCTTCCCTAGTTGGACTAGGAGAGAAGGAAGGGGGAGAGAGGGAGGAAGGAAAGGGGGGCCGCCCCCCCACCCAATTCAGATTGGGCTTGGGGGGCGCGCCCTCCACGTGGCCGCCTCCTCCTCTCTCTCCCTCTATGGCCCAATAAGGCCCATATACTTCCCGGGGGGTTCCGGTAACCTCCCGATATTCCGGTATATGCCCGAACTCACCCAGAACCATTCCGATGTCCAAACATAGGCTTCTGATATATCAATCTTCATGTCTCGACCATTTAGAGACTCCTCATCATGTTTGTGATCACATCCGGGACTCTGAACTACCTTCAGTACATCAAAACACATAAACTCATAATATCAATCGTCATCGAACGTTAAGTGTGCAGACCCTATGGGTTCGAGAACTATGTAGACATGGCCGAGACATGTCTCCGGTCAATAACCAATAGCGGAACCTGGATGCTCATATTAGTTCCTACATATTATACGAAGATCTTTATCGGTCAAACTGCATAACAACATACATTGTTCCCTTTGTCATTGATATGTTACTTGCCCGAGATTCGATCGTCGGTATCTCAATACCTAGTTAAATCTCGTTATCGGCAAGTCTCTTTACTCATTCCATAATACTTTATCCCTCAACTAACTCATTAGTTACAATTCTTGCAAGGCCTATAGTGATGAGTATTACCGAGAGGGCCCAAAGATACCTCTCCAAAACATGGAGTGACAAATCCTAATCTCGATCTATGCCAACCCAACAAACACGTTCGGAGACACCTGTAGAGCACCTTTATAATCACCCTTTTACGTTGTGACGTTTGGTAGCACACAAAGTGTTCCTCCGGTATTTGGGAGTTGCATAATCTCATAGTCTGAGGAACTTGTATAAGTCATGAAGAAAGCAGTAGCAATGAAACTGACACGATCATAATGCTAAGCTAACGGATGGGTCATGTCCATCACATCTTTCTCCTAATGATGCGATCCCGTTCATCAAATGACAACACATGTCTATGGTAAGGAAACTTAACCATCTTTGATTAACGAGCTAGTCAATTAGAGGCATACTAGGGACTATATGTTTTGTCTATGTATTCACACATGTACTAAGTTTCCGGTTAATACAATTCTACCATGAATAATAAACATTTATCATGAATTAAGGAAATAAATAATAACTTTATTATTGCCTCTAGGGCATATTTCCTTCATTTGTCACCATGAGTGACTTTGGTATGGCAGAAACAGATGATGGCCTAACTCCTAAAGTGGAGCATACGGGTAATCTGGATGCCAAAACTTTCGTTTTGCGGCAAGGGAATTTTAGGGAAAAGAACATATCCAAGAATTTTTTAATTGTGTCGGAAAATTAAGTCTTGATGATATTCCTATACTTAAAAGGACTAAATCTTATGCGGAAGCTATTCGGCACTTGTTCTGAATTTGAAACTAAATTTATTCGTACTCATCCTAACTTGCAAAGATTGTTTTATGAGTTGCCCGATATAAAGGATCCTAAAGCTAGAAAGTTAGCCACTCTTGTTTTGATGAATGAATTTGACTACATAATACGGGAAGCTAGGGAAATCTTTGATTTTTATGGCATGAATCGTGAAAACCCCGTGATTGATGAAATTATTGATATTAGTGATTATGCACTGGGACATTTGCTTGGAGATAACCAAATCTTTGATGAGAATCTTAAAAAGCAAGTCCCCGTTCTAGATATGATCCAACAAGTTTTTAACGATGTGAATCAACACTATTCTTGGATCACTGTCGGAAATCAAAGGGGCTATAAAGCAACTTTATAGTGATAATGTTTCCATGGATAATGTGATTTATGTCTTATTTACAAAACCTCTCGACACAAATATCTCCAAGGGAAACAAGGATAAGAGTGACAAAACTTAGATCCTAGGCATTATGCCAAGCTAGGGGCGTAAAACGATAGCGCTTGTTGGGAGGTAACCCAATGAATAAATTTTATTTTTTATTTTTTATTTCTGTTCTTGAGTGTTAGAACAATTATGCTACTGTTATGATTATGTTTTTTGTGTTTTAGTTAGTGTTTTTGCCAAGTAAGACCTTTGGGAAGACTTGGGTGAAAGTTTATTTGATCTTGCTGAAAAACAGAAACTTTTGCGCTCACAAGATTCGTTGTAATTTTTTACAATAGAGTGCTTTTAAGTTGATTCTTTTTGAAGAGGATTAATAGACAAATTCCTCATGTCCACCAATTTATTTCATAATTTTTGGAGTTACAGAAGTATTCGAAATTTTCAGATTTCTATAGATTGTTATGTTTTTGACAGATTCTGTTTTCTTTGCGTTGTGTGCTTGTTTTGATGATTCTATGGTTTTTTTTATGAGTTTTTGCCATAGAAAAGTTGTAATACAGTAGATATAATGCAAAAACAAAATAATAATAGGTTTTCTACAGTACTTATAGTAGTGGTTTGGTTTCTTATACTAACGGATCTCACAAAGGTTTTGTTTGAGTTTTGTGTGATTGAAGTTTTCAAGTTTTGGGTTATCTTACGATGGATGAAGGAATAAGGATAAGCAAAAGGCTAAGCTTGGGGATGCCCGAGGAACCCCAAGATAATATTCAAAGAAGTAGCAAGCAACTAAGCTTGGGGATGCCCCGAGTGGCATCCCCGCTTTCTTCTAACGACCATCGGTATTTTACTTGAAACTATATTTTTATTCGTCACATGATATGAGTTTTGCTTGGAGCGTCTTGTATGATATGACCCTTTGCTTGTTTTGCTTTTTGTTTAAGTGGTGAATCCTTGCTGGACACACCTTTTTAAGAGAGACAAAAATTATGCTATGTTTGCTCCTATGCTTCACTCAAATTTTTTAGAGCCATGGACTTGCTCTAGTACCTCACTTATATCTTTTTGAGCATGGTGTGCTTTATTAATTTTGAAGAAATGCTCTCATGCTTCACTTAGATTTATTTGGGAGTTAGTATTTTTTTAAAAATTCTCTCTTGCTTCACTTAGATTAGTTTGAGAGAAAGAAAAAAATTTATGCTCATGATCTTCATTTATATTTGTTTGAGCCTATCAAAAGCCACAAATGAAAATAGTCCCGAAGTTATAGATATCCAAGGAGGATATAATAAAAATTTTCATGAAGATCATTGGACAAATAAATTTGATTCTTGGTAATGGTTTTGAGATATGATGATATGATATGTGAGTTATGTTGATGATTAATTGTGCTTTAGTAAGAATATTGATGTTAAGGTTTGTGATTCCCTATGCAAGCACGAAAGTCAATAGTTATGCAATGAAATTTATATCCTACTTATGGTGCATTATTCGGTGTTACTTATGCTTAATGCTTGGGTACGATATTTTCCGCTTTTTGGTTGGCTGCTTCTCAATCTTTTTGCTAGCCTTCATTTTGCACTAAGTATGATCACTACTTGTGCATCCAAAACCCTTTAAACCAGTTTTGCCTTATGAGTCCACTATACCTACCTATATGCAGTATTTCCATGTCATTCTAAGCAAATTTGCATGTGCCATATCTAATGTTCAAAATAAATTTCTCTTTTGTGTGATCTACTACTCGTGAGGCGGTAAAGGGTAGCCAATATTTTCCATGCTAGATGTGTTATTCTCACGATGAGTGTTTATTCACTTGTCATTGCACGAGAGTACGACAAAGGTATTAGGGATGCCCAGTCCCAAAATGAAAAATGAATTTACTTTATGTTGTCATATAATAAATTCCTTGGAAAGTGTTGGTATGGAGGGCACCCTTGGATACGGCTAGCCATGGAAAGTGAAAGTTATGGTGGAAAAAAGAATAAACTTTATTTTCTGTTTGGGAACTGCCTATGATGTATCTAGCATGGAAAGTGTTGGGATGCTCCAAGTCGTTTTTGTTGGTAGGAAAAGTATGCCTCTCAAAAATAATTGTATCTCTCAATTTAAGCTTTGATCTCTGGCACCTCTACAAATCCCTACTTCCCTCCACGAAGGGCCTTTCTTTTACTTATGCAATTTTTATTTTGAATTTGAGTCTCCATCTTCTCTTATAAAGCACCAACTAAGGGGCACTATGATCGTATTTGAGCATTGGGTGTAGCTAATATTTGAGTGTGTTTTATGAATGGATCAATGATTGAGTATGATGGGCTTGGGATAACTTGCTTTAGTGTTGATATTTTGAAAGACATGGTTGCTTGTTGGTATGCTTGAGTATTAAAGTCTTCATGTCAAAACTAGACTATTGCTTTGAATCATATCAAAGTCCATATGTCCATGGTATAAAGAAAAGAATGCGATGAACATGTTAGGCAGCATTCCACATCAAAAATTCTGTTTTTATCATTTACCTACCCGAGGACGAGCGGCAATTAAGCTTGGGGTGCTGATACGTCTCCAAGGTATCTATAATTTTTGATTGTTCCATGCTATTATATTATCATTCTTGGATGCTTTACAATCATTTTATAGTCATTCTATATCATTTTTTGGTACTAACCTATTGACATAGTGCCCAGTGCCAGTTGTTGTTTTCTGCATGCTTTTTACATCGCAGGAAATCAATATCAAACGGAGTACAAATGCAACACAACTCCTGGAGGAATTTTTTGGGCCAGAAGAAAGCCAATGGGCTAAGGAAGCACCTGAGGGGCTGCTCGAGGGGAGCAGCACCCACCAGGGCGTGCCAGGAGGCCCAGGCGTGCTCTAGGGGGTTGTGAACACCTCGGGTGCCCCCCGAACTACCTCGTTGCTATATAAATACCCAAATATTCCAGAAAACCTAGGGGAATCGACGAAATATTGATCCAGCCATCGCAGAATCCAGAATCACTAGATCCAATCTAGACACCGTCATGGAGGGGTTCACCACTTCCATTGGTGCCTCTCCTATGATGCGTGAGTAGTTCTTTGTAGACTTACGAGTCCGTAGTTAGTATCTAGATGGCTTTCTCTCTCTCTCTCTCTCTCTCTCTCTCTCTCTCTCTCTCTTGATTATCAATACAATGGTCTCTTGGAGGTCCAGATGATGTAAGTCTTTTGGCGGTATGTTTGTTGGGATCCGATGAACTTTGGGTTTATGATCAGATCTATGTTTTTATCCATGAAAGTTATTTGAGTCTTCTTTGATCTCTTATATGCATGATTTCTTATAGCCTCATATTTCTTCTCTGATATTTGGGTTTTGTTTGGCCAACTTGATCTATTTATCTTGCAATGGGAAGAGGTGCTTTGTAGTGGGTTCGATCTAACAGTGCTTGATCCCAGTGACAGAAGGGGAACCGACACATATGTATCGTTGCTACTAAGGATAACAAGATGAGATATATATCTGTCACAATAGATAAACAGATCTTGTCTACATCATGTCATTGTTCTTAATGTATTACTCTGTTTTCTCATGAACTTAATACACTAGATGCATGCTGGATAGCAGTCGATGTGTGGAGTAATAGTAGTAGATGCAGGCAGGAGTCAGTCTACTAATCTTGGACGTGATGCCTATATAATGATCATTGCCTAGATATTGTCATGATTATTTGAAGTTCTATCAGTTTCCTGACAGTAATTATTTTCCCACCGTTTGCTATTTTTCTCGAGAGAAGCCACTATGAAACCTACGGCCCCTGGGTCTCTTTTCATCATATTTGCCTTTGTGATCTATTTTCCTTTGCATTTATTTCAGATTTATTAAACCAAAAATACAAAAATACCTTGCTGTAATTTATTTATTCCGCAATCTATTTATCCTATATACCACTTTTCACCTCACATTTTTGCCTATCTTGAGGCACCGTACCCGAAAGGGATAGACAACCCCTTTAACACGTCGGGTTGTGAGTATTTGTTATTTGTGTGCAGGTGCTGTTTACATGGTGTGAGGAGGATCTCCTACTCGTTCGATAACCTTGTTCTCATCACTGAGGGAAATACCTACCATCGCTATACTGCATCATCCCTTCCTCTTTGGGGAAATACCGGCGTAGTTCTATCAGACATCAGTGGTATTCTATTTCTAAGTCCTGCAGATTGATATCTACTAGGCAACCTTCTTCTTGTAGACGTTGTTGGGCCTCCAAGTGCAGAGGTTTGTACGACAGTAGCAATTTTCCCTCAAGTGGATGACCTAAGGTTTATCAATCCGTGGGAGGCGTAGGATGAAGATGGTCTCTCTCAAACAACCCTGCAACCAAATAACAGAGAGTCTCTTGTGTCCCCAACACACCCAATACAATGGTAAATTGTATAGGTGCACTAGTTCGGTGAAGAGATGGTGATACAAGTGCAATATGGATGGTAGAAATAGGTTTTTGTAATCTGAAAATATAAAAACAGAAAGGTAACTAATGATAAAAGTGAGCATAAACGGTATTGCAATGCTAGGAAACAAGGCCTAAGGTTCATACTTTCACTAGTGCAAGTTCTCTCAACAATAATAACATAACTGGATCATATAACTATCCCTCAACATGCAACAAAGAGTCACTCCAAAGCCACTAATAGCGGAGAACAAATGAAGAGTTTATGGTAGGGTACGAAACCACCTCAAAGTTATCCTTTCTGATCTATCTGTTCAAGAGTCCGTAGTAAAATAACATGAAGCTATTCTTTCCATTCAATCTATCATAGAGTTCGTACTAGAATAACACCTTAAGACACAAATCAACCAAAACCCTAATGTCACCTAGATACTCCATTGTCACCTCAAGTATCCGTGGGCATGATTATACGATATGCATCACACAATCTCAGATTCATCTATTCAACCAACACAAAGTACTTCAAAGAGTGTCCCAAAGTTTCTGCCGGAGAGTCAAGACGAAAATGTGTGCCAACCCCTATGCATAGATCCCCAAGGTCACGGAACCCGCAAGTTGATCACCAAAACATACATCAAGTGGATCACGTGAATATCCCATTGTCACCACAGATAAGTACGGCAAGACATACATCAAGTGTTCTCAAATCCTTAAAGACTCAATCCGATAAGATAACTTCAAAGGGAAAACTCAATCCATTACAAGAGAGTAGAGGGGGAGAAACATCATAAGATCCAACTATAATAGCAAAGCTCGTGATACATCAAGATCGTTCCAAATCAAGAACACGAGAGAGAGAGAGAGAGAGAGAGAGAGAGATCAAACACATAGCTACTAGTACATACCCTCAGTCCCGAGGGTGAACTACTCCCTCCTCATCATGGAGAGCGGTAGGATGATGAAGATGGCCACCGGTGAGGGATCCCCCCTCTGGCAGGGTGCCAGAACAGGGTCCCGATTGGTTCTTGATGGCTACAGAGGCTTGCGGCGGCGGAACTCCCGATCTATTGTGCTCCCCGGTGTTTTTATGGTATATGTACATATATAGGCGAAAGAAGTCAGTCAGGAGAGCCACGAGGGGCCCATGAGGGTGGGGGGCGTGCCCAGGGGGTAGGACGTGTCTCCCTGTCTCATGGCTTCCTCGAAGCTTCCCTGGCGTCCACTCCAAGTCTCCTGGATTGCTTCCATTCCAAAAGTAACTCTCCCGAAGGTTTCATTCCGTTTGGACTCCGTTTGATACTCCTTTTCTTCGAAACACTGAAATAGGCAAAAACAGCAATATGGGTTGGGCCTCTGGTTAGTAGGTTAGTCCAAAAAATGATATAAAAGTGTAAAGTAAAGCCCATAAACATCCGAAATAGGTAATATAATAGCATGGAACAATCAAAAATTATAGATACGTTGGAGACGTATCAAGCATCCCCAAGCTTAATTCCTGCTCGTCCTCGAGTAGGTAAATGATAAAAACAAAATTTTTGATGTGGAATGCTACCTAGCATAATTCTCAATGTAATTTTATTTATTGTGGCACGAATTTTCAGATCCAGATAATTCAAAATAAAAGTTCATATTGACATAAGAAGTAGTAATACTTCAAGCATAGTAACTAAGAAATCATGTCTTCTCAAAATAACATGGCTAAAGAAAATTCATCCCTACAAAATCATATAGTTAGGCTATGCATCCTTTTCATCACACAAAATGCTCCCATCATACACAACCCCGCTTTCAGCCAAGCAATTGGTTCATACTTTTTAACGTGCTTCAGCTTTTTTTTCAACTCTCACGCAATGCATGAGCGTGAGCCATGGATATAGCACTATGGGTGGAATAGAATATGATGATGGAGGTTGTGTGGAGAAGACAAAAAAAGGAGAAAGTCTCACATTGACGAGGCTAATCAACGGGATATGGAGATGCCCATCAATTGATGTCAATATGAGGAGTAGGGATTGACATGCAACGGATGCACTAGAGCTATAAATGTATGAAAGCTCAACAAAAGAAACTAAGTGAGTGTGCATCCAACTTTCTTGCTCACGAAGACCTAGGGCATTTTGAGGAAGCCCATCGTTGGAATATACAAGCCAAGTTCTATAATGAAAATTACCACTAGTATATGAAAGTGACAACATAAGAGACTCTCTATATGAAGAACATGGTGCTACTTTGAAGCACAAGTGTGGAAAAGGATAGTAACATTGTCCCCTCTTTTTTTGGCCTTTCTTTTTTTATTTGGCCTTTCTTTTTTTCTTTTTTCTTTTTTTTCTTTTTTTTATTTGGCCTTTTTTTTATTTGGCCTTTTTTTATTAAGGGACAATGCTCTAATAATGATGATCATCACACTTCTATTCATTTACAACTCACTGATTACAACTCGATACTAGAACAAGTTATGACTCTATATGAATGCCTCCGGCGGTGTACCGGGATGTGCAATGAATCAAGAGCGACATGTATGAAAATTATGAAGGTGGCTTTGTCACAAATACGATGTCAACTACATGATCATGCAAAAGCAATATGACAATGATGAAGCATGTCATGATGAACGGAACGGTGGAAAGTTGCATGACAATATATCTCGTAATGGCTATGGAAATGCCATAATAGGTAGGTATGGTGGCTGTTTTGAGGAAGATATAAGGAGGTTTATGTGTGATAGAGCGTATCGTATCACGGGGTTTGGATGCACCGGCGAAGTTTGCACCAACTCTCAGGTGAGAAAGGCAATGCACTGTACCATAGAGGCTAGCAATGATGGTAAGTTAAAAGTGCGTATAATCCATGGACTCAACATTAGTCATAAAGAACTCATATAGTGATTGCAAAAAATTTATTAGCCCTCGAAGCAAAGTACTACTACACATGCTCCTAGGGGGAGGTTGGTAGGAGTTAACCATCACGCGCCCCCGACCTCCACACATAAGGAAGGCAATCAAAAGAGCACCCCATGCAATAAATTTGTTACACAATTTTTACCATACGTGCATGCTACGGGACTTGCCAACTTCAACACAAGTATTCTTTAAATTCACAATTACCCAACTAGCATGACTCTAATATTACCACCTTTATATATCAAAATAATTATCAAGCATCAAATTGATCATAGCATCCAATTCACTTCTCATGATAGTTTTTATTATACCCAACTTGGATGCCCACTATTCTAGGACCAATTTTATAACCATAGCAAATATCATGCTGTTCTAAAAGACTCTCAAAATAATATAAGTTAAGCATGAGAGATCAATAATTTCTACAAAATAAAATCACCACCGTGCTCTAAAAATATATAAGTGAAGCCCTAGAGCAAAACTTCATAGCTCAAAAGATATAAGTGAAGCACATAGAGTATTCTAATAAATTCCGAATCATGTGTGTCTCTCCCAAAAGGTGTGTAAAGCAAGGATGATTGTGGTAAACTAAAAATCAAAGACTCATATCATAATAGACGCTCCAAGCAAAACACATATCATGTGGTAAATAAAAATATAGCTTCAAGTAAAGTTACCGATAGACGAAGACAAAAGAGGGGATGCCTTCTGGGGCATCCCCAAGCTTAGGCTCTTGGTTGTCCTTGAATATTACCTTGGGGTGACTTGGTCATCCCCAATCTTAGGCTCTTGCCACTCCTTATTCCATAGTCCATCGAATTTTTACCCAAAACTTGAAAACATCACAACACAAAACTTAACAGAAAATTCGTAAGCTCCGCTTGTATAGGAAAATAAAACCACCACTTAGGTACTATTGTGAACTCATTCTAAATTAATATTGGTGTAATACCTACTGTATTCCAACTTCTCTATGGTTCATACCCTCCGATACTACTCATAGATTCATCAAAATAAGCAAACAACACATATAAAACAGAATCTGTCAAAAACAGAACAGTCTGTAGTACTCTGTATCATTCGAATACTTCTGTAACTCCAAAATTTCTGAAATAAATTGGTGAACCTGAGGAATTTGTCTATTAATCATCTGCAAAAAGAATTAACCTAAAAGTACTCTCCAGTAAAAATGGCATCTAATCTCGTGAGCACAAAAGTTTCTGTTTTTTACAGCAGGATCACAAAGACTTCACCCAAGTCTTCCCAAAGGTTCTCTTTGGCACAAACACTAATTAAAACAAAAAACCACATATAACCAGAGGATAGATGAATTACTTATTACTAAAAAGGAGCAAAAGCAAAGGACAAAAATAAAGTTGGGTTGCCTCCCAACAAGCGCTATCGTTTAACGCCCCTAGCTAGGCACGATGATTTCAATGATGCTCACATAAAAGATAAGAATTGAAACATAGAGAGATCATCATGAAGAATATGACTAGCACATTTAAGTCTAACCCACTTCCTATGCATAGGGATTTTTTGAGCAAAAAACTTATAGGAACAATAATCAACTAGCATAGGAAGGTAAAACAAGAAAATCTTCAAGATTTCCAACACATAGAGAGGAAACTTGATATTATTGCAATTCCTACGAGCATATATTCCTCCCTCATAATAATTTTCAGTAGCATCATGAATGAATTCAACAATATAACCATCACATAAAGCATTCTTTTCATGATCTACAAGCATAGAAAATTTATTACTCTCCACATAAGCAAATTTCTTCTCATGAATAGTAGTGGGAGCAAACTCAACAAAATAACTATCATGTGAGGCATAATCCAATTGAAAATTAAAATCATGATGACAAGTTTCATGGTTATGTTTATTCTTTATGGAATACATATCATCACAATAATCATCATAAATAGGAGGCATGCTTTCATCATAATAAATTTGCTCATCAAAACTTGGGGGACAAAAAATATCATCTTAATCAAACATAGCATCCCCAAGCTTGTGGCTTTGAATATCATTAGCATCATGGGTATTCAAAGAATTCATACTAATAACATTGCAATAATGCTCATCATTCATAGATTTAGTGCCAAACATTTTATAGATTTCTTCGTCTAGCACTTGAGAACAATTTTCCTTTCCATCATTCTCACGAAAGATATTAAAAAGATGAAGCGTATGAGACAAACTCAATTCCAATTTTTTTGTAGTTTTCTTTTATAGACTAAACTAGTGATAAAACAAGAAACTAAAATATTCGATTGCAAGATCTAAAGATATACCTTCAAGCACTCACCTCCCCGGCAACGGCGCCAGAAAAGAGCTTGATGTCTACTACGCAACCTTCTTCTTGTAGACGTTGTTGGGCCTCCAAGTGCAGAGGTTTGTAGGACAGTAGCAAATTTCCCTCAAGTGGATGACCTAAGGTTTATCAATCCATGGGAGGCGTAGGATGAAGATGGTCTCTCTCAAACAACCCTGCAACCAAATAACAAAGAGTCTCTTGTGTCCCCAACACACCAAATATAATGGTAAATTGTATAGGTGCGCTAGTTCGGCAAAGAGATGGTGATACAAGTGCAATATGGATGGTAGATATAGGTTTCTGTAATCTGAAAATTTAAAAACAGAAAGGTAACTAATGATAAAAGTGAGCATAAACGATATTGCAATGCTAGGAAACAAGGCCTAAGGTTCATACTTTCACTAGTGCAAGTTCTCTCAACAATAATAACATAACTGGATCATATAACTATCCCTCAACATGCAACAAAGAGTCACTCCAAAGACACTAATAGCGGAGAACAAACGAAGAGATTATGGTAGGGTACGAAACCACCTCAAAGTTATCCTTTATGATCTTTCCGTTCAATCTATCATAGAGTTCGTACTAGAATAACACCTTAAGACACAAATCAACCAAAACCCTAATGTCACCTAGATACTCCATTGTCACCTCAAGTATCCATCGGCATGATTATACGATATGCATCACACAATCTCAGATTCATCTATTCAACCAACACAAAGTACTTCAAAGAGTGTCCCAAAGTTTCTACCGAAGAGTCAAGACGAAAACGTGTGCCAACCCCTATGCATAGATTCCCAAGGTCACGGAACCCGCAAGTTGATCACCAAAACATACATCAAGTGGATCACGTGAATATCCCATTGTCACCACTGATAAGCACAGCAAGACATACATCAAGTGTTCTCAAATCATTAAAGACTCAATCAGATAAGATAACTTCAAAGGGAAAACTCAATCCATTACAAGAGAGTAGAGGGGAAGAAACATCATAAGATCCAACAATAATAGCAAAGCTCGCGATACATCAAGATCGTGACAAATCAGGAACACGAGAGAGAGAGAGAGAGAGAGAGAGAGAGAGAGAGAGAGATCAAACACATAGCTACTGGTACATACCCTCAGCCCCGAGGGTGAACTACTCCCTCCTCGTCATGGAGAGCGCCGGGATGATGAAGATGGCCATCAGTGAGGGATCCCCCTCCGGGAGGGTGCCGGAACAGGCTCCCGATTGGTTTTTGGTGGCTACAGAGGCTTGTGGCGGCGGAACTCCCGATATATTGGGCTCCCCGGTGTTTTTAGGGTATATGAACATATATAGGCGAAAGAAGTCGATCAGGGGAGCCACGAGGGGCCCACGAGGGTGGGGGCGCGCCCAGGGGGTAGGGCATGCCTCCCTGCCTCGTGGCTTCCTCGAAGCTTCCCTG
Source organism: Triticum turgidum subsp. durum (assembly GCA_900231445.1). NCBI lineage: Eukaryota > Viridiplantae > Streptophyta > Magnoliopsida > Poales > Poaceae > Triticum > Triticum turgidum. Next base: position 174,502,655 of record LT934114.1, on the reverse strand, counting down.
ACGTCCACTCGAAGTATCCTGGATTTCTTTCGTTCCAAAAATAACTCTCCTGAAGGTTTCATTCCGTTTGGACTCCATTTGATATTCATTTTCTTCGAAACACTGAAATAGGAAAAATCAACAATATGGGTCGGGCCTCCGGTTAGTAGGTTAGTCCCAAAAATGATATAAAAGTGTAAAGTAAAGCCCATAAACATCCAAAATAGGTAATATAATAGCATGGAACAATCAAAAATTATAGTTACATTGGAGACGTATCAAAGATATGCAAGAGGCAATGAAATCTATGAAAGAAAAAGGTATTAAAGCTGAAGATGTTAAGAATTTACCACCTATTGAAGAAATACATGGTCTTGATAACCCTACATAGGTAGTAAAGGTAAATTCTCTCTATAGAGATAAGTGTGAAATCCCATCTACTAAGTTTGCTAGTCAATGCTTGGATGAGTTTGATAATTTTATTGTTAAACAAGAAGACTTCAATGCTTATTTTGGTAAACAATTGAAACGTAATGCTTATATGGTTGAACACTTGAGTGATTATATGTCTAGAGTTAAAGGTGACCTTAAGCTTATTAGTAAACATGCATCCATGGTTACCACTCAAGTAGAACAAGTACTTAAGGCACAAGATGATTTGCTCAATGAATTAAAAAATAAGAACAATGATAATGCTATTAGAGTTATGACTAGAGGTGGAAAAATGACCCGGGAACCTTTGTATCCTGAGGGCCATCCTAAGAGAGTTGAGCAAGATTCTCAGAGAACTAATATTGATGCACTTAGTCTTTCTAAGAAAAAGAAAAAGAATAAGGATATGACTTCGCATGCTTCTAGTGAACTTGTTGTTGACACACTTGAGAATCCCAATGACATTTCTATTTCTGATGCTAAAACATAATCTGGTAATGAACATGAACCTAGTGATAATGTTAATGATGATGTTCATGTTGATGCTCAACCTAGTAATAACAATGATGTAGAGATTGAACCCGCTATTGATCTTGATAACTCACAATCAAAGAATCGGCGTTATGATAAGAGAGACTTCATTGCAAGGAAGCACGGTAAAGAAAGAGAACTATGGGTTCAGAAATCCATGCATTTTCCTCCTAAGCCATCCAAGAAAAAGGATGATGAGGATTTTGAGCGCTTTACTGAAATGATTAGACCTATCTTTTTGCGTATGCGTTTGACTGATATGCTTAAAATGAATCCTTATGCTAAATATATGAAAGATATTGTTACAAATAAAAGAAAGATATCGGAAGCTGAAATTTCCACCATGCTTGCTAATTATACTTTTAAGAGTGGAATACCAAAGAAACTTGGAGATCCAGGAGTACCAACTATACCATGCTCCATTAAAACAAACTATGTTAAAACTGCTTTATGTGATCTTGGAGCCGGTGTTAGTGTTATACCTTTCTCTTTATATCGTAGACTTGATTTTAATAAGTTGACACCTACTGAAATCTCTTTGCAAATGGCCGATAAATCAACTGTTATACCCATCAGTATTTGTGAGGATGTGCCTGTTGTGGTTGCAAACGTTACTATTTTAACGGACTTTGTTATTCTTGATATTTCTGAGGACAACAGTATGTCGATCATCCTTGGTAGACCTTTTCTAAATACTACAGGGGTTGTTATTGATTGCAACAAAGCCAATGTCACTTTTTATTTTAATGGTAATGAGCATACGGTACACTTTCCAAAGAAACAACCTCAAGTTCATAGTATAAATTCTATTGGAAAAATTTCAACTATTACTATTGGAGGTTTTGAATTCCCTCTTCCTACTGTCAAAAAGAAATATGATATTCTTATTGTTTGGGACATGCATATCCCCGTTGAGGTAACATAGTGTTATTCGAAAATTCTCCGGTTTCATGCTATTCAGAAGAAGTTTGTTAACAAGACTTGATCAACCTTGTTAGTGGATTCCTTTTGATGAGCGTGAGATGGATGAAGTTAGAAAGCACAACCTTCTATACCCTCCTTTTACTTTCTGTTATCTAGTTTAAATAAAGCAAAAATAGTATTCTCTGTCTGTTTTCCAAATTATCTGTGCAGTAAAAAATACCCCGAAAATAAAAGTTCTCCAAATGCCCTGAAAATTGGATATGATTTTTTGTAGAATATTTGAGAATTTCTGGCACTTAGAACACACCAGGTGGACCCATGATTTGGTCATGAGGGTGGAGGGCGTGCCCTACCCCCTAGGCGCGCCCCCTGCCTCGTGGGCCCCACGTGGCCCCCCCTCCACTCATTCTAGTACCCACACACTTCGTCTTCCTCCAGAAAAAATCATCCCATAGCTCAAACCCGTGTTCTTGCTCGTTTGCCATTTTCGATCACCTTGCTCAAAGCTCCATTCACAAATCTGCTTTGGGGGATTGTTCTTCGGTATGTGACTCCTCCAATGGTCCAATTAGTTTTTGTTCTAGTGCTTTATTTATTACAAATTTTTGCTGCTGAGGTGACCCTATTCTTGAGCTTGCATGTCAAACTTATATGGTCCAAAGTAGTTTTAATGCATGACATAGCATCTAGGCACTTGTGCGAGTAGTTGCTATCAATCTTGTTGAGTTTGGTTCACTTTCATTTTGAGTCACTAAAAGTTCCAGAAAGTTTTCAGAGGAAGAAAATGTTGAAGAGATTGTTGAGGTGCTCCTCGAGTCGAAGCTCAAAGGAATAGCAGAATGAAGAGAATAAAAAGCCCAAGTACAATCTTCCTCGCACCGTGGAGGTTCGACCGTGTGAATGGCCTTGTGATGTATTCTTGAGGGTCGTTGGAATTTATGATGACTTTTATTATTTGGCTGAGAATGCAGGCATCACCGACTTCATCCACAACTAGTGTGAACAGTATCTCCTATACTCACCAATATTTTCATGCAAAACTTTCATTTCCCTGCTAGGAGATCACCACCTTCGGTGGACTTTTATTTATATGATGAGTTTAAGGAGATGTAACTCTATGATTTTTTGTGTGATTTGCATGTTGCCCTTTGAGGGCAGCGTCGAGGAACCACATCCTAGTGATGTGGATGAATTTATTGATAAAATTGTTGTGGGGGAGACAAAAAAAAGTGTCAGATGCAAGGATTACTAGTGTACATTTTCTTGTTCTACGTTACTATGCAATATTTGCTAGTAGATGTTTAATTGGTCGCGGGAACAGTGGGGGCCTCAGTGCTCCTGACCTCGCTATTTTGCGCAATGCTTTACTTCGTGATCGAACTTTCAGTTTAGGCGTTATGGTTGTTAAACGGTTAAGTCTGAACCGTTCAAATGGGCCCTGCTACTTCTTGAGCACTGCGTTGGATTTCCCCGAAGAGGAGGGGATGATGCAGTAAAGAAGCGTAAGTATTTCCCTCAGTTTTTGAGAACTAAGGTATCAATCCAGTAGGAGATCATGCATGAGTCCCTTGTACCTACACAAAACGATAGCTACTCACAACCAGCACGATTAGGGGTTGTCAATCCCTTCACGGTCACTTACGAGGGTGAGATCTGATAGAGATGATAAATAATATTTTTGGTATTTTTGATATAGAGATGCAAATTAAAAAGTAAAAGGCAAAGTAAAAACAAAGCAAGTAATAAAGTAATGGAGATTGATATGATGAGAATAGACCCGGGGGGCATAGGTTTCACTAGTGGCTTCTCTCAAGAGCATAAGTATTCTACGATGGGTGAACAAATTACTGTTGAGCAATTGATAGAAAAGCGAATAATTATGAGATTATCTAGGTATGATCATGTATATAGGCATCACGTCCAAAACAAGTAGATCGAAACGATTCTGCATCTACTACTATTACTCCACTCATCGACCGCTATCCAGCATGCATCTAGAGTATTAAGTTAAAAACAGAGTAACGCCTTAAGCAAGATGACATGATGTAGAGGGATAAATTCATGCAATATGATAAAAACCCCATCTTGTTATCCTCGATGGCAACAATACAATACGTGCCTTGCAACCCTTTCTGTCAATGGGTAAGGACACTGCAAGATTGAACCCAAAGCTAAACACTTCTCCCATTGCAAGAACTACCAATCTAGTTGGCCAAACCAAACGGATAATTCGAAGAGACTTGCAAAGATAACTCAATCATACATAAAAGAATTCAGAGAAGAATCAAATATTGTTCATAGATAAGCTGGATCATAAACCCATAACTCATCGGTCTCAACAAACACACCGCAAAAAAGAAGATTACATCGAATAGATCTCCACAATAGAGGGGGAGAACATTGTATTGAGATCCAAAAAGAGAGAAGAAGCCATCTAGCTACTAGCTATGGACCCGAAGGTCTGAAGTAAAATACTCACACTTCATCAGAGAGGCTATGGTGTTGATGTAGAAGCCCTCCATGGTAGATGCCCTCTCCGGCGGAGCTCCGGAACAGGCCCCAAGATGGGATCTCGCGGATACAGAAAGTTGCAGCAGTGGAATTAGGTTTTTGGCTCCGTGTTTGATCTGACGGAGGTACGTAGGTATATATAGGAGGAAGGAGTACGTCGATGGAGCAACAGGGGGCCCACGAGGCAGGGGGGCGCGCCCTCCACCCTCGTGACCTCCACGGTTGTTCCTTGGAGCAGGGTCCAAGTCTCCTGGATCACGTTCGGTGAGAAAATCACGTTGCCGAAGGTTTTATTCCGTTTGGACTCCGTTTGATATTCTGTTTCTTCGAAATACTGAAATAGGCAAAAAACAGCAATTCTGGGTTGGGCCTCCGGTTAATAGGTTAGTCCCAAAAATATTATGAAAGTGGAAAATAAAGCCCAATATAGTCCAAAACAGTAGATAAAGTAGCATGGAGCAATCAAAAATTATAGATACGTTGGAGACGTATCAAGCATCCCCAAGCTTAGTTCCTGCTCGTCCTCGAGTAGTTAAATGATAAAAAAGAATTTTTGGTGCGGAGTGATACTTTGGCATAATTTCAATGTAAATCTTCTTAATTGTGACATGAATATTCAGATCCGAAAGATTCAAGACAAAAGTTCATATTGACATAAAAGTAATAATACTTCAAGCATACAAATTAAAGCAATCATGTCTTCTCAAAATAGCATGGTTAAAGAAAGTTATCCCTACAAAATCATATAGTCTGGCTATGCTCTATCTTCATCACACAAAGTATTTAATCATGCACAACCCCGATGACGAGCCAAGCAATTGTTTCATGCTTTAGAAATCTCAAACTTTTTCAACTTTCACGCAATACATGAGCGTGAGCCATGGACATAGCACTATAGGTGGAATAGAATGGTGGTTGTGGAGAAGACAAAAAGGAGAAGATAGTCTCACATCAACTAGGCGTATCAATGGGCTATGGATATGCCCATCAATAGATATCAATGTGAGTGAGTAGGGATTGCCATGCAACGGATGCACTAGAGCTATAAGTATATGAAAGCTCAAAAAGAAACTAAGTGGGTGTGCATCCAACTTGCTTGCTCACGAAGACCTAGGGCACTTTTGAGGAAGCCCATCATTGGAATATACAAGCCAAGTTCTATAATGAAAAATTCCCACTAGTATATGAAAGTGACAACATATGAGACTCTCTATCATGAAGATCATGGTGCTACTTTGAAGCACAAGTGTAGAAAAAGGATAGTAGCATTGTCCCTTCTCTCTTTTTCTCTCATTTTTTTATTTGGCCTTTCTCTTTTTTTTCCTTTTTTTATGGCCACTCTTTTTTTTATTTGGGCTTCTTTGCCCTCTTTTATTTTTCATAAAGTCCGGAGTCTCATCCTGACTTATGGGGGAATCATAATCTCCATCATCCTTTCCTCACTGGGACAATGCTCTAATAATGATGATCATCACACTTTTATTTTCCTTACAACTCAACAATTACAACTCGATACTTAGAACAAAATATGACTCTATATGAATGCCTCCGGCGGTGTATCGGGATATGCAATGAATCATGAGTGACATGTATGAAAATTATGAAGGTGGCCTTGCCACAAATACAATGTCAACTACATGTTCATGCAAAAAGCAATATGACAAAAGTAATGCACGTCATATGAACGGAACGGTGGAGAGTTGCATGGCAATATATCTCGGAATGGCTATGGAAATGCCATGATGGGTAGGTATGGTGGCTGAGGAAGGTATATGGTGGGTGTATGATACCGGCGAAAAGTGCACAGTAATAGAGAGGCTAGCAATGGTGGAAGGGTGAGAGTGCGTATAATCCATGGACTCAACATTAATCAAAAGAACTCATGCACTTGTTGCAAAAATTTAGAAGCCATCAAAAACCAAAGCACTAAACGCATACTCCTAGGGGGATAGATTGGTAGGAAAAGACCATCGCTCGTCCCCGACTACCACTCATAAGGAAGACAATCAATAAATAAAATTGTGCTCCGACTTCATCACAAAGCGGTTCACCATACGTGCATGCTACGGGAATCACAAACTTCAACACAAGCATTCTTTAAATTCATAATCACCCCAACTAGCATTGCTTTGATATTATTACTTCCATATCTCAAAACAATTATCAAGCATCAAACTTATCTTAGTATTCAACGCACTCAAAAGAAAGTTTCACAAATCTTGAATACCAAGTATATTATCTTTAAGCAAATTACCATGCTATTAACAACTCTCAAAATAATCTAAGTGAAGCATGAGAGATCAATAGTTTCTTTATAACAAATCCACCACCGTGCTCTAAAAGATCTAAGTGAAGCACTAGAGCAAAAATTATCAAGCTCAAAATATATAAGTGAAGCACTATGAGCAAAACTATCAAGCTCAAAAGATATAAGTGAAGCACTATGAGCAAAACTATCAAGCTCAAAAGATATAAGTGAAGCACATAGAGTATTCTAGAAAATTCCAAATCATGTATGGCTCTCTCAAAAGGTGTGTACAGCAAGGATGATTGTGGCAAACTAACAAACAAAGACGCAAATAATACAAGACGCTCCAAGCAAAACACATGACATGCGGTGAATAAAAATATAGCTCCAAGTAAATTACCGATGGAAGTAGACGAAAGAGGGGATGTCTTCCGGGGCATCCCCAAGCTTTGACTTTTTGGTGTCATTGGATTATCTTGGGGGTTCCATGGGCATCCCCAAGCTTAGGCTCTTGCCACTCTTTGTTCCATAATCCATCAAAAGAATTCACCCAAAACTTGAAAACTTCACAACACAAAACTCAATAGAAATCTCGTGAGCTCCGTTAGTGAAAGAAAACAAAAGACTACTTTAAGGTACTGTAATGAACTTATTCTTTATTTATATTCGTGTTAAACCTACTGTATTCCAACTTCCTTATGGTTTATAAACTAATTTATTAGCCATAGATGCATTGAAATAAGCAAACAACACACGAAAAACAGAATCTGTCAAAAACAGAACAGTCTGTAGCAATCTGTAACTAACGCAAACTTCTGGAACTCTAAAAATTCTACCAAAATAGGACGTACTGGAAAATTTGTTTATTGATCAGCATAAAAAAGAATCAATGCAAAAGCTCGTTCCTGTGATTTATTGAATTTTTTCTCGTGAGTGCAAAGTTTCTGTTTTTCAGCAGAATCAAATCAACTATCATCATAGCTTATCCTATAGGTTCTACTTGGCACAAACACTAATTAAAACATAAAACCACATATAAACAGAAATTAGATGGATTATTTATTCCTAAACAGAAGCAAAAACAAAAAACGCAAAATAAAATTGGGTTGCCTCCCAACAAGCGCTATCGTTTAACGCCCCTAGCTAGGCATAAAAGCGAAGATAGATCTAGGTTTTACCATCTTTGGCACTTGATGTGTAAGTAGCAAGAGAGGATCTCCTTTCTAAGTCATTCATCCTTCTATTCAGATTAAGAACATTGCCATTAATGGATGAGGTGAGATTAAGCACGTTACAGAAATTTGCATCTAAGCTAGACTTCATCTCTTTGATAATTTCATTTTGATAAAAGCACAAGAGAGTAGTTGATTCAACTTTATCATTTAAGGGGTGCCCAAATATGGTTTTCATTTTTTCATAGGTATCTATAGCATCCCCTTCAAGAAAACCTTCTTCAAAACTAGAATCTAGAACTTGTTTGAAAGAGGCAGGCAAGCCAACATAGAAACTTTTTAAGTAAACATCAATTTGATATTGTGGCACATAACTAGCCCGAATCCTTAATAACCTATCCCAAGCATCTTTTAAAGATTCATAAAGTAAATAGCAAAAGATTCCGGAGTCATCATCATCAAAATCATCTAAATTCTTATTGGTGATCCCGGTGGGTCTTTCCATAGCATCATTGTTTATGAGCTTAGAAAGGATAGAGGGGTTATCCAAGGCACTAGAACTCAGGAGAAATCCCTTAGTTCTTTTTAATTCGGCCATGGTAACAAGTAATCCAACACACAAGCAACAAAAAGACAAACGAGAAAAAGGCAAAAGAGAAAGAGAGGAGGAGATTGGGAAAGAGAGGGCGAATAAAACGGCAAGGGTGAAGTGGGGCAGAGGAAAACGAGAGGCAAATAATGTAATGCGAGAGATAGGGATTGTGATGGGTACTTGGTATGGTTGACTTTTGCGCAAACTCCCCGGCAACGGCGCTAGAAATTCTTCTTGCTACCTCTTGAGCACGGCATTGGATTTCCCCGAAGAGGAGAGGATGATGCAGTAAAGTAGCGTAAGTATTTCCATAAGTTTTTGAGAACCAAGGTATCAATCCAGTAGGAGATCACGCACGAGTCCCTCGTACCTACACAAAACGATAGCTACTCGCAACCAACGCGATTAGGGGTTGTCAATCCCTTCACGGTCACTTACGAGGGTGAGATCTGATAGAGATGATAAATAATATTTTTAGTATTTTTGATATAGAGATGCAAAGTAAAAAGTAAAAGGCAAAGTAAAAACAAAGCAAGTAATAAAGTAATGGAGATTGATATGATGAGAATAGACCCGGGGGCCATAGGTTTCACTAGTGGCTTCTCTCAAGAGCATAAGTATTCTACGGTGGGTGAACAAATTACTGTTGAGCAATTGATAGAAAAGTGAATAATTATGAGATTATCTAGGTATGATCATGTATATAGGCATCACGTCCAAAATAAGTAGATCGAAACGATTCTGCATCTACTACTATTACTCCACTCATCGACCGCTATCCAGCATGCATCTAGAGTATTAAGTTAAAAATAGAGTAACGCCTTAAGCAAGATGACATAATGTAGAGGGATAAATTCATGCAATATGATAAAAACCCCATCTTGTTATCCTCGATGGCAACAATACAATACATGCCTTGCAACCCTTTGTATCAATGGGTAAGGACACCGCAAGATTGAACCCAAAGCTAAACGCTTCTCCTATTGCAAGAACTACCAATCTAGTTGGCCAAACCAAACGGATAATTCGAAGAGACTTGCAAAGATAACTCAATCATACATAAAAGAATTCAGAGAAGAATCAAATATTGTTCATAGATAAGCTGGATCATAAACCCACAATTCATCGTTCTCAACAAACACACCGCAAAAAAGAAGATTACATCGAATAGATCTCCACAAGAGAGGGGGAGAACATTGTATTGAGATCCAAAAAGAGAGAAGAAGCCATCTAGCTACTAGCTATGGACCCGAAGGTCTGAAGTAAACTACTCACACTTCATCGAAGAGGCTATGGTGTTGACGTAGAAGCCCTCCATGGTAGATGCCCTCTCCGGCGGAGCTCCAGAACAGGCCCCAAGATGGGATCTCGCGGATACAGAAAGTTGCAGCGGTGGAATTAGGTTTTTGGCTCTCTGTTTGATCTGACGGAGGTACATAGGTATATATAGGAGGAAGGAGTACGTCGATGGAGCAACATGGGGCCCACGAGGCAGGGGGGTGCGCCCTCCACCCTCATGACCTCCACGGCTGTTCCTTGGAGCAGGGTCCAAGTCTCCTAGATCACGTTCGGTGAGAAAATCACGTTCCCGAAGGTTTTATTCCATTTGGACTCCGTTTGATATTCTGTTTCTTCGAAATACTAAAATAGGCAAAAAACCAGCAATTCTGGGCTGGGCCTCCGATTAATAGGTTAGTCCCAAAAATAATATGAAAGTGGAAAATAAAGCCCAATATAGTCCAGAACAGTAGATAAAGTAGCATGGAGCAATCAAAAATTATAGATACGTTGGAGACGTATCAGGCCCATTTTTGGAGGTATCTTTGCTTCACGCCTTGCTAAACACTTTGAGATACATATTAGGCATTATGAGAAAGAGGAAAAGGTGATGCCCACTATTTTCTTAGACTATAAGAGTATGGTAGCAGATGATTTTATTGTTAAAGATAAGGAGAAGAGACTTATTTATAACTTTGTATTTAGTAAAACTACTTGTCAGACTATTACCTTGCCTGCACCATCTTTGTTTAACATACAATCAGGCACATACCTCATCATGCCTGATAACATTTATGGCTACTGGGAGCGGACACGGTCCCCAGATCCTGAGCTAGAGCCATCTCCTGATCCATATCAGGAGTCTATTTCTCAATGGTATCCGCAGGAGCTCGCTAACCAGTGGCACCCCGAGGACCCTCCTCAGTACGCCGGAGAGGACCACTTTGATCCATGGGCATAGACCAACTTAGGCCAAAAGCCTAAGCTTGGGGAAGTACATATTTCTCACCGACATTACATTCATGTTCACACACTCATTCTAGTTGTCGGTGTTCATACTTTTTCATTATACTATCCATGCTAGTTTATTTTCTTTTCCTATTTTTTTTCTTATGTGTTTGAAAAACTTTGAGAAAAACCAAAAAAGGTAGTTATAGCTGTTAGCTAGTTTACTTTCCATGCTTGTAGTAGTAGTATTAAATAAAATCCAAAAAAAGATTTCTCGTTCTTCTTTTGCTTGCTGGGAGCTTTCCCGTGTAATTAAATAGTTTTTCTGTTTCTTTGAAAATTTTCTTTTCTTTGGGGGTCGAGAGGCGAAGACCATGATGAAAATGTTGAGTGGTTCTCGTATGCATTATTGTTGATCTAACCAAGATCCCATATTACCTTGTCTTCTCCTTTGAATTAAATGTTTGCAGATTCCAGCTTAGTCCAATGCATGTGCACTATTATTATTATACACACCGTTCGGTCGTGCAAGTGAAAGGCAATAATGACGATATATGATGAATGATTGAGATGAGGAAAAGCCGGTATGAACTCGACCTATCTTGTTTTTGTAAATATGATTAGTTCATCGTTCCTGATTCAGCCTATTATGAATGAAACATGTTTGCAATGACAATTAGAGATTATAGTTACTCATGCCATGCTTAATTAGCTAGGAGTCTATAATGGTTTACCTTGCGTGCCAACATGCTATTAAAATAGTTGTGATGTGGTATGATAGGGTGGTATCCTCCTTTGAATGATTCGAGTGGCTTGACTTGGCACATGTTCACGCATGTAGTTGAAACAAAATCAACATAGCCTCCACGATATTTATGTTCATGGTGATTTATATCCTACTCATGCTTGCACTCATTGTTGGTTAATCTTAATGCATGTTCATGACTGTTGTCGCTCTCTACTTGGTCGTTTCCCAGTCTCTTTATAGCCTTCACTTGTACTAAGCGGGAATACTGCTTGTGCATCCACTTACATAAACCCCAAAGTTGTTATATATGAGTCCACCATACCTTCCTACATGCCGTATTTACTTGCCGTTCCAAGTAAATTTACATATGCCAAACTCTAAACCTTCAAATGAAATTCGGTTTTGTATGCTCCAATAGCTGATGTATCAACTAGGGTTGTCTATATCTTCCATGCTAGGTGGGTTGTTCTCACGATGAGTGGACTTCGCTCGTCATTCACGAGAAAATGGCCGGTAACCGAGATGTCCAGTCCCATGCTCAAATAAAATCAAAATAATTGCAAACAAAACTCCCCCAGGATTGTTGTTAGTTGGACGGTACCCGTTGTTTCAGACCAGCCGTGGAATGTGCTCGTTGGTGGTGGGGGAGTATAAACTTTACCATTCTGTTTGGGAACCGCCTATAATGTATGTAGCATGGAAGATATCGAGATCTGTTGGTTGTTACGTTGACAATGAAAGTACGCCGCTCAAAATATTATTTATCAATATTTTAAAACTTGAGCTCTAGCACCTCTGCAAATCCCTGCTTCCCTCTGCGAAGGTCTGTCTATTTACTTTTATGTTGAGTCATCATCCTCTTATAAAAGACACCATTTAGAGAGCACCGTTGTCATTTGTATGCATTGTTATTAATTTACATTGAGTATGACTGTGGCTGGATCTCTTTTACCATGAATTACAATGTCTAGTCAGTCCTTAATCTTCAGGGGTGCTCTGCATTTATGTTTTGCGGTCTCAGAAAGGGCTAGCGAGATACCATCCTGTTATATCATATCATGATTGTTTTGAGAAAGTGTTGTCGTCCCAGATTTATTATTATTGCTCGCTAGTTGATTATGCCATTGATATGAGTAAATGTGAGACCTAAATATTCTTGTGAATATGGTTAGTTCTTGATCTTGCTGAAAACTTGAATGTTGGCTTTACATATTTGGTAACAACAAGATCAAACAGAGTTTGTAAAAGTTTTTCTTTATCACTTTTAGTTTGTCAACTGAATTGCTTGAGGACAAGCAAAGATTTAATCTTGGAGGAGTTGATACATCTCCAACGTATCTACTTTTTGCAAACACTTTTGCCCTTGTTTTGGACTCTAGTTTGCATGATTTGAATGGAACTAACCTGGACTGATGTTGTTTTTAGCAGAATTACCATGGTGTTATTTTTGTGCAGAAATAAAAGTTCTCGGAATGACCTGAAACTTCACGGAGGCATGTTTTGGAATTAATAAAAAATATTGGCGAAAGAATCAACAGAAGGGGGCCCACACCCTGTCCATGAGGGTGGAGGGCGCGCCCCCCTAGGGCGCGCCCCCTGCGTCGTGGGCCCCCTGGACCTCCACCGACCTCAACTCCAACTCTATATATTCACGTTCGGGGAGAAAAAATGCAGAGAGAAGGATTCATCGCGTTTTACGATACGGAGTCGCCGCCAAGTCCTGTTCTTCCTCGGGAGGGCTGATCTGGAGTCCGTTCGGGGCTCCGGAGAGGGGAACCCGTCGCCATCGTCATCATCAACCATCCTCCATCACCAATTTCATGATGCTCACCACCGTGCGTGAGTAATCCCATTGTAGGCTTGCTGTACGGTGATGGGTTGGATGAGATTTACCATGTAATCGAGTTAGTTTTGTTAGGGTTTGATCCCTAGTATTCATTATGTTCTAAAATTGATATTGCTATGACTTTGCCATGCTTAATGCTTGTCACTAGAGCCCGAGTGCCATGATTTCGGATCTGAACCTATTATGTTTTCATGAATATATGCGAGTTTTTGATCCTATCTTGCAAGTTGTTACCTACTATGTGTTATGATCTGGCAAACCCCGGAGTGACAATAGTCGGGACACTTCCCAGTGATGACCGTAATTTGAGGAGTTCATGTATACACTAAGTGTTAATGCTTTGGTCCGATACTCTATCAAAAGGAGGCCTTAATATTCCTTAGTTTCCATAGGACCCTGCTGCCACGGGAGGATATGACAAAAGATGACATGCAAGTTCTTTTCTATAAGCACGTATGGCTATATTCGAAATACATGCCTACATTACATTGATGAACTGTAGCTAGTTCTATTTCACCCTATGTTATAACTGTTGCATGATGAATTACATCCGACATAATTATCCATCATTGATCCATTGTCTACGAGCTTTTCACATATTGATCTTTGCTAAGTTACTTCTCAGTTGCCATTGTTACGGTTGCTACAAAATTGCTACTGTTATTTTTGCCACCGTTACCGTTATTTCCATACTATTTTGCTACTAGATATTTTACTGCAGATATTAAGTCTTTCAGGTGTGATTGAATTGACAACTCAGCTGCTAATACTTGAGAATATTCTGTGGCTCCCCTTGTATCGAATCAATAAATTTGGGTTTAATACTCTACCCTTAAAAACTATTGCGATCCCCTATACTTTTGGTTACCACGGTCTACCTTCACCCCCTCGCCGTCGATGAGGTACCAACTCTGGCCTCGCTCCACCACGATCCCTCGGCGGTATTCGAGGGTGCCTGCCGCCTGGAGGTCCGGCAGGTACCACACCTCCCATCTCCGGCGAGAGTTGCCATCAGAATCGCCTCGCGTGTCGCCTTGTGTGTCGCTTCCCCTATCGCCAGACGTGTTGGAACACGCCATCTTCGAATTTGTCCGAGATCTCTCAGTTACATATGTGAACTATCTATCTAAATAACCATTCCGAAGATAGGAATGCTTTTTAGCGAATATGAAATGAAATGACACGTGGTCTATCTTCTCCAGAAATCGGACGATCCAAACTTGTGGGTCGATCTGAAACATCAGTTTTTAATCGGGCGGCTCACGTTTGTTGCAGGTCGTCAGCCACAGCAGCAGACGAGGAAACGGCTGGCTCAGAGGCGGGCAGCCATGCTGCACCGGTCTCTTCTCCATTGGGCTGCAGAGGCTGCAGATAGAGCGGCGTCGGCACAGCGCCACCCAACCCAACCAGTGGACAGTAACGACCCATCCACCGGAAGGCGTCGATCAGCTGCGCGACAGACTCGTCCCATGGCGACCCGGGCTCTGCACTCGCCGAGGCTCACCAGCCCGCCGCTCACGGGCCGGCATGCGGCGGCGAGGTGCAAGTGCTCCGCCGCGCCGCTCTTCGCGAAGCGACTACCGCTCGTCGTCGCCTTCCCTCGCTCCGTTGCCTCCTGCTGCGCCGTGCAGGAGTCATCCCCCGGCACCACCGCCGCCGCCGCAACCACTGGTACTCCCACTCGATCACTCAGCTTAATTCACTATGCCATTAGGAGTGGTGTACGCAGTGATGATCATCCGCGCCGCGCTGCTCTTGTACATGAAGCTTCAGACGCTTCGGATGCTGCCTGCGTCGATGTACCTGAATTTCGCCTGTTCTGAACTTCTGATGCAGTTAGCGAGACGAAGGATGCAGACGGTGACAAGAAGGAAGCCGCCGCCGCGGAGGCGAAGCCGGCAGCCAAGCCAGCAGCGGCCAAGCCGAAGAAGGCCCCGCCGAAGCCACTGCCGGAGATGATGGAGGAAGAGATCATCCCTCCTCTGAAGACCGCGCTGGAGGCCGAGGAGGACGTGTCCCAAGTCGTGCTGACGTTCCAGAACAACACGGTGAGATCAGTGATTCATACCAACAAGCGACTGCGCCACAGTCACAGGCCCAACACACCTGTGATTTGGCATCGGTACTGCACTATTACCGTGCAAGCTATGAGTAACTAGGAACTAGTACTAGGCATGGCATTGGCTCATTGGATATTTGCATACCACAGGACAGGTGGTAGTACGTCCTGGTGGTGTGATTTTTAGCAGTTTTGGCACTTGCTTACTCACTCTCCAGCCATCACGCAATGCTAGCAATCTTCAATGCACTTTGGTGTCATTCTGATCGATCCTTTGGCTGTCGATGTAATGGTTTGCAGTTGGAAGGCTCCTTCGTGAAGGAAGACATACCCTACTACTTCTGGGCCTTCTTCCCACAGGGAGACCTCTCAGGTACAAACTAACTTTGAAACCCTTCTGTCCAATGCCGTTTCTTCCATGCAATGCAATGCAACGCTGGTTTACTTGCTGAGAATACTGTTGACAAGACAATCCTTCTTGTCTTCTTGACCTAGTTTGCTGCTCCTTTAAACTTCTGAATTTCTCAGCGCGAATTACTGTAATCAATCACTTCATAGCCCCAAAACTACATAACAAACCATTTCTACTACGTATCAACTAATCTGAATTCTCACTTGGATGTACTAACAACCGCAGGACCCAAGGGCTTTGCGATGACGTCCTACTCCATGGAGGTGAGCACCATCGAGCCGTTCCTGATCGACGAGAAGAGGATCACTCCGCAGTACGTGGTGTTCTGGGTGTACAAGAGGCTGGCCGGCCAGGGGGTCCTCCCTGTCTGGAGGGCAGAGGACCTGAGTCCTGCTCCTGCAGAGTAGTAAGTAGTAGTAACCCATGCAAGATACACAACATACAGGGTGATCATACGGGCACAAGTTACTCTGTGTATAAGATGTCCATGTCTAATTGTGAATTGAGTAAAGATGCTGCAAAAGGTTCATCTGATTCTTTTTTCTTCTGATGAAGTCCAACCTTAATGATAACTGTTGCCCCTGAGATGGTCGTCTCAACAAACTATATATTGTGAGCAAAGAAATGAGGTGTTGTTGAAATGAAAAAGAAGAAGGCAAATTGTGCTTGGCTGGACCTCCATGGGCCAGACCACCTGGTTTCTGTCGGAAGGTTCGTGACGATCATCAGCGGGTACAATCCAAAACCCATTATTTTTGCACGGCAAGGAAGCAGCCAGTCAGTAGCCAGTATTTTTTTTTGCATGGTAATACATGTCTCATTTATATCATAAGGATCATAGTACAAGCCACGTACATACCGACCTGACAATACTGAAAAGACAGCAGAACACTAGCCTTTGCACATAGGAGCACCAGCCAAGAAGTAAAATTACAAACAAGACTGAAGAATCCTCTGAGTTTGACACCAACGTCCGTCACCTGCCTCTGGCACCACCATAACAGCCATCAAAGAAGAAAATGACGAATCACCTTCACACCCGAGCTCGACGCGGCTCCATCGCTGATATGCAGCTTTGCGGACCTCCAAGGTGGCTCGCCAATAAAGGCGAAGCCATTGCCGTTGAACGAATCAGACCGGGGCAACACCCCGGACACGCCATCGAACTCCAGATCTGGCACCCCTGCCCAACTAAGACGTTGGAGGAGAAAACCATACCTGCCTACCACAAACCACGAACCCAGATCCACCATCTTCCAGATGCCGTCGATGCAGACCACAATCTGCATCCGCTCCTGGACTACCTCCCAAACTCCGCGTCGGCGCTGGAGCAAACGCCGTCGCAACGGCAGAGCCCGAGGACAAAGGTCCACCACAAGGATGCCGCCGCCGCCGCGCCATCCTTGCTTGAACAGCCTGATTTCCAAATCCACCTCAAAAGCGGATCGCCTCATTGAGGAAGGATCTGAAGATTTATTAGTCGGCGCCATCATCACCGTCGCCGAAGCCATGACGATGAACAACCCAAAACCCTAAGAAACTAATGCCTAAAAACAAACCACACGCGTGGATCCGACAACTCCCCTCACCACCGACGACCGAGGTCGTCGGCGGAGGGGAGCCGCCGGAGGACGGCGGCGGAGTAAGGTGCCCTGGCGGCAGAGGCGAGATCGCCTTTCTTTCTTCTCCTGGAAGAAAGGAAGCGAACCTCCGTGAGACACGTACCGATACGTCAAAAGTTGAAGTATCCACATACCGCACGTCGCCGATACAGTCAGTCAGTAGCCAGTAGAGCATCGCCGTTTGTCATCCGAAAGCTGTATTGTACTTGTACCTATCCCAAAGTCCTTCCAGTCGCACTCCATCCCATTATCTGGAGTCACCACATGCATATAGCCTGACTCGCCGCGTAGTGCTTGATATTTTAGTAATAGTTAGTGAAAAACAGTTTCCTTCTAACGTCCGAGGACTTAAAACTGAATATATATATGCAAGTCGAGCAATCTGAAGATCAAGAACAAGAATGATTTGAATATACCGAGTTACCGAATCCAGTGATAATAAACCTCGATCGAAAGTGATTTCGGATAGTTTGAGATGTTACCTGGGTTCATTCCATCGAAAAGAAAGCAAGAAACCGCGCACCACGATGAACCTTCCTAGGCCCGCCTCGTAAAAACCCAGTGACATGTCACGCGCACTTGTGATACACAGCTCTTATCCAAAGCGGAACACGACAACTCTATCCCCATGGTTGATTAGATGTTGCATTTGGATGATAGTTCAAAAATTAGTGTATAATATATCGAGCATTTTCTGATTAAAAGATCTAGTGTTTCTATGGACCAATCTATTTTTTTTTCTCGGTTCTCTTTTTTCTTCCTTCTGCACCACGCAGCAGCACTGACGAAGGTGGCAAACCTGAAGGAGTGAGGCATAGAAGCATACCTGGCCAAACGGGCCGGCCCGGCACGGCACGGCCCGGCCCATCGTAATCGTGCCTGGCCCGGCACGGCCCGCCAGGGCACGATTACTATACGGGCCGTGCCGTGCCGGCCCGCGTGCTGCGCCCCCAGGCCCAGGCACGGCCCAGTTAGTAAACGGGCCGGCATGTTGGCCCGTTTAGCACGGTGGGCCGCATATTTTCAGCCTGTTATTTGTCGCATTGAGCGTTTTTAGCCTATTTTTATATACTGGGCCATATATAGATGTATAAAAAAAATAAAAAAAAACGTAATCAGGCCGTGCCGTGCCGGCCCGCGTGCCCAGCCTCCAGGCCCAGGCACGGCCCAGGGCGTGCCGCGTGCCAGGCCCGGCCCGTTTAGACCGTGCCGTGCCTGGCCCAAGGCGGGCCGTGCCGCTCGTGCTCACGGGCCGGCCCGAAAAGAACGGCCCATTTGGCCAGCTATACATAGAAGTGAACCCACACGCGCGCCCCACGGTTTACAGTTAGCCACCGCATCTCTGCCAATCGCCATGCTCGCCTACCTCCTCCACGCGCCCGCCGCCGCCGCCGCGCCCAGCCCGCTCGCCCTCCGCGGGCCGCCGGCCGCCGCGTCCAAGACCCCCTTCCTCCCGCCCTCCGTCGCCCGCCCGCACAGGCGCGCCGCCGCGGCGGGCGCCTTCTCCGCCGCCGCCGTGGGCCCCATCGCGGCCTCGCTCCTCGAGGGCCCCGTGCTGCTCTGGGCCGGCCGCCTCTGTGTCTACTACGCGCTCATCCACATCGGCCTCGCGGGATCCCCGCGCAGCCCCTTCCTCTCCCACGGTAATGGCATCGCGCGCGTGCCCGCGCCGCGAATGATGCGATGATTCGCGCGGTTTGGTCCGGGAAGGGAAATGGGTTTCTGATCTCCGTGTGGCGTGTGCAGAGATTCGAGGCGAGGACGGCGCCGGGGAGAGCGACCTAGGGTTCTCCAAGTGGGCCGACAAGCTCCGTGGCGGCGCACCAGGTATCTGTGGCCTGGATTCAAATGTTATCGATAATGATCTTTTGTGCACCGCTGCTCATGCTGTGTTTAGTGGAGTGGAATGTGAATGCTGCGAGCTGCGGACTGTACAGTTTGGTATCCCGTGTAGTGGGTCTGGGCTGGATTGTGGATAAGGAAGAATATATTCTTTCTAGAATCTGTTGAGTAATGCTTTCTGCTTGGTAGTACCACGGAGCAAAGCACATGGTGATAATCAGCCTTTTTCATCTTTGGATTGGATGAGGTTTGGTCAAACTGGGACTGGTAAGGTGGAAGCATTTTGTGTGTGGGTGCTCCCAAGGGTTTTGTCATTAGGAGTTTGTGGGGAAATTTTGTTTGAGATGTAGAAAAAGGCAACGCTGCCATGCCCCATGTTGTGGATTGCTACTACCATGGAACAGATACATGTTCATCAGGGTTTGTTTGCTGGTGACATGAGAATGAGAATATTTCACCTGTTTGTGGATTGTTTGTAGTACTTAGATGGGTGGCTGTAAGGTGTATTTTGGTTGTCAAATTCAAGCTTTGACCAACAGTTGATCCTAAAACTGATTTCATTGGATTCTTATTCAGAAGTATTTTTCTTATGATTGTGGTTTTGTAACTACTTGCAAAACATCGTTAAAGAAAATTTACAGCTATAACTTGAATTTTAACAGTCAAATATGCCTTATTTATCCGGACAGAGGAGTACTGTGCAAGGAACCTCTCAAATTGGGAAGAGTTTGTGTAATCTAGATACTTTTTACTTTTACCACTTTATGAATTTTTTAAGTATCTTTTGTGTGATGTGGAGGATACTGACCATCGCTTGCTTCTTTTCTTCTTCACGGCGGACGTATCTGAATTTCAGTGCTTATATCTATGTAAAAGTACTTTTCTCAAACTGTAGTAATTTTGGTTCCAATATTTTTGCTTCTGTTTTGTGATAGAGAACAATCTAGCTATTAAAAAGATTGAAAAGTCATGAAAATGTTGCAGAACACGTGTAGTTCTGGATCATTGCCCATATGGTTTTATACATGAAGCTGATGTATGCTCTTGTTATTCAGGGGACAAAGAAGGCCAGGATAAGTGGAAGCTAGTCAGCAAATGGAAACCCACAACCAAAGGCACACTAAAGAGGATGTACCGAGTTCCTTCAAAGGAAGAAGGTCGCCGAATTCTTAAAGAAATTGCTTTGGTTCTATCTGAAGATGACAATTTTGTGGATGCTTCCACTCACAAGGTGATTTCATTCTTCAGCTAGGGCAAATACATTTCTCTAGCTGCTTTGTATCTTCGCATCTCACAAACTGAGATGTTAGGCATGTATTTTATTCTTCTAAAATCAGTGCTCTTTTAACTGATTGCCTCAACTTGCACTCAGGGTTGTCAAATCAGGAGGGAAAGCGCGCATGGAGAGAGTGTATGTTGCTACAATGTAAGAGCCTTGTTTGATGAGCTCCCTGGCCCTCACCTAGTTCTGGAGATTACACCTTTTCCTGTTGGAACCCTCACTGAGAATGACTACCGCAAGGCCGAGAGGCTTGAAATGGTGCTGAGGATGAGTGCCTCCCTTTAAACCAGAAGAGCCATTTTCCACTTCCACCTCATAACTCCTTTTTGCCCAGATTGTAAATTGTCTACCATTGGGTCTGTAAATTGATGTTGTGTCGCTAAGAACTCTCCTTTAAACCTGAGTTCTGCTCAGCATTTTGAGATATTTGAGGCCAGAACTCCTTTTTTTTTCTGACTGGCCTTCCATATTGAGGGCAGAATTTTCATTTGCCAGTAACTAATATGCAACCGATTTATTCCTAAATTTAACTCCTATTGCCAATGATTTTTTTTGTGGCAGTGTGCTGATGAGCATTGAAACCAGACGAGCATTGTCCCTCATTGACTCATGTAACATAAACTAGGACCATATAATTGATATCACTTTCAGGTTCGTTTGGAAGTTCATGTTTCAGAAGCCAAATGTGATTTGTGTTTGTGTCAAGTCACCAAATGAAATGTAAAATGTGATACAAAGTTGCATGTACTGAAATCAGGCAAACCAGGTTGCAAAGTTGATGAACTGCAACAGCATTCATCAAAGCTCGAGGCTCAACCATCTCTTAAGTACAGTACCAGATACATTCACAACAGGTAAGGAAGTATAGGCCTATGGTTTCGCAACCATGCCCAACTCCGGTCTCTGGGACTCCGGTCTCTGGGATAATCAAGGTGTGCCTTATTTGAATAAGTACACACAAAAGAAATGTGATGAAGATTTCAGTCTGCATCAGCACACCAGTGCTTTCAACTAGATGAAACTCAAAAGGACTCATAACAATGTCTTGGTCCAGCTGATATTGCAACCACATTTCCGGAACATCTTCATAAGCCAAGGATGAATTGCCACCGGCAGCGCACCAGAGGGTGCTTTGCTTTACCTCATCATGGAAGCGCGCTGGTGCATGCCGTTTGGGGCCAGCTTCCCGTTGCCATTCAGTGCACTGAAGCTAACCGTGGGACGGAAGCCAACCGAGGGGAAGCAGGTGCGCTCTTGATTAGCCAACATGCCGGTTGTTGAAAAGCTTGACATGTTGGAGGGAGCTGATGCCGAAGGTGCGAAGGCGGGGCTACTCTGAAGGAGTGTATTCTTGCCAAGGACCTTTGTACAGCTTGCACCACCTGAAGCCTGCTTCTGCTTCTGCTCCTCGAGTTGCTTTGTGTTGAGGAACCGCCCTCCTGTTCCACGAGCTCGCTTCATGGCATGGCGGTGCCGAGATTCATGAAGGTATGGCTGGATGGAAGGGGCGATGTTAGAAACAGGTACTTGCTAGGTAAAACTTATAGTTGTACGTAGATGGGTAGAAGCCTTCAGGAACTCAAATGCTAAACAAATGAACGTTGCAACTTGCAACATGGTATGCCTCTGGCAGAGGTTTTCATCAAGGTTTAGAACAAAAATGTACTCACGGGTCAGATTAGTCCTCCGAATATTACCAAGGCAGCCTAATAAATCTGTAGCTGAAATCTATGCATTGGTACAGCATTCAGCAAATGCCAGAGAAAACAGAAGCATCTCTTTACAAAAAATAGTATCAGGACCAAATAACAAATTCTTCCTTATTGTATTACCTTCCGGGCTTTCACCAGCTTATTTTGGGCCTCCAATTTAGCACGTATCTGCCTCCTCCTAAGAATTGCATGGTACTGCTTTGCATTAACAAACATTGGCTCTTCTGCTGCAGGCTCAACAGGGAGCGGCACACGAGAGTTTGTTGCAGCATTCAATTGGGGATGAACCTGGGTAAATAATACACAAATCGTTGATGCAGGACCATTAGTCTTTTTTTTTTGATAAATATGACAAGAAAAGGGGACATTTTTTAACAATCACATGAAACTATATGCCATAAATATGACCACTATCAGGTGCATTGGCAGGATCAAAATATGATTTCAGTTAATCCTATCCATTTGTTTCCATTATTTCTGAAGCGATCAATAAAGCTCAAGTCCTTCACGTGAAAACAATGAAAGATCTGTTTATGCACTTCTTTATCCTTTAAGAGGACACTTTTAGTGTGTTCTGTTGCTTCTCAACAGTAATTGAACCCAGCAATAAGGAGGTAGAAAGATTATCTTCTCGATGAGGCCAAGCCATAGCAGAACGAATAAGATTTCCAAAACTCAACAAATCGTAAACAAATTTAAAGAACTCATAATGAACCACGGAGATATAAATGGGATATGTAATCACCTTGAGCTGTAAAAGATCTTACAGGATTTGGGGAGTAAAAGGATAGAGTAAACTTACAATAGCGTGCGAGGCATATCCTGGAAAGATCCCAGCATAAGCATCAGCAGTATAAGGAATATATGCCTGTAATGAAAAAATAGCTGGTCAACTGAAGGCAGCATATGAGATACATGCACCAGGTTGCCCTTTTTTTTTAACTGAAGGCAGCATATGAGATAGAGAACAATTCCCATGATGACATGAACTTACAAATGATTGGCTACAATCAAGCATTGGTGGGGGAGCAACAGTCTCTGGGTTCCCCAAAGATAAAAGCGGCTTTACCATGTGCTGATCGGGCTTCCCATGATCATTGTCATTGTCTGAAACAAAAAGGGTGTTACTGTTAGCATGAAGATATAATCGCATCAATTCACCTCACTGTAAATGGGGCTTCGGCGATGTGAACATCATCAGAGAGAAGAGCCACTAATAAAGCAAAAGACCTGTCAGAACTTATAGTTTACAGAGATAATCTTCTCTTCATCTTTTGAGAAAACACCAATGATGAGTTTAGGCATTGGTAAGAGCATAGTAATAGGATAGGAGTGGCCGATAATTAAAATACAGGCACACATAATGCATACCTAGACTCGGAAAATAAAATTGTTACTCCCTCTGCCCAAAATATAAGACGTTTTTTTGACACTGTTACATCATAAGAGCTGAAACTGCAGAGACATTCAGATTACTAGTGTGACAATGTGGTTAAAGATAAAGCATTACCAGATTGTGATGGGGGTCTTGAGGTGTGTTGCTCATTTAGACTACTGTCACTTGTTGCAGATGCTTCTTGTTGTGACCGGCCAGACTTGGCTGATGAGGAGTCCAGGTCGTAGTTCTTATGAACTAATTTCTTCGTATGACAGCCATTCCCTGACAAGAAATCCTACGTGTGCAGAAGCCAGCTGATAAGTTTGTTATTTGTGGCGTAAAAAGCCAAAAAAACACAGGTTTGACTATAAATAGTAACTACTCACATAGTTGGAAATAGGATGGCCAGGATGATCCTCCATTTACACACAAGTGTTAGCGTTATATGACGGTATCACTTAGCTCCAAGCAACATTTTTCTGCAGGGATTTCTAATTAGCTTTAGTTGAAATGGCGCCTTATATTGCCAACATTAAATTAAACATGGTAAAAAGACAGTTGCAGCGGCAGCCCCCTATCACTTTGTTTATAATCATTAAAGAAGAATTTGATTCATGCATAATCACTTGCAGTTCATTAGGCAATCAATATTATAACCCACCAGACGAACAGATATATGTATGAACACATTTAAATAGATAATTGCCAATATCGGAGTCACAAATGTGATAAACACTCCAGAAAAAGAAACATTCCAACAAATAAGCGGCATCCTACCACAAGTATTCATGCATACAATCAAGAGCTGCCTGATCCAAGGGAGCAAGCAGGAATGTCCAGTATATCTAGAAATGGGACACATCTAGCCTAATTAGCACCATCCAAGAACCAACATAAAAAAATACACAACACACCACAGTGCCCTTTATTTCCAAATTTAGGTATAACACATACGAAAAACAATCACTTGCAGTCGTCCATTTCCAATGGAATCATCCAACATTTGAATAGATGGCGTACCTAGCTTATACTACAAGAGTAGTTCCTCTTGGAGTCAAGGAAGGCGTGTTATCTCCCATTCGGGTTCTTTCAGATTTGTGCTGAATAGTCCTACCTTCAAGAAATGACAGTTTTCTTCCCTAGCACTAGCTCTACTTCAGCATTAGATTTGCACCTACTGCATGCAGAACACCAACAGAAATCCTAGACTACTTTTAGTGGAGGATGCTGGGCCCAAAGTTCCAACCCCAGAATTCCCTTATGTGTCTGCATTTTTCCTGAAATTTACCTAATCAAACCCAACAAAGGCCTAATCAGACACTGCCCATATGAACTAGCATCTGTTTTTCTGTCACTGTCAATCAGCAGAAACCGTCACAATTCACACAGAATTTAGCTTCATGCCAACAAATCCTGCAAAAGGGGAGTCTGATTTCCATCCACTCCACTTTCCTAAAAACACCTACACGAGAGCTTGGACTTCCTACGAAACGCGAATAATACAGTGGCCAGAGTAAGCAGACCAACGCTCCCCCCAACAAGCAAGTGTACTGTCAGAAACCAAAATTATGCAACGCCAACCAAGAATCGCATAAAAAGAGCCCCAAATTTCGGAGAGGCAGGCCACGGGACCAACCCAACGGAGAAAAAAAATCACGAGGGGTATGAATCGAACCAAACCAGCCGCGGAGTGAGAGTACGGCATGCCGGAATCAAGAACCAAGAAGCCACTCCAGGAAATGGAAATAGATGAGAACGATTTTGCCAGGGCGGTGCATGCAAGAACACGATTGGGGATTTCTAGGAGGGGGGCGGGAGAGCAGTCAGGCAGTCACCTCCTCCGTATTCTCCCTTCGAGATCCTCTCCCTGTGCCTTGTCCGGTGGAATCCTTCTTAGACCGAGAAAGATTATGGGCGGAGAAGGCGAGAAGCGGAAGCGGAAGCACGAAGGATCAAGAAGAGGAGGGGACTGTCACTCTCCTCTAGCTGCCAAATATGCGACCTACCGTTTCTTTTTCTTTCTTTTCTTTCTGGGAATAAATGGCCCTCTGTCCACTAGTGTCACGTCATCAACCTTAAATAATTTTCTTATACACTACGGACGCTGACACTCAAAACATACACACATGCACTCATCTTTATAAATGCACACACGCCCATCCTAAACTATGAACATCTTGAAAAGACTAAGTCAACACATCATCTTAAAATTGACAAAATTGTCACAGACACCTAGTCGACGAGAACGTGTACTCAAATATTGGTGAGTACATCAAGATTCACATGATCACTAGGTTGACACATCTTTTATGTAGCACGTCTATGTGGTTTTATGGATATATTTTTAAGCTTAAATATAAGATTATAATTGTTACCATTACTAGATACGCAAACAAAAGATCTTGAATTATAAGACGCTAACCATTGCAATATCTCTAGGGTGACCGACGCAAGGTTCGACCAGTCGCCCGCTAGCCACACGATCTGACCTACCTCAGCCGTCTATCTCCTTCAGTCCTTGTTACTCATGCCTCTCGTCTTTCCTTCTGAGAAAAAATTGTTGTTCGAGCTGACCGGGCGCCTAGCAGCACGCCGCACACGTCTCGTCTAGCAGCAGGCCTGCTCCCTCCCTCTCCTCCCATCGCCAACACGCCGAGCGCTCTCGTATAGCAGGAGGGGCGCCCCTCCCTCTCCTCCCCTGACCGTGGTGGCCATGACAGATGCAAAACGTCAGCGACGAGTTGCAATTCCACCGCTCCGTCGTCCGCTGGTTCCAGCACAACAAAACGCTGGTGTGCTACTCCAGTAGGAGTTGTTGGATTCCCCAAAGAGGAAAGGAAATGTAGCGCAACAACAAAAAGTATTTCCCTTAGTTAAGAACCAATGTTTATCGAACCAGTAGGAGGCACCACACTAACAACTTTAGCAGCACCTCCACACACAAAAAACATATGTTTGCACCCAACAAAGACAAGGGAGGCGTCCCTCCCCTTGTTCTTGCTAGCAAGATTAAAAGCAGATAGTGATTGATAATCCCCAAGTGCAAGGAATTATCATAGCAATTTCCAAAGGTGAAAGTGATAAATATGGAGTGTCAAACCCACAAGGAGATAAATGTAAGATCAATATTCTCTCAAGTCCTATCTGCCACTGATACGACTCTACGTACACCGAATGTTTGCTTCCATCTAGAAATGAGAAATAAAATTACGTTGTGGGTATGAAGTGGCTAGCTTTGCATGATATCGGAGAATTAAAATATAAAAATAGGCGTTGTTAACATAAAGTTAGAATATATTGCGATATATTATAAATAACGAGTGTGGAATAATGAGGGGTCGGTGTGCGGAACTATCCTAGGCAATTGTTAACAAGATCGGTAATCATAATTGTAATTCTATATGAGGGAGAGGCATAAGCTAACATACTTTCTCTACTTGGATCATATGCACTTATGATTGGAACTCTAGTAAGCATACGCAACTACTAAAGATCATTAAGGTAAAACCCAACCATAGCACTAAAGTACCAAGTCATCTTTACTCCCATACGCAACAACCCCCTTACTCGGGTTTAAACTTCTGTCACTCTAGCAACCACTATAAGCGAACCATGAACGTATTGCAACACCTTACAACGGAAATCCTTCACGTGTGCGCGACACGGAAGGCACCATAGGACAGCACCAAAAGAAGACATACAACTCAAACCAATCTAGAGCATCAATCAACCTAAAAGACAAAAGAAATCTACTCAAAACATCACAGGATGGCAACACATCATTGGATCATAATATGTAGAATAAAGCACCATGTTCAAGTAGGGGATTACAGCGGGGTGCTCGAGAGTGGGCCGCTTAAAAGAGATGAGGAAGGTGATAAAGATGGTGATGTTGATGAAGACGATCACGCGTCGATGGTTCCCCCGACGGCACTCCGGCGCCACCGAGAGAGAGGGGGAGAGAGTCTCCCCTTCTGCTTCCTCCTCCATGGCCTTCCACCTAGATGGGTAGAGGTTCTCCCTCTGGTCCTTGGCCTTCATGGTGATGATGGCCCCCTCCGGCTTCCTCCTCCATGGCCTCTGGTGATGATGGCCCACTCCGGCAGGGTGCCGAAGAGGGCCTGGATTAATTTTTCGTGGCTACAGAAGCTTGCGGCGGCGGAACTTTCGATCTAGGGTTCTTTTCAGAGGTTTGAGTATTTATCAGAATTTTGGCGTCAATCTCACATCAAGGGGGTGCCCGAGGGGCCCAAAAGCCGGGGAGGCGCACCCTATCCCCCAGGGCGTGCCCTGACGGCTTGTGGCCACCTCATCCACTTCCTGGCCCATCTCCGGTGCTTCGGGGGTCTCTTTTGGTCCATAAAAAATCACCGTAAATTTTCAGCCCATTCTGAGAACTTTTATTTCTGCACAAAAAATGATACCACGGTAGTTCTGCTGAAAACAACGTCAGTCCGGGTTAGTTCTAATCAAATCATACCAAAACCACAGTAGTTTTGCTGAAAGCCACTTGTCATCTCCTTCTGCTCCTTGCTACCTCTTGAGCACGCGTTGGTTTTCCCTTGAAGAGGAAAGGGTGATGCAGCAAAGTAGCGTAAGTATTTCCCTCAGTTTTGAGAACCAAGGTATCAATCCAGTAGGAGAAGACGGACAAGTCACCTAGTACCTGCACAAAAAATCAAGAACCTTGCAACCAACACGATAAAGGGGTTGTCAATCCCTTCACGGTCACTCGCAAAAGTGAGATCTGATAGAGATAATAAAGTAAATATTTTTGGTATTTTTGTTGTATAGATTGGAAAGTAAAGATTGCAAAATAGTAAACGGGATGCGATAAAAGAAAAGAGATGTAATATATTAGGAAAGAGACCCGAGGGCCATAGGTTTCACTAGTGGCTTCTCTCAAGATAGCATGTATTACGGTGGGTAAACAAATTACTGCCGAGCAATTGATAGAAAATCGCATAATCATGAAGACATCTAAGGCAATGATCATGAATATAGGCATCACGTCCGTGTCAAGTAGACCGAAACGATTCTGTATCTACTACTATTACTCCACACATCAACCGCTATCCAGCATTCATCTAGAGTATTAAGTTCATAAGAACAGAGTAACGCATTAAGCAAGATGACATGATGTAGAGGGATAAACTCAAGCAATATGATATAAACCCCATCTTTTTATCCTCGATGGCAACAATACAATACGTGCCTTGCTGCCCCTACTGTCATCGGGAAAGGACACCGCAAGGCTGAACCCAAAGCTAAGCACTTCTCCCATTTCAAGAAAGATCAATCTAGTAGGCCAAACTAAACCGATAATTCGAAGAGATTTGCAAAGATATCAAATCACGCATATAAGAATTCAGAGAAGAACCAAATAATATTCATAAATAATCTTGTTCATAAATCCACAATTCATCGGATCTCGGCAAACACGCCGCAAAAGAATATTACATCAAATAGATCTCCAAGAACATCGAGGAGAACTTTGTATTGAGAATCAAAAAGAGAGAAGAAGTCATCTAGCTAATAACTATGGACCCGAAGGTCTGTGGTAAACTACTCACGCTTCATCGGAGAGGCAATGGTGTTGATGTAGAAGCCCTCCGTGATCGATTCCCCCTTCGGCAGATCGCCGGAAAAGGCCCCAAGATGGGATCTCACGGGGTACAGAAGGTTGCGGCAGTGGAAAAGTGGTTTCGTGGCTCCTCCTGATGTTTCTAGGGTATAAGAGTATATATATATAGGCGAAAGAAGTACGTCGGTGGAGTTACGAGGGGCCCACAAGGGTAGGGGCGCTCCTACCCCCTGGGCGTGCCCTCCTACCTCATGGCCTCCTCGTGGTGTTCCAGACTTCTACTCCAAGTCTTCTGGATTGATTTCGGTCCAAGAAAGATCATCGCGAAGGTTTCATTCCGTTTGGACTCCGTTTGGTATTCCTTTTCTGTAAAACTCTAAAATAGGCAAAAAAACAGAAACTAGCACTAGGCCTCCGGTTAATAGGTTAGTCCCAAAAATAATATAAAAGAGCATATTAAAGCCCATTAAACATCCAAAACAGATAATATAATAGCATGGAACAATAAAAAATTATAGATATATTGGAGACGTATCAAGCATCCCCAAGCTTAATTCCTGCTCGTCCTCGAGTAGGTAAATGATAAAAACAGAATATTTGATGTGGAATGCTACCTAACATATTTATCAATGTAATTTTCTTTATTGTGGCATGAATGTTCAGATTCGAAAGATTCAAGACAAAAGTTTAATATTGACATAAAAATAATAATACTTCAAGCATACTAACAAAGCAATCATGTCTTCTCAAAATAACATGGCCAAAGAAATCTATCCCTGCAAAATCATAGTCTGGTTATGCTCTATCTTCATCACACAAAGTGTTTAATCATGCACAACCCTGATGACAAGCCAAGCAATAATTTCATACTTTTGATGTTCTCAAACTTTTTCAATCTTCACGCAATACATGAGCGTGAGCCATGGACATAGCACTATAGGTGGAATAGAATGGTGGTTGTGGAGAAGACAAAAAAGGAGAAGATAGTCTCACATCAACTAGGCGTATCAACGGGCTATGGAGATGCCCATCAATAGATATCAATGTGAGTGAGTAGGGATTGCCATGCAACGAATGCACTAGAGTTATAAGTGTATGAAAGCTCAAAAAGAAAACTAAGTGGGTGTGCATCCAACTTGCTTGCTCACAAAGACCTAGGGCATTTTTGAGGAAGCCCATCATTGGAATATGCAAGCCAAGTTCTATAATGAAAAATTCCCACTAGTATATGAAAGTGACAACATAGGAGACTCTCTATCATGAAGATCATGGTGCTACTTTGAAGCACAAGTGTGGTAAAAGGATAGTGGCATTTCCCCTTCTCTCTTTTTCTCTCATTTTTTATATTTTTTTATTTGGGCCTTTTCTCCTTTTTTTATGGCCTCTTTTTTTATTTTTCTTTTTTTGTTTAGTCCGGAGTCTCATCCCGACTTGTGGGAGAATCATAGTCTCCATCATCCTTTCCTCACTGGGACAATGCTCTAATAATGAAGATCATCACACTTTTATTTACTTACAACTCAAGAATTACAACTCAATACTTAGAACAAAATATGACTCTATGTGAATGCCTCTGGCGATGTACCGGGATGTGCAATGATTCAAGAGCGACATGTATGAAAAATTATGAACGGTGGCTTTGCCACAAATACGATGTCAACTACATGATCATGCAAGGCAGTATGACAATGATGGAGCGTGTCATAATAAACGGAACGGTGGAAAGTTGCATGACAATATATCTCGGAATGGCTATGGAAATGTCATAATAGGTAGGTATGGTGGCTGTTTTGAGGAAGGTAATTGTGGGTCTATGGTACCGACGAAAGTTGCGCGGTACTAGAGAGGCTAGCAATGGTGGAAGGGTGAGAGTGCGTATAATCCATGGACTCAACAGTAGTCATAAAGAACTCACATACTTATTTCAAAAATTTATTAGTTATCGAAACGAAGTACTACATGCATGCTCCTAGGGGGATAGATTGCTAGGAAAATACCATCGCTCGTCGCCGACCGCCACTCATAAGGAAGACAATCAATAAATAAATCATGCTCCAACTTCATCGCATAACGGTTCACCATATGTGCATGCTACGGGAATCACAAACTTTAACACAAGTATCTCTCAAATTCACAACTACTCTACTAGCATGACTCTAATATCACCATCTTCATATCTCAAAACAATCATAAAGAATATACTTCTCATAGTATTCAATGCACTTTATATGAAAGTTTTTATTATACCCATATTGGATGCCCATCATATTAGGACTAATTTTATAGCCAAAGCAAATTACCATGCTGTTCTAAAAGACTCTCAAAATAATATAAGTGAAGCATGAGATATCAATAATTTCTATAAAATAAAACCACCACCATGCTCTAAAAAGATATAAGTGAAGCACTAGAGCAATATTGTCTAGCTCAAAAGATACAAGTGAAGTACATAGAGCATTCTAATAAATTCTGATTCATACGTGTCTCTCCCAAAAGGTGTGTACAACAAGGATGATTGTGGTAAACTAAAAAGCAAAGACTCAAATCATAAAAGACGCTCCAAGCAAAACACATATCATGTGGTGAATAAAAATATAGCCTCAAGTAAATTTACCGATGGACGAAGACGAAAGAGGGGATGCCTTCCGGGGCATCCCCAAGCTTAGGCTTTTGGTTGTCCTTGAATTTTACCTTGGGGTGCCTTGGGCATCCCCAAGCTTAGGCTCTTGCCACTCCTTATTCCAAAATTCATCAAATCTTTACCCAAAAACTTGAAAACTTCACAACACAAAACTTCAACAGAAAATCTCAAGAGCTCCATTAGTATAAGAAAATAAACCACCACTTTAAGGTATTGTAATGAACTCATTCTTTATTTATATTGGTGTGAAACCTACTATATTCCAACTTCTCTATGGTTCATACTGTTGGAAATATGCCCTAGAGGCAATAATAAAATGGTTATTATTATATTTCCTTGTTCATAATAATTGTTTGTTGTTCATGCTATAATTGTATTAACTGGAAACAGTAATACATGTGTGAATACATAGACCACAACATGTCCCTAGTGAGCCTCTAGTTGACTAGCTCA
This sequence comes from Triticum turgidum subsp. durum, assembly GCA_900231445.1. NCBI lineage: Eukaryota > Viridiplantae > Streptophyta > Magnoliopsida > Poales > Poaceae > Triticum > Triticum turgidum. The sequence goes on along the minus strand of LT934114.1, from coordinate 174,470,461 downwards.
TTGATCAATAGATGGTTATGGTTTCCTAACCATGGACATTGGATGTCATTGATAACGGGATCACATCATTAGGAGAATGATGTGATGGACAAGACCCAATCCTAAGCATAGCACAAGATCGTGTAGTTCGTTTGCTAAAAGCTTTTCTAATGTCAAGTATCATTTCCTCAGACCATGAGATTGTGCAACTCCCGGATACCGCAGGAATGCTTTGGGTGTACCAAACGTCACAACATAACTGGGTGGCTATAAAGGTACACTACAGGTATCTCCGAAAGTGTCTGTTGGGTTGGCATGAATCGAGACTGGGATCTGTCACTCCGTATGACGGAGAGGTATCTCTGGGCCCACTCGGTAATACATCATCATAATGAGCTCAATGTGACTAAGTAGTTAGTCACGGGATCATGCATTACAGAACGAGTAAAGTGACTTGCCGGTAACGAGATTGAATGAGGTATTGGGATACCGATGATCGAATCTCGGGCAAGTAACATACCGATTGACAAAGGGAATTGTATACGGGATTGATTGAATCCCCGATATCGTGGTTCATCCGATGAGATCATCATGGAACATGTGGGAGCCAACATGGGTATCCAGATCCCGTTGTTAGTTATTGACCAGAGAGTTGTCTTGGTCATGTCTGCATGGTTCCCGAACCCGTAGGGTCTACACACTTAAGGTTCGGTGACGCTAGAGTTGTTATGGGAAATTGTATGTGGTTACTGAAGGTTGTTCGGAGTCACGGATGAGATCCCGGACGTCACAAGGAGTTCTGGAATGGTCCGGAGGTGAAGATTTATATATGGGAAGTCCAGTTTCAGTCGCCGGAATGGTTTTGGGGGTTATCGGTATTGTACCAGGACCACCAAAAGGTGTCCAGAGGTCCACCGGGTGGGTCCACCTGCCCCGGGGGACTTAATGGGCTAAATATGGGAGGGAACCAGCCCCCTAGTGGGCTAGTGCGGCCCCCCAAGGGCCCAAGGCGCCTAGGGTTGGAAACCCCAGGGGAGGGGGACACCTCCACCTTGCTTGGGGGGCAAGCCTCCCCTCCTGCCCCCCCCTCTAGATGGGATCTAGAGGGGCCGGCCCCCTCTCCCCTTCACCCTATAAATAAAGGGAGGGTGGGAGGGCTGCAGCACCCCTTCCCTGGTGCAGCCCCTCCCTCCTCCAACTCTTCCTCCTCCTCCGTAGTGCTTGGCGAAGCCCTGCAGGAATACCACGAGCTCCACCACCATGCCGTCGTGCTGCCGTAGCTCTCCCTCAACTTCTCCTCTCCCCTTGCTGGATCAAGAAGGAGGAGACGTCCCCGGGCTGTACGTGTGTTGAACGCGGAGGCGCCGTCTGTTCGGCGTTAGATTGGATCTTCCATGATTTGAATAGCCGCGAGTATGACTCCCTCATCCGCGTTCTAGTAACGCTTCCGCTTAGCGATCTTCAAAGGTATGAAGATGCACATCCTCTCTCTCTCTCTCTCTTGTTGCTAGAATCTCCTAGATTGATCTTGGTGTTCGTAACAAAATTTTGAATTATTGATGCGTTCCCCAACAGTGGCATCATGAGCTAGGTCCATGCGTAGATTCTATGCACGAGTAGAACACAAGTAGTTGTGGGCGTTGGTTTGTTCAATATGCTTACCGTTACTAGTCTTATCTTGATTTGGCGGCATCGTGGGATGAAGCGGCCCGGACCGACCTTACACGTACGCTTACGTGAGACGGGTTCCACCGACTGACATGCACTTGTTGCATAAGGTGGCTAGCGGGTGCCAGTCTCTCCCACTTTAGTCGGATCGGATTCGATGAAAAGGGTCCTTATAAATGTTAAATAGAAATTGGCATATCGTTGTTGTGGCTTTTTCATAGGTAAGAAACGTTCTTGCTAGAAACCCATAGCAGCCACGTAAAACATGCAACAATAATTAGAGGATGTCTAACTTGTTTTTGCATGGTATGCTATGTGATGTGATATGGCCAAAAGAATGTGATGAATGATATATGTGATGTATGACATTGATCATGTTCTTGTAATAGGAATCACCACTTGCATGTCGATGAGTATGACAACCGACAGGAGCCATAGGAGTTGTCTTAATTTATTGTATGCCATGCGTGTCATTGAAAACTCCATGTAATTACTTTACTTTATTGCTAACTATTAGCCATAGTAGTAGAAGTAATAGTTGGCGAGAAAACTTCATGAAGACACGAGGATGGAGATCATGATGATGGAGATCATGGTGTCATGCCGGTGACGAAGGTGATCATGCCGCGCCTCAAAGATGGAGATCAAAGGTGCAAGATGATGTTGGCCATATCATGTCACTTTATGATTTGCATGTGATGTTTGTCATGTTTACATCTTATTTGCTTAGAATGACGGTAGCATAAATAAGATGATCCCTCACTAAAATTTCAAGAAAGTGTTCCCCCTAACTATGCACCATTGCAAAAGTTCGTTGTTTCGAAGCACCACATGATGATCGGGTGTGATAGATTCAACGTTCGCATACAACGAGTGTAAGCCAATTTTACACACGCGAAACACTTAGGTTGACTTGATGAGCCTAGCATGTACAGACATGGCCTCGGAACACAAGAGACCGAAAGGTCGAACATGAGTCGTATAGTAGATACGATCAACATGAAGATGTTCACCGATGATGACTAGTCCGTCTCACGTGATGATCGGACACGACCTATAGTTGATTCGGATCATGTATCACTTAGATGACTAGAGGGATGTCTAAGTGGGAGTTCATTAAATAATCAGATGAACTTAATTATCATGAACATAGTCAAAAGGTCTTTGCAAATTATGTTGTAGCTTACGCTTTAGTTCTACTGTTTAAGATATGTTCCTAGAGGAAATTTAGTTGAAAGTTGATAGCAATTATGCGGACTGGGTCCGTAAACTGAGGATTATCCTCATTGATGTGCAGAAGGCTTATGTCCTTAATGCACTGCTCCGTGTGCTGAACCTCGAGCATCGTCTGTGGATGTTGCGAACATCTGACATACACGTTTTGATGACTACATGATAGTTAAGTGTGTAATGCTAACGGTTTCGAATTGAGGCGCCAAAGACGTTTTTGAAACGTCGCAGAACATATGAGATGTTCCAAAGACTGAAATTGGGATTTCAGACTAGTGCCCACGTCAAGAGGTATGAGACCTCTGACAAGTTTCTTAAGCCTGCAAACTAAGGGAGAAAAGCTCAATTGTTGAGCATGTGGTCAGATTGTCTGAGTACTACAATCGCTTGAATCGAGTGGGAGTTAATCTTCCAGATGAGATAGTGATGGTTCTCCAAAGTCACTGCCACCAAGCTACTAGAGCTCAGTGATGAACTATAACATATCAGGGATAGATATGATGATCCTTGAGCTATTCGTGATGTTTAACACCGCGAAAGTAGAAATCAAGTAAGAGCATCAATTGTTGATGGTTAGTAAAACCACTAGTTTCAAGAAGGGATACTTCATGAAACGACAAATCAGTTGCTGCTCTAGTGAAGAAACCCAAGGTTGAAACCAGACCCGAGACTAAGTGCTTCTGTAATAAGGGGAACAATCACTGAAGCAGAACTACCCTAGATACTTGGTAGATGAGAAGGATGGCAAGGTCGACAGAAGTATATTGGATATACATTATATTAATGTGTACTTTACTAGTACTCCTAGTAGCACCAGGGTATTAGATACCGGTTCGGTTGCTAAGTGTTAGTAACTCGAAGTAAAAACCTACGGAATAAACGAAGACTAGCTAAAGGTGAGATGACGATATGTGTTGGAAGTGTTTCCAAGGTTGATGTGATCAAACATCGCATGCTCCCTCTACCATCGGGATTGGTGTTTGCGTTGAGCATAGACATGATTGGATTATGTTTATCGCAATATGGTTATTCATTTAAGGAGAATAATGGTTACTCTATTTATTTTAATAATACCTTCAATGGTCTTGCACCTAAAATGAATGGTTTATTGAATCCCGATCGTAGTGATACACATGTTCATGCTCAAAGATATAAGATAGTAATGATAGTACCACATACTTGTGGCACTGCCATTTGAGTCATATTGGTATAAAACGCATGAAGAAGCTCCATGTTGATGGATCTTTGGACTCACTCATTTTTTAAAAAGATTGAGACATGCGAACCATGTCTATTGGTATATATGCATGAAGAAACTCCATACAGATGGATCATTTGGACTCACTTGATTTTGAATCACTTGAGACATGCAAATCATACCACATGGGCAAGATGACCGAAAGGCCTCGTTTTTAGTGAGATGGAACAAGAAAGCAACTTGTTGGAAGTAATACATTTTGATGTGTGCAGTCCAATGAGTGCTGAGGCACGCAGTGGATATCGTTAGGTTCTTACTTCACAAATGATTTGAGTAGATGCTAAGTATATTTACTTGATGAAACACAAGTTTGAAATATTGAAAGGTTTAAGTAATTTCAGAGTGAAGTTGAAGATCGTCGTGACCAGAGGATAAAGTGTCTATGATATGATCATAGAGATAAATATCCGAGTTACGAGTTTGGTACACAATTAAGACAATTTGGTTTCATGACTAATACCGCCTGGAACACCATAGTGTGATGGTGTGTCCGAACATCATAGCTGCACCCTATTGGATATGGTGCATACCATGATGTCTGTTGTCGAATTACCACTATAGTTTATGGGTTAGGCATTAGAGACAACCACATTCACTTTAAATAGGGCACCACGTAATTCCGTTGAGATGACACCGTATGAACTATGGTTTAGAGAAACCTAAGTTGTCATTTCTTAAAACTTTGGGGCTGTGACGCTTATGTGAAAAAGTTTGCCTAATAAGCTCGAGCCCAAAGCAGATAAATGCATCTTCATAGGACACCCAAAACAGTTGGGTATACCTCCTATTTCAGATCCAGAAGCAAAAGTGATTGTTTCTAGAAATGGGTCCTTTCTCGAGGAAAAGTTTCTCTCGAAAGAATTGAGTGGGAGGATGGTGGAGACTTGATGAGGTTATTGAACCGTCACTTCAACTAGTGTGTAGCAGGGCACATGAAGTTGTTCCTGTGGTGCCTACACCAATTGAAGTGGAAGCTGATGATAGTGATCATGAAACTTCGGGTCAAGTCACTACCAAACCTCGTAGGTCGACAAGGATGCGTACTACTTCAGAGTGGCACGATAATCCTGTCTTGGAGGTCATGTGGCTAGACAACAATGAACCTACGAGCTATGGAGAAGCGATGTGGGCCCGGATTCCGACGAATGGCTCGAGGCCATAATATCCGACAGGATCCATGTATGAAAACAAAGTATAGACTTTGGAAGAACTACTTGATGGTCGTAGGGCTATTGGGTACAGATGGATTTTAAAAGGAAGACGGACAATGATGGTAAGTATCACCATTAAGAAAGCTCGACTTGTCGTTAAGATGTTTTCCGACAAGTTCAAGGAGTTGACTACGATGAGACTTTCTCACTCGTAGCGATGCTAAGAATCTATTGGAATTATATTAGCAGTTACTGCACTATTTATGAAATCTTGCAGATAGGATATCAAAACATTATTTCCTCGACGATTTTCTTGAGGAAAGGTTGTATGTGATGCAACCAGAAGGTTTTGTCAATCCTGAAAGATGCTAACAAGTATGCAAAGCTCCAGCAATCCTTCTAAGGACTGGAAAGCATATAGGGTTATTTGAAAATTGTTTTTCAATGGAAAACCTGGATTAAGCTACTTGAACATTGAGCATCAAGATCTATAAGGATAGATAAAAAAACGCTTAATAGTACTTTCAAATGAACACACACCGTGGCAAGATTTTGGAGGAGTTTAAAATAGATCGGCAAAGAAGGAGTTCTTGGCTGTGTTATAAGGTGTGAGTATTGAGTAAGACTCAAGACCTGACCACGACAGAAGAGAGAGAAAGGACGAAGGTTGTCCCCTATGCTTTAGACGTAGGCTCTACAGTATGCTATGCTGTGTACCGCACCTGAAGTGTGCCTTCCCATGAGTCAGTCAAGGGGTACAAGAGTGATCCAAGAATGGATCACAGGACAGCGGTCAAATTTATCCTTAGTAACTAGTGTCGTGGTTCTAAGTCAGACAATAGTATAGGGGGGTACGAATGGAGAGGCAAGGTCCTAGCTATGAAGTAGTTGTATACGTAAGAGATTTACGAGTTCAGGCCCTTCTGGGAGGAAGTAACAGCCCTACGTCTCGGAGCCCGGAGGCGGTCGACTGGATTATGCGTATATGAGTTACAGGGGTGCAAACCCTTTACACTCAGGAGGGGGTGGCTTATATAGAGTCCGCCAGACCCCTCCGGCCCTCAGTTATGTAGGGTTTAAGGTACATTAAGGTCGGGTGTTTCTGGTAAAGCCACAAATAAAGTGCTATGATGACCATAAAAGCTACTTAATGACAGACCGTTTGCGTGCAGAGTGACTTTAGGTCTCCTGGCGGTTGAGTGGTTGGCTTCATGGTCGAGTGTCTTTGAGTCCGTCGAGTGGAACTCTTCCAGGTCGACTGAAAGGTGGTTTCTTCTAGAGATGTCCTTGGGGAGGGTATCTTAGACAGGTCCATGACCCTACCCTAGGTACATGGCTTCATCATTAGCCCCCGAATGGATCGAGGTTTGAGTGGGGAAGGAGTTGAGCACACTTCCGACCCATTTTCGTGCGATGAGTATGCCTTGTTCTGGATCAACGAACTTAGGTGACGGCACCAACTTCCTTTTCAGTCGCCTTGATCCATTCTTTGTATCCGTCGAGTGAATATCTTTACTTGGAGAACTCCGAGCGACAGAACAGAGGAAATCTCTCGTCTGACAAGTTGCTCTGCAGCTCGCGGATTTAGCGGGATTCGAATTTCGGGAAGCGCGCGGGGCGGAGGGGGCCATGGTAATCGGATGGGATAAGGCAGGAACGCCTCGATCTCTACGCCACCTTTTTTGCCACGTATCGCGTGCATGACTGTTGCGGGATTTGACAGGATCGCCCGGGCCTACAAGTCAGCCACTCGGGAGTAACCTCATATAAGGCGCCGGATGGTGGTTTTTGAACAGTGCGCTCTCATTTGCTCCCTGCTTCCTCAGATTTATCCTCCGTGTTCGCTTCCATCTCAAAGCGGCTGCTCCGTGCGCATCTCACCAGTGACGATGGTGAAGGAGAAGACGGCAGCCCTGGAGCGGGCGAAGAAAGCGACGACGAAGGCGAAGGGAAGGGTGACCAGTCGGGGCGGATCTTCGTCGAGGGCTGGCCTGCCGCAGGGCTGGATCTAGGGCGACTGGATCCGCTCGACAATTTGTCAAGTAGACCTTGACGACCTGGCCAATGGAGGACTGATCCCCCATGGATCGGCGCAGCTTCCGGGGAAGGAGTCTGAGCCGCAGCCTGAAGAGGGTGAGGTCATTCTCTTGGCCACCCATGTCGACCGTGGGTTTTCTTTGCCGCCTCATCCTTTCTTTCGGGGATTTCTGAATTTCTTTGGGGCGCAACTCCACCACTTCACACCCAACACCATCGTGTACCTTGCTGCTTTCGTGTCTTTGTGTGAGAATTTCTTGGGCTGTCGGCCTCATTGGGGTCTTTTCAAGCACATTTTCACCTGTCGCTCCCAGACGGTGAAAAAGGCCAATCCGAATGACGAGAGAACACAAGTGATTCAGATGTGTGGGGATCTTGGGGTTTAAATGAGGGGGAAAAGTGCTTTTTCGGCCATGATCCTACCCGACTCGGTCCATGGATGGCAGTCGACCTGGTTCTACTGCAGGGACTAGCCGACGCCAGGGCAGTCGACTAGACTCCCTCCTTTTTTCATGGACCGAGTGAGGAAGCCTTCCTCTTTGAAGGTGATCTCGGAAGAGAAGGCGCGGGTTAAGGTGCTAGTCGAACGTGTTGTCCAACTTATCCGTGACGGGGTGACCGGCATGGACCTCTTGGAGGTCTTCCTCCGACGACGCATCCAGACGCTTCAAGCCCGAGACCATCCGATGTGGTTGTATTCTGGCACTAAGGACACCACTCGGATCCACCCGGAGGAGGTCGACGAGGCCACACTGGAGAGGTGACTGGCGGCCATCACAGGGAACAAAGACAACCCCTGAGGAGCCAGGAGGATTCCTCCACTCGACCAGTCATACGACGTAGACCAGGTCCAATTTTGCATCCATGAATGTGATCTTGCTTTCTCCCTTCTATTTGGTTACAATCAGTCGACTAACCTTTGTCTTGTTTGTTGTCTCCTAGGCCACTACTGAGATGTACTTGATGCCCAATGGGGCACAAGAACCAGCTGAGGAGGAGGAGGCGAGCGGAGGCGAACGTGAGGAGGAGTGGCAATCTGATGGTGAGGGGGAAGAGGATGACGACGACTCCAGTGAAGAGGAGGAGGAGGAAGTCGATCCTCCTCGTTCGGAAAGGCGATCCAAGCTCACCCATGACCCCACGAACAAGCGTGGCAAAGCGACTGCGCCTATTGGGCAGTCGTCGAAGCACCCTCGGACGACCTCCCCGACGCCGACTGAAAAAGCGCCAAAGCATCCACGAGCGGCATCATCAAAGCCGCCGAAGGCCTTGCCCAAGATGAGAATGACCGTCCCCACCATCTTCGGGTAATAACAGAATCTCAGTCGACTCGTTTAGCATGGACAGACTCTTGGTCGACTCGTTGACTAACCGACCGATTTCCGAAATCTGCAGTGCTGCTACCTCCGAGACCTCTGCCAAGAACGAAGACCAGGAAATGGAAGACGCTGTCACTTCCAACCTTGGTACGATCTCTATGATTTTACTTTTGGTCGATTGGATTCTCGATTTTAACTTTGGATTTCTCCTGTAGCTCCTCCTCATGTCATTGATCTCCCTGATGACGACGACGAGGCGCCACCGAGGCCGAGGAGGAATAGAAAGGCGCCGGTTGCATCAATACCTTAGACGCTGGTTCACGAGGGTGGCAACATCCCTCGGACTTCTGTGTCCTTCGCTGTGCCACTGACGAGTGTTTGACCTTCGACGTCGACTGCTGACCCGCCTTCCCTTTTCGCCACACACCACGTCCCAGAGGACCAAGCGGGTGCTGCTAAGGAGGCTATACACCAGCCGGGGATCATGATGGAGCAAGTGAAGGCGATCCGGGAAGCCAGCCAAGCGGCCTATGATGCCAGCTCAGCCCTTCAGAGCAACGTCCAGGTTAGTTGGTCATCGCCTGTTCTATTAGGATATGCTATCTGAAGACTTTCTTTCCGAAGATCTTTGAATCTGTACACCCACTGGGTGTGTTGATTGAATTTTTGAATTAGTGGGGGCACGCTGAGTGCACCCACTGGGTGTAGTCCCCGAGACTATGGTGGACTGCTGGCGGTCGACTGTAGTTTTCATATTTTTCTTCACTCTAACTTCTCCACTCGATTTGGTCGAATGGAATCTTGGAACCAGTGGGGGCACGCTGAGTGCACCCACTGGGTGTAGTCCCCGAGACCATGGTCGACTACTGGCAGTCAACTAAGGTCTAAAGAACCTGTTTTTTTATAAGACCATGGCTGACTGCTGGCAGTTGGCTATAGTGCTATACACAAAAAAATACACTTCCGTGATGATACGTGTATGTCACAGTAGGTCACGTTTTTTGTCATGCATGTACATCCATGACAAATTTATGACAGAATCAAGATAGTCATACCTGTGTTGTCATAGAAGTGTTCCATGACATTACCAAAATTATCATCACGGAAGTGTCCACTTCCATGACGATAAATCACGCGTCACAGAAGTGCTTTCGTCAAGGGTGACCTACATTTGGCATCCACCGTAACCGAACGTCGTTAAGCTATCAGGTCGGATTTTGGATCCGATAACCCGTTAACAGCCACGACCAATGCCGATTTTCCATGTGTAAAATTCTCATTGGCTGACGGATCCACGTGTCAGCTCCGCGTTGGCATAGGTGTCACTCATCCAACGGTCGAGATGGGCCTATGATATGTTGACACATGGACCGGCCCAAAAGTGGCCCACAAAGTTTAAATGGGCCGGCCCAACCGAAGGCCCATAAGATTTAGCAGACCATAATGGGCCGGCCCAGCTAAAGGCCCACAAAATTTAGCGGACCATAAAGGGCCAGCCCAGCTAAAGGCCCACAAGATTTTGCGGACCACAATGGGCCGGCCCAGCTAAAGGCCCACAAGATTCTGCAGACCATAATGGGCTAACCCAGCTAAAGGCCCAACATTCTCTGTCAAATCGGCCCGTCAACGACCTGGTCTAAACTTGTCATCAATGCGGCCCATGGTCACTTCTGGCCCGTTAACAGTCCGCTAAGTAATTGGGCCGAATTACGGCCCGGTGTATTTCCGACCTGTTAAAGGTCCGACTTCATTTGGGCCCATTTATAGGCCATCAAAACTTTTGGCCCATAAACGACCGTGAAGGATTTGGGTCATATTCGGCCATGTCTGTCATTCGGCCTGTTAGAGGCCCACTATAGATTAGGCCCACTTTCGGCCTGTTGTCATTTTCGGCCCGTTAACGCCAGACGTAAACCATGGGCCACATGTGGCCCAACGTCATATCGGGCCCATTAACGGCCCATATAAAAATGACGATAATCTAGCCCGACCGAAGTTCCGGCCTGTTAAAGGCCTGTGTATTAGGTCGGCGCATTTACGGCCCGTCTGAATTTCGGCCTGTCAAATATCCGCATCGTAAATGGGCCACCATTTCGGCCTGCTAAGTCCAGTGGGTTATTTGGCACAATCATGGCCCAATCTCCACTTTCGGTCTATTAAAGGCCCATGTTTTTATGGGCTCGACATATTTACACCTGTAAACGGCCTACTTTTACTGAGGGCCCAAATTATGTTTAGGCCTGTTAAAGGCCCACTATGGGCACAGGCCTACCAGAAAAATTTGAAAGCTTATGCTAATTTAAGCCCAGATATTTTTAGTGGGCTACATGCCAATTTCGACCCGTAATCGTTTTTAGCCCATTTGGAATGGGCCTGACGAATGTTGGCATGTTGGGCTCCTACGAAGCTTTCGTCCGAATACATTACTAAGATAACCTACACTATACAAAAATAGCGTCATAATTACTGCAGCCTGTGGCAGCATCATAAATGTTGTATCACAACAAAATAAATTCCAATCATACAACAAAAGGCCTGTTTGCATAAAGTTTACAGTCCTTCCAGATAAAAGCACCATCAGATGTATAGAAGCACAGATCATTTGACCTGAGTGTTAATGTTTCAGGCTGTACAATCTGATGGAGCAGCACGATCTCCACCTTTTTCCGCCATTGCTCTTCAACAATGAAGCGAATGTCGGATAGTCTAGTTTCAAAACCATTCATATCTTGACGGCATTTCTCAACCACCATTCTTGTTTCCGAAACAATGTCCATTAGGGATTGGACTTGTGTCTGGAGCACAGATATATCACTCTGTCTAGCAGGAAGATTTTCTTCAGTAGGCAATTTGGATGAGGTTACCTTAACAACCAACCCAGAATTACGCAGGAAGGTGCTTTTTGCACCGTTAGTGGAGAGATACTAATGCACTGTAGCAAGAGGTGACATTGTGCCTGTAGTAGCCTCGTCACCTTCAGGTGGTTGTGGCTGTTCAATCATTTGTTCCATAGCTTCCTGAAAGTTTGAAATTGTAGATTAGTGTACCAGTGAGTTACTAATGAGACAAAAACAAACAAAGTAGGTTAAACCTTTATACATAACTTATTTTGGTGAACTACTGTAATACATTAGCATGTATTGTAGTGCCAACTACATAATAAAATCACTTTCAGAACATATGTCCATGTAGCATGCCTATTGTATTGTCTATTTCCTCACATTCGTTGACATCTAAGGATAAAGAGACATGCTTTAAAGTAGGATGAACATAGTATGACATCATTCATATCATGGGCAAACAGATATAAAACAAACAGGCTATTTTATCATTGTGTGCGCACGTGAACATAACAACTAGATTACAGATCAAGACCAAAAGAATATCCTTCATCTCTTTTAAACCATGTAAGGTGAAATGATACGTTAAGACAACTGTGTATAAACGTGAACAGAGTAACTGACATTGGCTGCAAACCAAGTAGTTAAATGAACACATCACAGTACCAATCAGTTCAAGGCAGGAGGAGTAAGGACTTACAACAACGGCTTGAACTGGTGTGCTCATGCCCTTCATCTTGCTGGTGTGGCAATCCTTGAAGATTTGCACTGCATTCGGTTTAGGTTCTTTTTGGTCCGCACGGGCTTTCCGCTGTATTTGGAACAAGTCAATATAGATACGATAATATGGCACAAAAAAGAAGGAAGTAGCAGCTATTTACAAGAGCCTCGCAGTGTGCAATATAGCTACGAGATCCTGTTGTCTATTGGAATTTCACTTTAGAACAGTTGGCTTTGTTCTTCAAACAGTTAGCCTAGAAGAAGATACACTTGTAAGGCACATACATAAATACAAGTTCAATATGTGGTCTGATCAAATACATATAGCCTACCTGATACTTTGGATCAGACCAGTGTTTAACGAGGGTTGTCTAGTCTTCATCTGTAATATATTCCACTGGAGATGTTTGGGCGATTTCATTGTTAGCCTTGCCTTCAAAGTGAGATTTTCTAAGGTGGTACCGATACTGTCGCAGAGCAGACTGAAAAACATGAGTGCATGCTTGTTTAGTTGCATCATCTTTCAGATCCAACTTGAACCTCATCTGTTGAAAAAAGAATGTGAGTCTTATTAGGAGGAAGCTAGAAAGTATGGGACAGAGCAAGACAATATTACTAATTGCGATGAATAACATTACTTACAGATAAATGGTCAAGGAAGGTGTTAAACTGGGTATTGTCTTTCTCATTCCTGTACTAGATCCACGTTGGGAGGATACGCGCATGACACCTAATGGCAACGGCTGCCTCTGATACTAACTTGGCTGACTCTGTAGCATCACGTGGCCTTTTTAAACCTGCCTCAAAATGGATCTCCATTCTTCCTCCTTTAGATTTTGTTAATCTGTCAAGCATTATCCCTGATGTCTATTTCCGCTTATGCCGTGGTGCTAGTTCAACAACGAATATGGAAAGTGTTAGTGTACATCAAACTGTGAGAGTACATATAAAGGAGCATGCAACTGCAACTTGACTCGGTCAGGTACCGTCTTGGTGTTGATGCTCATGAGGTTCATCTGATCTTGCCAAGTCCTATTGGGTCAACAGTGCTTCGGAAGTAGTGTTAGGTGTGAAGGCAGCTTGGGAACTGGCCAGTTCCGGAGCAAATGAACGAGTAACTGGTTGAGATGCTGGTACAGTTGAAGCGGATGCTGCAGCTGGTGGAGCAGGTGATACTGTGTTTGTAGATTTAGCCGGTGGACTTGGACCTTCTACTGCACTATAAGTACCAGCAGAATCTCACGGTAGAGCCTTTTCCGTTTCACCCAACGAGTAACAGCACTCCCTACTATATTATTTTCCTTGCTCTTTTTTGACTTTGCCATGTCAAGCTGTACCCACAACACAAAAGAATAAAATCACTCTTCAGAACTCATTGATGCATGATACAGACAAGCAATACTTTGATGTAAGACAACCGTATGAGGATGGAATATGTAAGAAAAACAGGATGTCATGACATATTCACAGCTACGATGTGCAAACTAAGCAGAAGGATTTTCAAGAAAATAGAAGTAATGCAAGCTAGACACCATATGAAAGATGCAACCAATATTACTCTGCCAAGTTAAAAGTGTCTTGTCATAAGTGGCAATTCAAAAAATTAGAAGCAGTACGACGTAGAAATCAATGCAAGATGCAACCACTATCAAACTGCCATGTTAAAAGCGTCCAATCATGAGTTATTGATGCGGGATACACAACAGCAGTACTTTGATGTAAGAACATGGTATGATAGATAGATGCAGTGTATTCTAGACACAGAAAGCCATGTCATATGCACATGTATAACATATAAACTCAGTAGGTGAAATTTAATCAAAATAGAAGAAATACAAGCTAGACAACATATGCAACATGAAACCAATTATCACACTGTCAACTTAGAGTAAGCACCTGCGATGGTGGAGTGCGGGAGATGAACTCATCATGTAGGTATAAGTTGCAGGTATAAGTTAAATGTGTCTTATGGGTAAGTGATCATTGCAGGTATAAGTTGTAAGCTATGCAGATGCAATTCAACAAAATCAGAAGCAATACAAACTAGACATCATACAGAAAACGCAACCACGTATAACAATTCCAAGTAAGAGCAAGCACCTGTGATGGTATAGTAGGGGAGATGTGCTCATCATGTACACGTATGTTCTAGAAACAGGAACACGTGTCATATTCACATGCATTATGTGTAAAGTAAGCAGATGCAATTCAAGTTAGAAGAAATACAAGCTAGACATCATACGCAACATGCAACCACATATAATAGTGTCAAGTTAGAGCAAGCACCTGTGATGGTGGAGTAGGGGAGATGTGCTCATCATCTACACAACTACGTTGACTGTCCAGCCTTGTGTTGTCTTGAGAATCTTGTTGGGAGGATGGCGGAGTAGAATCTGTAGAGACCCCCTATTTGAGTTTCTCCGAAGGACCACCATCATCCACTGTCAGACTAATTTCCTTTAGCTGTAATGATTTGCATTGTGAAGTCAAACCGATAAGAAAAAGGAATAAAATCCGCTCTTCAGAACTCATTCATGCATGATACTGACGAACACTACTCAGATGAAAGGCAAACACATGATGCGAGGATGGAATATGTATGAAAAACAGGATGGTGTGACATATTCACACCTATGATGTGGTAACTAAGCAGAAGGCATTTCAACAAATTAGAAGCACTGCAAGCTAGACACCATATGAAAGATGCAACCAAATCACTCTGCCAAGTTCAAACTGTATGGCGTTTCAACAAATTAGAAGCAGTATATGCTAGAAATCATATGCAAGACACAACCAATATCACAGTGGCGACTTAAAAGTGCCTTATCATAAGTGACTGATGCGGGATATGCAAGAATAGTAGTCTGATGTAGAAACAGGAACACATGTCATATTCACAGGCATTATGTGTAAAGTAAGCAGATGCAATTCAACAAAGTTAGAAGCAATACAAGCTAGACATCATACGCAACATGGAACCACATATAATAGTGCCAAGTTAGAGCAAGCACCTGTGATGGTGGAGTAGGGGAGATGTGCTCATCATCTACACAGCTACGTTGACTGTCTAGCCTTGCGTTGTCTTGCGAATCTTGTTGGGAGGATGGCGGAGTAGAATCTGTAGAGAACCTCCGTTTCAGTTGCTCGGAAGGACCACCATCATCCAATGCCTTGCCAATTTCCTTCAGCTTTATTGATTTTGCATTGTGAGGTCATACCGACAAGAAAAAGGAATATCATTCGCTCTTCAGAACTCATTCATGCATTATAGTGACGAACACTACTCTGATGAAAGGCAAAGTCATGATACGAGGATGGAATATGTATGAAAAAATGGACGGCTTGACATATTCACACCTATGATGTGGTGACTAAGCAGAAGGCACTTCAACAAATTAGAAACACTGCAAGACACCATATGGAAGGTGCAATCAATATCACTCTGCCAAGTTAAAACTGTCTCGTCATAGGTGGCGTTCATCAAACTAGAAGCAATACATGCTAGAAATCATATTCAAGACGCAAACCAATATCACACTGCCAACTTAAAGGTGTCCCATCATAAGTGACTGATGCAAGATACACAAGAAGAGTGGTTTCATGTAAGAACATGGTGTGATAGACAGATATAGTATGTACCAAAAATAGGAAAGCGTGTCATATTCACATGTATCATGTGTAAGCTAAGCAGATGCAGTTTACACTAATTAGGAGCAATACGAGCTAGACACCATATGCAACATGCAACCAGATATCACACTGCCAAGTTAGAGCAAGCACCTTGGATGGTGGAGTAGGGGAGCGGAGACTTGGACCATGTAATGCACTATCAGTACAAGGAGAATCGGTACAGATGCTCCATTTACGTTGCTGCAGAGGACCACCATCATCGCCTTCCTTACTCTTTTCCTTCCTCTTTCTTGATTTTGCCTTGTCAAGTCAAACCCACAAGAAAAAGGAATAAAATTTGCTCTTCAGAACTTATTGATGCATGATACTGACGAACACTACTTTCATGTAAGGCAGCCGCATGATAGGAGGATGGAATATGTATGAAAAACAGGATGGCGTGACATATTGACATGTATGATGTATAAAGTGTAAACTAAGCACAAGGTGCTTGAACTTGTTAGAATCGATGCAAGCTAGAAACCATATGAAAGATGAAACCAATATCACTCTGCCAAATTAAAAGGGTGCCCTAACAAATGTATTTGACCAAATTAGAAGCAATACATGGCAACAGGCTAGAAATAATATGCAATATGCAACGAATAAAGGTGACTCGTCGTAAGTAATTGATGCAGGATACAGAAGAGGGGCAGTTTCATGTAAGAACAAGGTTAACACATAGATGTAGTGTGTACCAAAAATAGGAAGGCATGTCATATTCACAGGTATAGTGTGTAAACTAAGCAGATGCAATTTACCCTAATTAGAAGCATTACAAGCTAGACACCGTATGCAACATGCAACCACATATCACACTGCGAAGTTGCAGCAAGCACCTGTGATGGTGGTGTAGGGGAAGTGCTGTCTTCAGGTACAGAGCAACGTTCAATATCTTCATTTAGGCTTGCTGTTTCTTGAGAATCATGTGGAGAGGATGAAATTGCATTCTTTATAAGAGTACTGCGTCTCATATTAACCCACGCGCATGACTATCTCATCATAAGCGATAGACGTAGGATACACAAGAACAGTAGTTTGATGTAAGAACATGGTGTGATAGGCAGATGTAGTATGTACCAAAAATAGGAAGGCGTGTCATATTCACATGTATAATGTGTAAGCTAAGGAGATGCAATTTAACAAATTAGGAGCATTGATGAGGGATACACAAGAGAAGTAGTTTGATGTAAGAACATGGTTAATAGAAAGACGTAGTATGTACCAAAAACAGGAAGGCATGTCATATTCACAAGTATAATGTGTTAACTAAGCAGATGCAATTTACCCTAATTAGAAGCATTACAAGGTAGACACCATATCAACATGCAACCACATATCACACTGCCAAGTAAGAGCAAGCACCTGCGATGGTGGTGTGGGGGAATTGCGGTGATCAACTAGAGAGCTACGTTGACTATCATCATTTAGCCTTGCTGTTTCTTGAGAATCATGTGGGGAGGATGACACTGCACTCTTTAAACGAGTAGGGCGTCTCACAGTAACCCACCCGGGTGACTGTCTCATCATAAGTGATTGACGAGGGATACAAAAGAGCATTAGTTTGATGTACGAACATGGTTAATAGACATATGTAGTATGTATCAAAAACAGGAAGGCATGTCATTATCAAAGGTACAATGTGTAAAGTAAGCAGATGCAATTTAACCAAATTGGAAGCAATACAAGCTAGACACCATATGCAACATGAAACCACATTTGACAGCGCGAAGTTAAAGCAAGCACCTGGGATGGTTGTGTGTGGCAATTGAGATCATCAACTGCAGAGCTACTTTTACTGTCTCCAACTGCTGACACTGCACCCATTAGAGCGTTGAAACACTTACCGCTTATCTTCGAATTACACTGGAGCGACTTCTGTCTTTTCTTTTCTGCATTCATCAACACTACGTCAGAGTCTGAAATACCCATGCATAAAAAAACAATAGTGTGAGTATGGGTGAAGTGTGTGCACAATTAGTACAGTGTAAAGGTAGCAGATAGCAGGTCAGTGAGAAATAAATGACGGGAGACATATGATAGCTCTACAACATGCATGGAACACTCAATTACTACAGGATTCTATGAAAATAACAGTCGACTGAAAGCAAATAGGTCAGTCCATTTTTTTGCACCGTCCGATGTACAAAGAACGGGGAGATCGCCTTCATCTACCTCCAGCCAGTCAGTGTTGACGATCTTCCTCGAAACGCCAGCGACCACTGGCCCAGTATTCCTCCCATGCCTGTGCCCTCCCCTCGACCTCACCGCACCGCCCCCCCTCCCCCCCGGCCATCCATTGAAGCCCCGCCGACCTCCAGATCGGGCGCAAGCAGCTCCTGCACCCCACACCCCTATGATAGACACCGATGCGCCGCTTCCTCGGGGAACAGGCGGACTAGGTGCTCCGCGCGCCTAAGCGGGTGCTGCTTCTTTTAATTGCGGTTCGACTGACCCTGAATTGAAATCCAGGCGGGCTACTGACCTCTTGCAAAGGTGAAATAGTAAAAGGGAGGAAACCTTGTGCATTTAGTATCACGAAGAAGATGCAGTAAGAAGCGCTCAACTAGTTTCTTTCGTGGGATGAATACAGTGTGAGCGGAGATGTAAGATTTGCACGAATAAGGGAAGAGGAGTACCTCTTTCTGCTGGCAGTGCTGTGTCCTCCTTCTGTTTTTCCGACGATCTTGTTGTTCGCCGGAAACCAGAAGTTGTGGAGGACGATGCAGCCTTGGACGAACCAATGGCCAAGTTGTTGAGTGTGGTGCGGTGGCCGTCTGTCGGCAGCGGGGAAGCAGATCTGAGGTGGCGAACAACGGCGTAGCGTGAACAGCTCCGGTGCGGTGGACGGTTGCGATAGTGGAGCCGCAGCAGTGAGGCGCGAGATGGCGTGGTCGGAGTGGTTCTAGTACGGCGCACGTCGGCGTCGGCGTCATGGAGGCAGCTCTGCCTCAGCTTCAACTGCTAAGTCCTTGAGGGCGTTGCGGTTGCAGTTGCGTTGGACGACGATGTCGGGGTACCGGCTCCGGCGTGATGGAGGAGGGCGGCGGTGGATTGGCCGCTATGGGGTGGAGGACAGAGGAGGTTGGGGTTTCGCGGCTGGTGGAGAGGGCGTTTTCGCGCCCACGGAGTATGAATGGGGAAACGGAGGGAGGCGGGGAACTAAGGGAGAACAATGTTTCGGTTTGAGACGCGCTTGTTTGAAATTTGGGGAAAGTTACAAACTTTGCCCCCATCTAAAATTTCGGACATATTGCGGGTTGGGTGTAGGACAGTCATGTCAGGTGTCCCAAATGTGGGCGGGATATATTTCGGCCGAGCGCATGGGTGTTTAGGCGCCCATGGCGTATGAATGCTTCTCGGAGGCGGTTGAGACTGGCGTCTTGGTGAAGTTACAAACCTACCCCCGTTTAGACCTTTGGACATCGGGCCGATAGGCTACACGGGCCAGAGTCAGGACAGTAATTTCCTACCACCAAAACATTAGTCTCGCGCGGTTTCGGGTGATCAGAGGCCTATTTGGCGCTTCGTTCAATATTTGGGAGCAGAAGCATTAACGTTTTCGGTTCTCTTGAATTGAACTTTCAGGATTTGTCAAACTTCACAAATCTTTACTCTTGAAAATCCTAAAGCTACGATTATTTTGGAATGGAGGGGGTACGTTTTAATATACATTGTACATGAGTATATATATTAAAAAACATGCAACTTACTTCAGTTCATGCATGGTTCCAGGTATAATCTCCTTGGTTGCAAAAAAAAGTTAGATATGCGTATGAATATATATACCATGTTCAAACTCACAACAAAGATTGATGCCCCCTTTTACATCTGATTTACAAATGCCATTATCTCGGGTTCAAATAGATGAATGCACTTCCTATGAATTCGAATCTTCGAAACCCCCTTTATGTTGAATTCGACATGTATTTTATTTCATAGCTAGCAATTTGGAATGTATCCATGCAAGTGACAAATGTATAAAGCGCTTCACACTAACAACATGGAGTGCACTAATTAATGTTTATATATGAATTGCAAAAGCACCCATTGCCTGTATTTCAAACCGCTCTCACTCTATGGATCGATAATATGAAATAAACACATGCACATGATAGAATTCAATAGAGTATGGGTGTCTGATAGACCGATTTTCGTCCATACGCAATTTTGCAAAATTCATGATCTCATCCAAAAATAATAATGCCATTTATATTTTAATTTAATGCGTAGAACCGCCTTTTACACATAGATATCTCTCTATCTAATGCATAAGTGCACACACTTTATATGCATCGGCATTTCTCTTTCACACATGCTCACAATCTCTCTCAGGGTGTCGGGGTGTCTCACGCACATGCTCTCTCTGTTTCTCTATCTCTCTTTCTGACTACTATGTACCACTCTTTTCACTAATCTCCAGTTGGAAAACACTATTTCTCTCACATGCATATATACACATGCATGGTCTCTACTAGCCGTCTATACGCACATATATGTGCCTACGTGTCTCCCGCACGCACATTATCTTTAGGCCTCTCTCGCACACATTGCCCCCCCCCCGACACACCTCTCTAATAGTAGTTGGCAGATATGATTTCATCATATCATTCAGTAGGATATCCCTGGCTGTTAGGCTGGATGGTAATACGAGGCAAAGTTTTACCCTAGTTCGGATCAGACCGTTGCAGTTGAAGAAAGAGCCTACTCCTGGTACTGTATATTAGTGTTAGGGGTGTGTACAAAGTACACGTGAATACCAGGCATTGTGCGTGTGTGCATACTATCGACGGACTAGCCCCCAAGCTTGTATAACATACTAAGGGCCTAGGGTTACAAATCATATATAGTCGGCTTATCACCAGTGGGGATAGAGTCCTCCGCGACTCTGGTAGCTTTGTGTTGTACGCCGAGTCCTCCACATGGGTCTCCGTATAACACGTCTCGGTCCAACCTATATGTGGCACAGGATGGAACCGACCCATGAGTCTTCATGTTGACCCACCACAACTATAAATGATGTGCCCACAACACCACACACGCAATCGGCCACTAAGAAAATAAGCATATACAATAGTACAACGGTATCTAGCTCACGATACGTCTCCATATTTTGTTGATGACACTGACGGACTTTGCATTTGATGCGTGCTCCGTATTTTGTTGACGACACTTACGGTCATTGTATTTGAAGCGAAAGCACGATATGGTCACTGGACTTCAGAATAAGCTCATCACGGTCACCACATACATTTTGTCATGCTAACCAACATGTGGTTGGATGGTTAGAGGACAGTGGTTTCTCGAGCCCACCAAGGTTAAAGTCCCGGTGCTCGCATTTATCTTGTGTTAATTTCAGTATTTTCCGGCGATGTACGTTTAGTGCGAGGAGACGTTCCACTTGACTACGAGGCACCTATGGTGACTTCGTAAAATCTCAAGACCATATATGCTAGCCCACTCTCTCG
>LT934114.1:174426337-174448866 GCA_900231445.1 Triticum turgidum subsp. durum | reverse complement strand
TAATGATCAGAGATGAAAAAGTCAGTCGACTGACGTGTAGCCTCACCCCGCACGTACACATGCACGCACGCAAGACAGCATGCATGTAGGCATGCAACACTGACACATACACATAACATACACACGCACGCATGCTGGCGTGCAACACTAACACGTACACATGCACTCACGAACACACGCACGTACGCACCCATGCATGCAACACTGAAACGCACCCTTGCACGTATGCACCCATGCATGTAACACTGAAACGCACCCTTGCACGCACGCAACACTCGCACGCCTGCATGCACACAGCACATGACACAAGACACACGCTTAACTACATGAAAAAGATGACGTCACACTCAATGAACAATCATCAGTTTATGAAATGCCCGCTTCTGACCGCCCTGGCCCACCAAAGGTTCCTCTGCTGTGCGCTGCCTGCGTTGGTTCAGTGACATGCAGGCCATGCACCCAAAGAGCCCACACGTTAGTGGAAGAATGGTGCGGTGTCCTAGGTCAGAGTCGAGGGCGCCACTCGCGGCACGCCCGGCTGAACACGCCTTCGTGCCGCATTCAAACGCCTCCATGAAACCCGCCCATGTGGAAGCCGAGAAACCCACTCTGGACACACGTGCGTTCATGACCGGGCCGGCGTTAAATGCAACGCCGGCCGAGCTCCTCCCGTCCGCCATCTATTTAATCTCCTATTTAAACGAGGCCAAACGCCGGCCAAGAATCGCACACCTCCGCCGCTCCCCTATCTCCTCCACCATTTTGTCCACTATTACAATGGCTTACGAAGAGTAGTTATTCCGCATCCAAGCCGGCTGGGTAGCCCACCGGATACGAGCTATACAGCTCGCTGATCCACCTCCCTCCCCTCGCCCGACGGAGCCAGTTGCCGCCCCAAGCTGGCGCACGGTTCAGCAACTTGCCGCTCAAGGCCAGCTCGACGAGGAGTGGCGCACGGGCATCGTTGTTGCCGTCCATGCCGCCGCCTCGTATCGTGTCTCCCGTTTATGTGGCCGAGACTCCCATGCCGGCGGCCGCGCCATGCAAGCAGCGACAAAAGCCGGGAGCGCGGAGAGCGACAAGTCGGTGGCCAGCGCCTCCGCGTCCGCCGCCATCATCGAGGAGAAGTAGAACACGGGAGGCCGCCGCCGCTTGGGTCCCATGAAGGCCACCGCGGCTCCACGGAAGAGGTCAATGTTAGGATGAACTCGAGCCGGTGCCGGCCATGGCGAAGTAGTGGCCGGTGATGAACTCGAACCGGTGCCGACCACCATCATCTTCGGCACCAGCCAATGATATTAGTTGGGCAGTGGGGAAGCGAGCCGTCCTTTGCGCTGAAGCATATACCTCCGGGGCTCCCGGCAGTCCGGTGATCGTGCTGCCGGACATGAGG
Source organism: Triticum turgidum subsp. durum (assembly GCA_900231445.1). Classification (NCBI taxonomy): domain Eukaryota; kingdom Viridiplantae; phylum Streptophyta; class Magnoliopsida; order Poales; family Poaceae; genus Triticum; species Triticum turgidum. The sequence goes on along the minus strand of LT934114.1, from coordinate 174,447,473 downwards.
AACACAAATCGATCGGCGGGCGACCATTTAGGCCATGTATTATATACCTGTGCTGTCCAGAACTAGCACCGCGTAGTTCATTTGAATGTAATGAAATCCGTCATGTTTTTGTGAAAATCCGGTATTTTATATGATTTCTGTCATTTTTATATGAAATACTCCGGTGGTTGCGTGAATGAGTATTAGTTTGTCTACGTGTTTGCGTGAATTTCGTCCGGTTTGTTGAGTTTCTGTCATAATGTGTGCGGCTACGATTGGATGGCGTAATTTGCGGGTCGCCGGTCGGTCTGCTGGCGGCTCGAGCAGCGTTGTGGGACAAAAAAACACAGCTCATGCGAGCTCGTCTCCAACGTGCGCGCTGGAGGATGCATGACAACATGAGCACTCGAGCCGTTCCTCGTTCATCGGTGGCAAAGGCACCGGTGGACAAAAGGGTCGCCAATATTTGGCTACCCCAGGCAAGATCCAAACAGCCCCTCCCAACAGATTCAAATCCCTCGTTTGCCGTGGAATTTTGCCATGTGTTGTTTTCATGGACTAGCAAGATGCCCGTGCATTGCACGGAACATCAAGATGCATTTTTTTACAAACTCTCACATGCATGCAAGGGATAATTAATGTCCTCCTTTGCTAGTACCACGAGGCAAACACCATTAATATTGCATCGATTAGTGTTAGTGGCCTTGTATATCTGCAAATTGTACTTTTGATAGTGTCCCCTTGTATATAAAAATGGAGGGAGAAATATGAGAGATAAGGTGAGGAGGAGTGGGGCGTGGTGCCGTGGTGGTGACTGGTGGTCGGACTGGGCGGAGGCATGGGGATGGACGGCGCATTATGTCTAGGTTTGTATCTCTCTCACACACACCCACGTAGGTGGGGGACGTGCACGAAGAGAAGAGGTGCACGCACGGCGTACGTACTCCCGTCTCTTTCCCAACCACACCCGCGCGGGTACACGGTGGAGCTCATTTCTGTACGAAAAAGGCAGCCCACGTGGTAATTTGGCACGTGTACTGGTTGTCCACTTTGTGGAGGAGGATCGTCTACCACGGGTGAACAAACAAATTGCGACTTGACGCGTTATGTTAAATTAAAAAAAGAGGCAAACCATGTGGGGCCTACCTTAGAGGCAAGGCTCTATACACTGGAGTACTTTTGATGTGTCCTGTCAACTCGCAGAACGAGGAGAAGCTTGCTTAGTACGCTGTCTCCCCCGCCCACGGGCGCGGTGGCTCGCAGGATGAGGTGAAGCTGGAGTACTATTGTACGCCTTTACGCCCGCTCCCTTGCCCACGCGCGCGGTGGCTCGCAGCACGAGGAGGAAATTTTACTACTCCCTCCGTTTACGCCTCGTCCCTACTACGTACTTTGGTTAGTACTCCCTCTATTTACTTATAAAAGGCCACTATAAAAAAAATACATTTTGCATCTATGCAAGGCCACAAATAGTAATCGAGACAAAAGTTACTACTCCCTCCTTTCCAGTTTATGGCTCAATTTCAAAATCTCTCCAACCAAGGTAGACGGTGAGTGGTTGAATTAATTTCGTAGTTTGCACAGTACGCTCGTTTTTCTCAAGAAGTTATGTTTACCGAGGCATTAATTAGAACGAATGCATAAATGACCACTAATTTCCATGAACTTGTACATGCATTGGTTAGTTTCCTCTTGACACTGCTTGCGTCGGGTGATCTAACCCACCTCGAAATCCAACATGTAATGGTACTACTACTAGTATAGTACTAGAATTGGGACTTATCAAACGGAAAAACGAATGTTTTTTAGATGAGCCCTATAAACCCTAGTGGATACATACTCCGTAAAAACAGATTTTTCCAAAACTAAGTCGCTCCCTTTCATGAATTCTGTAGTATACTCCTCCGTCGATGCTCCCTTTCATGAATTCTGTACTTCCTGTCGCCGACATGTGGGACATATAGAAACCGGGTCGACGTGTCAAGCATGAAATAACAGTGAAGAACAGCAGGGGGACGCACCCCACTCGTACCGGCTCAGTGTTAGTAATGAGCAATGAGACGTCAAATCACAATGCCGCACCTTCCCAGACGGACGAAGCAACCATTATTTCACTCTTCGGTTCGACATCATCTCAAACCACGTACTAGTATTGCTTCTGCCTCAAGAGGGACACGCGCATCGCCTCGGTACATCATGACACATGGGACCGCATGACAGGCCATGCTCCCCCGCCGATCGCTGGGTAAAATCACCTCATTTTTTACTATACTTCCTCCGGATCGGTTTACTAGATGGCATGCACGTCGTTCTAGGTTGAGAATTTAACTGGCTATATATATAGGAGTATATGTGATGAACAGTACGCTAGCCTTTTAAAAAATGTATACTTTTGTACAGTAGTACTCCACTATCGATGGATTGCACCATGGAGCAAAAATTGAAATTTTTAAAAAAGGTGGTACATGTAGAGAGCGCTCGTCGCCAAATTATGCATATAGTGCTATTAAAAAAGCTAGTACGTGCTTAATTGGGGTGCTAAATTATATTAAAGAAATACTAGTACTAGTATGTACGTACTGAAGAGTTAAAGTAACGAGAAGAAACATAACATAGTTCTGCTGGGGGCTCAGCACAACACACCCCTCAAATTAAACTAAGCACACCTGAAATTAAACTATGCAACTAATCCGGTAGACACTGCATTAGAAGTTTAGAACCGCCATGAGCAACGACACTGCCACCTTACTCGGAGTCCTCGTCCCTCTTCCTCTTGGCTGATACTTCTTTGCTTGAACCGCCAACTTGGCTGTTGCTCTTCATCCAACCCTTGTAGATATTGAAACAAAGGTAGCCATCCATTGCAGCGTAGTGGATGTGGTCTATATCTAGCACATTCCACTTCCATGCATGACGATGAAACGTGTAATGAGGTTTCTCCAGTTTGCGGTACGAAGGATGAACCATGGCTCCTGCCAGGGTCAGCATTGAGGGCTGACGAGAGGGCACCAGCCGATTCTTCTGGAGGTCGAAGGGGTTGCCTACAACGAGGCCTATCCGACGCAGGACTTCTTTGTCGTTCTTAAAGTCTACAGTAACAAATTTGACTGTTTTGTCCTCGAGGAAGTTCTTAAAATCCTGGCACTCAACGTCAGCATGGCATATGTGGTAGACCAAGCAAACGTTATGTATGCAAACCTTGATCACGGCAGGCTTCTTCCTCTCTTCGTCCTTTAGATCCTTCTCTCGTCCCAAGACTGTGGTGTACTCAACATCTAGCCCAGCGACCCACTCATCATGTGAGTTTTCGAACATACGTCTGAAGCGAGAAAGGCATCCTTTCACCGTCGCGGAAGTACGGGTGTAGATGACGTCGAACTCATCGCAGGTGATGGTTCTAACCTTGTACTCACCGCCGATCGGGGAGATTTGGGATGCCATGGATTTGGGAGGAGGGTTAGGATTAGTGGAACTGCCCTAATGTGAATGCACGAGACGACTAGGAGCGAACCGCCATAGTATTAAAGGATGCGCGGGAAAGAGTAGGAGCGAACTGCCAGTGTGCGAACGACAGGGTAGTGGCTTTCCATTCTCCCATGATACGGGCTTCCAAGAGCCCTTGGATCTGAGATCGAACGGTTGCATGGCGTGATTCTAGACCTATGGGTGAATATCCTATCCTGGAGGGTTATTCTTAAAATTTTCAGCAACTTAGCATGCGACCGTTTGATCTCAGATCCAAGGGCTGCCAGCAGCCCATATCATGGTCGCGCCTACCACGACCGTCGTGTCGCTCGCGTGGTCGCGCCCTTGGAGATTTAACACGGTGCGTTAGGCTATCTGATGTTGGCATGTCATACATAGTCATCACTTAGTCACTCATACTACAACAAGGTTGGCTATAAGGTTGGCTATAAGTGGTTTTTACTCCTCTCTATCTCTTTCTTCGTACTCCCTCCGTCCCATAATATAAGAATGTTTTTGACACTAGCTACTGTAGTGTCAAAAACGTTCGTATATAATGGGACACAGGGAGTACTAGTATTTATTGCATTTGCCAAGGAGTGACCTCTTCTAATGAAGTGGTGTTGCTAAGTTTGCTTCATTTAATTAGCTATAGACTCAAAATTGTCTTTTCACCTAGGTACACGCGCTTAGCACCGTTTCTTCCTTGGGTCACAAAACTAGTCTCTCTCTTCTTGATTAACTTGCCACATCAGACGTTATGCCTATGTGGCAAGCTTAAGCACCTGTAGGAGCAAGTAAGTACAATAGTGCGCTTTACAGGGCATTTTTGCATATGTGGAGGAAAGAGAGGCAAGGAAAAAGTGGAGAAGTGGGCTCTCATGCAAGAGCCAGCCTCTACTACTACATGGTGGAGCATTGGGAGAGGCACCTGTATGGAGGTGGTCAGGAATCAGGAGACTCACGCCGGTCGTAGTGCCGCAGTTAAAATGATAATGGCAAGTCAAATCACGGGGCCCCACCTGTCCAGCAGTAACTCGTTGTCAAATCACATAGCCCTACGTTTGCAGCAGCCTACTCCCTCGTCTTCTCGCGTCTCTGTCGAACCGACTAGGTGGAACTGCCCCACCTACCGCGCAGGAAAAGCCCCGCCCTCGACTTTTAAATACAACTACTCCCTCCGTTGGATGCGTTTGGTTGAAGGTATCGTATGAATGGATTGGGACCATTCAATTTTTTTGGGATTGAACCATTCAATTCATGTGTTTGGCTGAATATAAGAGATGAGCTAATTATTTAAGACGGGACCACCAGTCATGCTCACATAGTCATGCATGCAAAGGGTGGCCATTTGATTCGACCAATTTGGTTGGGTGGAATGGTTCAGCATCTTCAAGGCATATCCTCTTTTTTTGACTCGAACCATTCATGTGCTTTATAACCAAACATGTCTATTTTCTGAACGATCCCAACCCATTCATGACCACCCTTGCAACCAAACGCACGTTTACGAAAACCAAATAATCCCACAATACTAAGGCGCGGTGCATTAAATTCTACCTCGTTTCTTGTTTCTTCACATATCAACCAATAAGAATCCAATGATATACTTTTTGTGACATAGTAACTCATATTTAGTTAGTCAAATGGATGACCTAGAACTACGTGCAGGCCCTATAAACTGAGACGCCTACAAATAAAAAACCGAGATAGAGAGGGTAGTTTAGCACATATCTTTTTAGATCAATATAGTCGGGATTCACCAAGGAGAGAAACCAAGTGGTAGGCTGCTCCTGTTGTGTTGGCGTAGCAACTCAAGCAGGGTCAGTCCGCACACGAAATGGCGACACACTTAACATGACCCCTTTTGGCAGACATGTGGCTCATCCACCGTCTTGTTCCATGTGCGATGCACCAAATTACAGTTCGGAGCAGCGGTTGGAATTGGAGGCACCCCGATTGTAGCGCCGCAGTAGTAGAAAATGAGCGATGAGGGGTCAAATCACAAAGCCCCACCTTTCTCACATTAAGCTGGACGGACGAAGCAACCATCATTTCACTCTAGCGCGCAAGAGCATAAAGAAAAGAGAAAACAATGATGCATGCGGCAGCAACCTAGGGCACCCTAGGGTAGGGGTCTCCACTACAGATCCTTTTTTTTAAAGCGCCTCCACTACAAATCGGCTTCTCCCTCGTCTTCTTGAAGAAAACCGATGATGAGTGCGGCGGTAGGGTTTGTAGGAGTACTACGGCGTGCGGGGCCACGTCGTACTAAATGGGTTTGAGTGATCGAGTCGACGCCTTAAATATGTGTGCCGCTTGGTTTTACAGGAACGAGGTAGCATTTTGGGTTCGGGGACCAGTGGAGATATAGCACGTACAAAAAATTGTGGACGTAGGTTCGACCGAAAGGCAATGATGCATGGGCCCTGCATTTTGATATACCCGTGGCCCCGTGAAATTTGCTACTCTACTCAAAACTAGTAAGGTACACATGTATTGAACGGATGAGATTTCGAAACCAAATTATGAATAAATACACACTATAGCATGTAAAGCTTTGAGTCATATATGCATGATGTAGATGTTCGTTTAGTTCTTATAGTTCATCTCATTCAAAATCAATTTGTTTTATAAAAATGTTAAGATTCATGGGGTTGTGCATTGTAAATCATAAAGTAAAAAACAAATAATGGCAATTTATTTAGAAAAAATAATCAATTATGATACAGAAGATTCTAGAACAAAGGAGAAGTGCTTGTGTTTTGAGGTTTGTGCATTATGCTTAAGTTCAACCATGGAGTCTTCTAAATTGTACATGTGACAGATCTGGTGGAATGTTGATGATATCCAATGGCCAGTAGTGCTCGAATTTGCCCATCTCTGCACTGTCGGGTTAGCTTCATCCAGCGACCATCTTTCAAAGTTATTGGCACACTATATAGTTCTTTTGCCATAGTCGCATGTTTTGGAAAAAAGCTACTAGTGGGTTGTACTATCTATTTAGGAATAGAAGATGCATACGTGGAAGTTGTAGGGAAAGAGATGACATGGAGCATCTTAATTCCTATGAGTAGGGATTGGAAAAGAGATGCCATTTGGTTCACATCATTGGAACTTTTCTATTGAATCTAGAGATGACATGTATCTCAATTCCTATGAGGAGGGATTAGTAAAGAGATGTAATTTGGTTCATATCATAGGAACTTTTCTATTGAATATACGCTAATGTTTATTTTCCTTTGAAATTAAGGGAGTATAGGAATCCATTCATATGAACCAAGTGGCTCTAAAGCTATAGAAATGATATCATGTTTACTTCCTTTGAAATGTAGAGTATATGAATCTATTCCTATGAACCAATTGGCTCTAAAGGAAAAAATCCTATAAAAATCATATCATATAGAGTTCCTATGATACTCCTCGACACTAAAGGATGGTTGAAATTGCTGCAGGTGATACAATGGTCTTTCTTTGTAGACTCCTCACCCATCTTTATAGTTACCTATCGAAGATGAATGAAATGATATATATAGGGTATTCTACATGTGCAATTTGGTACACGAAAACTCGGTAAAAGTTTGCGAGGTTCTAATTTTGAATAAAGCTATATGCACTGCATTTCGGAACGGAGGGAGCATACGGCAGTTGCTAACACTCACGTGGAAGATTTGTGTGTAGGAGGAGTGGTTGTTCTGTTAAATGACATGGCAAAACTGACACTGTCGGATGCCGATCTAACGGTTCTTACGGCGTTCGTCAGGAAAAGGCTTGTGGCGAATGTTTGTCGGATAATGATTTACGGACACATGCATTGCACTAATATGTGCCCCCCTCTCTCTCACGCACACGCACCCTCATGAGTCACGACTCTCCCGAGTCCTCTCGCAGACTCGCACGTCGCACCCATCCTCTATCTGCAGGTAGACGTCACGCACATATGTGCTCTTCACACCCTACCCTCAGAACTTCTAAAAAACAAAAGACGGCGCGCACATTTTATTTTAGCTCACACGTCACACACTTATACTACTATTACTCTTGCGGCGAACGTTCTTTGGGCATAGTATATATTGTACTCTCACAAAGAGAAGCGGTGCACGCACGCACTAGTTCTCTCACACCCACTCGCGGGTACACGTAGGAGCACATTTTTTTGAAGCCGGTACAACAAAATCACTCCACTATATATAAAAGCAGGAGCCTTAGCGCTTGCTTTACTAGGGTTCCTCTCGTTCACTCTCTCATGCTCTCCGGATCTAAGCAAGACATAGGTGGCGACACACTCTCTCTCAGCTCATGGTTGGTCACAAATCCGGCCGGACAACCTCGACCGGGGCAGGGGGTGTAGGTGCATCGTTCACGCTGTCGTCGGTGGCGAGGGAGGAGACCAATGGCTGCCCGCGCGTCCCGATCGGTGGCCGTGTCGTTCTCTCCGAGAGAGCGCTGGCTCGGGAGGGCCTGTGACCCCTTCTTCCTCCCTACGGTATTGTGGCCAAGATGCGGCCTCCCGATGCCGTCTTTGCCACATGCCGACAACCCTCAGGTATATATTCCTTCGAAACCTGCCTTGCTCTACTGCCCCAGCTCTTCCCCCTTTGTGTGGATCCTTTTCTACTTCCGTCCGCTGTTACAAAGCCACCTAGACTTCTACTATTATTAGAAGTAAAGCTAGTTCATACAGTGAACTCGAAGTGTTGGTTCAAACAGGGAAATAAGTGGGAACGCTGTAGCATGAATCTAGGACTTGGTTCTAAGAGGAAACAGGGGAAACTAGTAATATGTGTCACTGTTTAAATAACCGTATTTCATATTTGCGCAAACAGGGATGTCTATCTCCATATCGTTTCGGGATGTCTGTCTCCGTATAGTTTCTATCCGCGCAATCAAAAGCACACACCTCAGTTTTAGTACAACTGTGCAAAATGAGATGGCTATCCCTCGTTGTCGTCGTCTAACCTCCCGTCTTCAAGGTATCCCTACATTGGTAGTAACTAAGGTAGAATGACCAACGCAATCTAAAAGAAGCTGATTCGTATGTTTTACTTCCTGATTGTAGTGCAGGGACGAGCGAAAACAACTGCATCCTAGTCCGAAATGCAGTTTCTACCAGTTCATCCATGGACCGAGGACTAGCTGGCACGACTGCACGGTGGTTTTTTGGATAGGTGCGCGGACAAGAGGCATTGTGGTCTGCTTATTTCTGCAAATAGCGGTGCTTAAATTTAGTGGAATGCACAAGCATTTCAGATGGTCAGTACACTGCATGGTTCAGTTCAACATTCCAGCTGAGACCACAATTATAATTGGTTATTCTGGAATTAGAGAACCTAACCCTGGATGGTGGCAACAAGAAAAAACCAGAGTGAACTCCAGGAAATTTAAGCCTGCCGGGAGGCCCTTTGCTCAGAGAAGCCTTGCTTGTTTTTTCCTGATTTGTAAACCTTCTCACAACTTTGTCTTTTGTTGTGAACTAGTATATGTTTGTTATGTTCTATGAATCATTGAGATGTATAAAATTGCTTAACTTATGCTTTTCAAGATTTTTATGAAGACGAGTTTAACTGTGAGTGTTCCACATGAGCGCTGGACTAGCGTGTGAATGTTTGGAATTTATTACATTGTGGCCTCAATTAACTGCATGAACCACTGTAACAAGATACATAGTAGTTGCTTATATGTCAGACAGCAGATTGTTGATTGTTAGCTGGTGGATAGCCTAGTGTTGAAGCGAGCTGAGCCAATGTGCCGTGTTTTGCACAACTGCTTACAAGTGGGGTAGCACCAACAGTGTTTACAAGTACTTATGTATACGTCGGCGCACGGTTCTCGAATGAGTGCTCTATTTCATCAAAACACACACTGCTCGTATGATGAACCGTGACAACTTATGTCTTACCATGCCATATTCATGAAAAAACTAGTGAGGATGCATCTGTTTCGGCAACAATTACGATGGTTCTCACATGATTCACGGGCACACAAAAGTAGTAGCACTTCCCATAGACAGATTCAAATAGAGCACTAGCCCAGAGGGGTCGATAACATGCAAGGTTTGGATAATTAGACACAATCCAAACTACTATTAAACACTAGCTGGGGAAACTATTTCATGCCTCGATCTAATTTGGGCTGGACACAAGACGGACCTTGCCATGAACATCATCGAGGACGTCCCGCAGCAGCTCAATCCTGTGAACCTTCACGAAGACAACCTTGTGGCCTTGCCACTGATAAACTTGTTTGTGGAGGCATGCCACGTCATCTTCCTGCGTAAGCTTGACAAGAACAGTATGCCTCACAAACGAAGGAGTAGCTTTGAACTTCTTGTGCTTCAGTACACCCTGGACAACACGCTTGACAACAGTGAGGCTGGAATACAACTCTTCATTGGTATAACCGCAAATGGCTTCCAGGATCCAACAGCCTAAGAACTCTATTTTCCCAGTGCGTATATTCAGGTCGTCCGCCTCATAGCGAGTGACATGCACAACCACACAATCCTTGTCTGCATCAGGGCACTAATTGAAACAGAAACAAATTATGAATTACTTTTCAGTATAAGAACCACAAGTTATTTAAACCACTATGTATAGCATGGCATCGAAACTAATAAAATTTTACATTATTAATCACCACATACTTCCTTTTCTAAAAAAAATCACCACATACTTAGATGAAAAACCACAATCGAGATCGGCAAACAAGGAAATCACCTTGGGCAGCTTAGCGGAGGGGGGGGACACATCCTCGAAGGGGGAAAACTGCTCCTGCAGTGCCACGGGGGTTGTAACCTCAAACGGGGCGTTGACCATCTCAGTAGTGGCCGTGAGCGTATCTGGGGTCGGCTCGGTGGTTGCCTCCATCTTCTTGGAGCTCTCTGTCTCGTGGGGATCAGCCTCCCGCGTTTGCTCCAATATCGGTAGATCTTTGCCTGGTTCTCCTTGGTCCATCATGAAACTGACGAATACTAGGAGACCACTGAAAGGAAAACACAATCGCAATGACAATGAAACAAAAAAGAGAGTGAGGATCAGTTACTGCTTTGCAAAAGTTCTTGTTTTTCTCTGAACGAAAATATACCAAGGATCCGCTTACCTCCCCTTTGTTGGGAGAGAAGAACAGTGGCAGATGCGAGTGTTGCCTTTCTTGAAGACGGTGAGGGAGAAGGGGATTCAGCAAGGAGTGAAATGATGGTTGCTTCGTACGTCAAACTTAGACTGCAGGAAGGTGGGGTTTTGTGATACGACGGCTCATTACTGTCGCGCTACGACCGGGGTGACTCTCCGCCTGCATACTGCCTGCTAATTTGGTGGATGGCATTTGGGCCCGCACGCTGCATGGCCCGCATGTCGGTGAACAAAAGTATAACGACATTCAGTAGAGGGAGACATTTCAGTGACCTAGGAGGAGCCAGAAGCGGTAGAGTGTCTCCATTGTACAAAACAGCCAATCCACACTAGTAAATAGTAAAATCAATTTAAAAGGCGCTACCCACACCCAGCACACTGCCCCTTCCCCCACAAAAAAAACCCTGGGCGCTTTTCTTCCTCCTCACTCCCACCCACCTCACGTCAGCTTATTCCTACAGAAAACCCCAGCCCCCCTTCTTCCTCACTCCTACAGAAAACCCCCAGCTCCCCTTCTTCTTCGCTCGCACTACAACTAGGCTCGTCATTCGTTACTCTGCTCAAATCCGTGAGCGTGACGCGATGCCCTCGAGGAAAATGGAGTCGGCTGACCCTAGCGCCAAGAAGATGAGGCTCCCGCCAGCGGCGACACCTGTTGTAGATCCCACACCCGACAGCGCGCGGAGAAGTGGCGACCCCGCCCCCACCGGATCCCAGGAACCCGTAGAATCTCGGGTGGACCGCATCAGCGATCTCCCGGACGCCGTCCTTGGGGAGATCATCTCGCTTCTCCCCACCAAGGATTGTTGCCGCACCCAAGTCCTCTCAATTCGGTGGCGCCCTCTATGGCGCGCCATGCCCCTTAATCTCGACTGTCGTCAGCTATCTCTCTTCAATGATTTTGAAATCCCCAAAGCCATCATCTCCTCCCACCAGGGCTCCGTTCAAAGCCTCTGCATCCCGTCATGCTACCTGAGCAAGCATACCATGCCCTGCACGATGGACGCCTGGCTGAAATCCCCTGAATTCATAGAACTACAGCTGCTTGAGTTCTACTATTCCCCTGGAAATCACATACCACATACAAAATGCCATGAACTTGTGCCCTCAGCACCGATCTCCATCTCGCGGTTTTCCTCCTCTCTCCACACCGCCACCTTTGCGCTGTGCTACCTTCTAGCCAATCTGGTACTAAACCTTCGACTCCCATTTCTCAAGAAACTTTCACTTGTGCGGGTTCGTATATCGGAGGCCTCATTGCACAGCAGCATCCACTCTAGTTGCCCTGCGCTGGAGTGCTTGGTGCTTGTTTTCACAGTTAGAATCGGTTGTCTCTAAATAAAGTCGCCTAACCTTGTAAGAATTGGAATTTCTTTTGACGGAAGGCAACTCATCATCCAAGATGCCCCTTCACTTCAAAGGTTGATCCTTGATTCTAGTTATTCACGGTTGCAAATAATCGTCCTCTCTGCGCCTAAACTGGAGACCTTGGGTGTAATACATGATCTCTGTGCTCATTTCAATATGGTGTTTGGCTCCACAGTTCTTCAGGTACTTTATATTATCATCTACACTTGTAACCATATGCTGCATTTTAAATTTCTGCGCATAATTTATATATCATCTTGGAGTACACATTTTTTTACTAATATTATGTTCTATGCTCAATGAAGAGTTTCTCCATGGATGGCCTATCAATGGTGCTGGATTCTGTCAAGATCTTATACATCCAAATGAATAGTTTTGATCTGAACAAGATTATTGGCTTGCTGCAATGCTTTCCATGTCTGGAGAAGTTGTATATAAAGGTGATAATTTCACACACATTGGAAGCCCGCATATAGTGTACTAGAATTAACCGTTTAGCTGTTGCTCTTTCGACACTCTTCTTTTAGACCTTAACTATTTTCAATTTTCATGTCTATTTAGGCAACATGACGAGGTAAGAAAGTTATAACCAATCGGTGGATTCGTAAGCATCGGGATTTTCTCACTTCTCGTGAGATTCGATTGAAGACAATAACGCTAGAAAGATATGTAGCCAACCGTGCAAACACAAGATTTGTCACATTCTTCCTGCTGAATGCGAGGTTACTATTGTCCATCAGGCTTAAGTTTATCAGCAGCATGGTTTTGACGGATGGGTATGTAGAAGAGCAAAAAAAGGAGTTTCAGGTGGGCAAAAGAGCTTCTGAACGTGCCCGGCTTCTATTTACAACATATTGTGGTCATAATCCAGTAATTTTTACGATCCAGGATGTTCATTCTATGGACCTGACCGATCCATTTGACTGTGACTGCCGAAAACAGTGTCGGAGTTAGATGTTGTTGCCCTTTTCAATCTGGGTTTTTTTGTAAACCTGATGAACAATCAACCCTCGTGCTTTTGTACAATTTGTAAGCTGGAGTTAGATGTTCCTGCCCTTTTCAACTCGGATGTGACTGTCATATTTTCTTTGAAACAAGGCAAATGGCTTGCCATTCATTTAATTTAGAGTGAAATATTGTAACAAATCACAACCAAGGGAAATAACATCACTCACGCCGGCTGCTTGAGCTCACTGTGCATTACAGAAGCCAAGTGACTAGCCCCCACCACCCTCACCAGTCAACCCTCGTACTCCCCTCCGTGTGTGACTGGACCGGCGCATCTTCAACGGCTCCTGTTCGTTCCATCCAAGGCCTCGCCATCGTCCTCCGCCTTGCGGCCTTGGTTTGCTCGCCGTGCGCCACCTTCTTGCGTTGTCAACATCGTCAACAACCGAGAGGAACAAGGAGATGACTGTACGTGGAGAGGATGACAGTAGGGACCCACCAGCGTCATGGCAGTATGCAAGCAAGTGCCTCTATAGTACAAGCCCAAAAGTATGGTTCCTCCTAATGGTTGGACATCTGGGGCTCACGCCATCGTCAACATAGTCAATAAACGAGAGAATTACACTACGAGCGGCTGACACCAGGGACCCAGCAAGTCGCGCAGTTTTTTTTTTGAGGAACAAGCAGTTTTTTTAGACAATGAGGAACAAGCAGTTGTTATTTATACTAGTTTTAGCGACAGATCAGGGTAACAACGGGGCTGTGCGGGGGCTGTGGCCCGTCTAGCCAGGCTTTTATTTATGTTTACCACATCATGAGCCCAGTTGTGTTTTTTTCTTGCTGAAAATGGCTAGCCCAGTTCTATTTTTTAAAGAAATACCCAAACAAGGCCTACTTGCTTTATCGGCCCTGCTGGGCTGCAAATGTTTCAAGACGAGGAGAGTTTCATTCGGTTTGCCAGAAATGGCCTGTACATTTTTAAAATACATCAAACCGGGAATTAGTTTCATTTTTTTCATTACAAGATCTTAAATTCCATTGATTTTTATGCGTGGACAATTATTTTGATTTTATATTTATATAAATTATTTTTCAAAATAGTTTGAATGTGAATCGATATTTCTGGATTAAAAACAGTTGACCGCACCGAAATATGCAAAATTTTGTATACTTTTTAACCGTGGCCACAATATGGGGTGTAACAAAAAGAAGATGGGCTCCAAAAAAATCTTAAGAATTAGCAAATGGGTTGTACATTATTAGAAATAATGGCAGATGGGTTGTATGCTATTTTCCACAGATTTGAGGCTGACTTGTGCGCCTACTACAGGTTGACGCGTATGCTTTCATAAAAAAAAGGTTGACGCACACACAATGCCCTGTCAACTTAGTCAACACACGAGAGCAGTGACTGTTGGATATCCATCCAACGGCTATCGTGCTTCTTCAACCTCTACTCTTCATGCTCCATTCGCTCAAACAAGCGCCGGCGGGACTGACTGCTCCCTCCTCCCGCGGCCGGCTATGCTGCCGCGCAGGCCTCACGGCCCCACCGTACTCCCATCGCTGGCCTAGCCATCCCTCTACTCACCCACACATGTTGTTATTCTCCGGCGATGGCAGACGAACAAGTAAACCCTCGTACTCCTCCGCGTGGGAAACAACTGCCAAGTATTCCCTGGCTCCGTGTCGTTCCCTTCCTAGGCCTCGCCGTCGTCCACCGCCCTGGTGCTCTCGACGTGACCTAGTAAACATGGTCAATGAACGACATCCATCGGAAGTGGACTGTACGTGGAGAGGCTGATCGTTGGGTCCACGACCGCACGCAAGGAAATGCCTCCTTATTACGCGCAAAATAATGATTCCTCCACCTGACAGCTAGGACCCACAGGAAGGGCCTCTGTATTTCGTGAAAAAAACGTTCCCCCGCTAACAGGTCAGACCCACCAGCTATATCTTCGCACGCAAGGAAGTGCCTCCTTATTACGCCCAAAAAAATGAATACCCCCTGCTAGCTGGGACCCACCATATTGTTGGGCTGACTTGTGGGCCTACTAAGTTGATGGGGACGGAGGGCTTTGTCAACTTAGTCAATACTCCAATGACCGTATGATGTCCATCCAACGGCCATACGGCTTCTTCAACCTCTGGTATTCTTGCTCCAGCCGCCCAAAGCAGCGTCGGTCGTGCCGCCTGCTCTTGCCTCCTGTGGTCGGCTGTGCTACCGCTTGCTCCTGTCTCCCGTGGCCCGGCTCCGCGTCGTCCCCTTCCTAGGCCTCGCCGTCGTGCACCATCGTGGTGCTCTCGGCGCGGCGTGGTCAATGTGGTCAACGACCGACTTCCATCGGAAGAGTACTGTACGTGGAGAGGCTGACAGCTGGGTCCATGGCAGCCGCAAGGAAGTGCCTCCTTATTACGCGGAAAATAGTTATTCCTCCACCTGACAGCGGGGACCCACCGGACGGGCCACCAATATTTTGCGAAATAAATCGTTTCCCCCTGACTGTTGGGACCCACCGGACGGGCCACTGTATTTCGCGAAAAAAACGTTCCCCTCGCTGTCAGCTCGGACCCACCGGAAGTGCCTCCTTATTACGCACAAAGAAATGAATACTCCCCTGGCTAGCTGGGACCCACCTTGGTGGGAGCTGTCTTGTGGGCCTACTAAGTTGACGGGGCCGAAGGGCTTTGTCAACTTAGTCAATATGAATGATTCTAGCTCCAGTGACCGTACGATGTCCATCCAACAGCCATAGTGCTTCTTCAACCTCTGGTCTTCTTGCTCCAGCCGCCCAAAGCAGCGCCGGTCGTGCCGCATGCTCCTTCCTCCCGTGGCCGGCTATGCTGCCTCGGAGGCCTCACCGCCCCTTACTATTCCCACCGTTGGCCAGGCCCTGCGGCGACGGCAGCCTCACACCATAGCTGAACCAGTGAACCCTCGTACCCCTCTCCACGCGGGCTTCCACTGCCGCGTCTTCCCCGGCTCCGCGTCGTCCCCTTCCTAGGCCTCATCATCATCTACCGCCATGGTGCTCTCCGTGCGGCGTGGTCAACGTGGTGAAGGAACGACTTCCATCGGAAGAGTACTGTACGTGGAGAGGCTGATAGCTGTGTCCACGGCCAGAGCCCAGTTTTTTTGTGATTTGCCAATTAAGTCTCTTTGTCAGGCCTGTTGGGCTGCAAATCTTTCAAGACGAGGAGAGCTTTTCATTCGCCTGGCCGAGAAAATGGCCCATCAGTAATGAGAAATGGGCTGTACATTTTTAAAACACATCAAACCGACAATTAGTTTCAAATATTATTTTTTTCATTTCAAGATTTTAAATTACATTAATTTTTATGCATGGAGAATTTGTTGGATTTTATATCGATATACATTTATTTTAAAATCAGTTTGAATGTGAGTCGAAAATTCGGGATTAAAACAGTTCGGACCGCACCGAAATATGCAAAATTTCGTATAATTTTTTAACCGTGGCCACAATATGGGCTGTAATGCTAACAAAAAGAATATGGGCTCCAAAAAAACCTTAAGAATTAGCAAATGGGCTATAAATTATTAGAAATAATGGCAGATGGGTTGTATGCTGTTTTCCACAGATTTGAGGCTTTCCTAAAAAAAGGTTGACGCACAAGCAGTGACGGCTGGATGTCCATCCAACGGCCGTCGTGCTTCTTCAATCTCTGCTCTTCCTGCTCCAGCCGCTCAAACAAGCACCGGCGGGTCTGCCTGCTCCCTCCTCCCCGCGGTCGGCTGTGCTGCCGCGCAGGCCTCACCGCCCCACCGTACTCCCATCGATGGCCTAGCCATCCCTCTACTCATCGACACCTGCTGTTATTCTCCGGCGACGGCAGACAAACCAGTAACCCCTCGTTCAGTCGTACTCCCCTTCGCGTGGGAAACAACTGATGAGTCTTCCCTACCTCCGTGCTGTTCCCTTCCTAGGCCTTGCCATCGTCCACCGCCCTGGTGCTCTCGGCGCGGCCTGGTCAACATGGTCAACGACCAACATGCATCTGAAGTGGACTGTACGTGGAGAGGCCGATAGTTGGGTCCACGCCCGCACGCAAGGAAATGCCTCCTTATTACGTGCAAAATAATGATTCGTCCACCTGACATCAGGGACCCACCAAAAGGGCCTCAGTATTTCGCAAAAAAAAATGTTACCGCCGCTGACAGCTCGGACCCACCAGCTATATCTTTGCAAGCAAGGAAGTGCCTCCTTATTACGCACAAAAAATGAATACTCCCCCTGTTAGCTGGGACCCAGTATAGTGGCAGGCTGACTTGTGGGCCTATTAAGTTGACGGGGATGAAGGGCTTTGTCAACTTAGTCAATATGCACGATTCTAGCTCCAGTGACCGTACGATGTCCATCCAACGGCCGTAGTGCTTCTTCAACCTCTGGTCTTCTTGCTCCAGCCGCCCAAATAATTATTCCTCCACCTGACAGCGGGGACCCACCGGACGGGCCACCATATTTTGCGAAAAAACGTTTC
The DNA here is from genome assembly GCA_900231445.1 of Triticum turgidum subsp. durum. Taxonomy (NCBI): domain Eukaryota; kingdom Viridiplantae; phylum Streptophyta; class Magnoliopsida; order Poales; family Poaceae; genus Triticum; species Triticum turgidum. The sequence goes on along the minus strand of LT934114.1, from coordinate 174,430,083 downwards.
CCCCCTGACTGCTGGGACCCACCAACTACACCTTCGCACGCAAGGAAGTGCGTCCGAAAAAAAAAGATTCACCCCCTGACTGCTGGGACCCACTAGCTACATCTTCGCACACAAGGAAGTGCATCTGGGCAAAAAAAATGATTCGCCCCTCTGACTGCTGGGACCCACCAGCTACATTCTCGCACGCAAGGAACTGCCTGACAGTCGGACCCACCTGGTCGAAGCGTACGTAGCGTTGTCATTCTGGTCGCGAACTTGTATGTACATATATACTAGTCGATGTAGAGGCGCGCATGTGTCGTAGTAGAGGCGTGTACGTGTCATAGTAGAGGCGCGCACGTAGCATGTACACGTACGTACAGCGGCCAGGGTGCAAGAAAGAAAATATGGCCACGTATGTGTACATACGGGCGGGGTCTCGAACGCCTAGTCGTGCATACATACGGCGAGGGCTCGTGTTCATGGGGAGGCAACGGAATGTGTCGTGTTCATGGGGAGGCAACGGAATGCGTCATGTTCATGGGAAGGCAACGGAATGCGTTGTGTTCATCGGGAGGCAACGGAACGCATGGGAGCCAACCGGCTTGGACAGAACAGGCGATGGAAATGAGGCCTGGCATACCGCAGAACGGACGAAACGGACCTCCTACGGTCGAAACGGGGGTCCTATTGATCGGGAGGGGTGTGGGGTACCGCAAAACGGAGGAAACGGACCTCCTACGGTTGAAATGGGGGTCCTGTTGATCGGGAGGGGTGTGGCGTACCACAAAACGGACAAAACGGACTTGTGTTGGAGCGCTACGGTCGAAACAGGGGGAGGGAGGGGTGTGGCGTACCGCGAAATGGGACTCCACGGGATACTGGTTCATCTCCACCATCGACCTCCTCCAGCCTCTACGGGCTACCGTCGACCTCCTCCAGCCTCCACGGGCTCCTGTTCATCCAGCCTCCACCGCGCGCTACTACACCGGCTACTGTTCAACCACCCCTCCACGGGCACCCCTCCACCGTCTACTGTTCATCCAGCCCTCCATACCACGGGGTCCTGTTCAACCACCCCTCCACGGCCACCCCTCCACCGCCTACTATTCATCCAGCTCTCCACACCACGGGTTCCTGTTCATCCAGAGGCAACGCCACCGCTCACTGTTCATCCAAACCCCCCCGCAACGCTCACTGTTCATCCAATCGATCGGCTTCAGTTAGCAGCAGTAGCGAAGGAATCGCTCCATCGGGTTCAGTTAATAGCCATCGATCGATCGCTCGGGTTCAGTAACGCGTAGCCTGCAGTGCAATCGCTCGGGTTCAGTTAGAGCCCAACGCCTCGCTCGGCTTCAGTTAGAGCCAATGCCTCGCACACACGCATGTACGAACGAGAGAAACGCGCATCGCTCCGCCCCTGACCTCCCACTGTAACCGGCAACTCCCCGAAAATTTCCTCCCCCTCGCTTCTACCACGGTTTTTTCCGTCATGGACGGCCCAAAGAATGTCATGCAGCTGCGTATCCGGCCCGCCCAGGACGAAAAGCCCATTTTCTGTCATGATTTTTTGTCATAGAAGTAGGAGCCCACCACATCTATGATGATACCGGGCTTTGTCACAATTATCGTCATAGAAGTGTCATATGTATGACAGAAAAAAAAATCGTTCGGCCCAAAATGTCACGGATGTGTCTTTTTTTTGTTGTGATAGTTTTAGGATCATAACCTCTTTATCTCTTTCGGCTGACTGATCGGACCGAGTCGGTAGAACCAGTGGGGGCACGCTGAGTGCACCCACTGGGTGTAGTCCCCAAGACTACTGTTGAATATTTTGATTCATCTGTAGTCTTAGAAATGCTACAATTTTTCTCTTAATCACTCGAAATCAACCTATCTTTGATGTCTGTCGACTGTCCCTTTGCAGAAATCTTGCGAGCTTGTGGCTCGCTATACTGAATTGGAAAACAAACATATCCAGCTCGATCTTGACTTGAAGCTTGTTCAGGAGAACTTTACGAAGGCGAAAGATGAAGCGAAAGGTACGTTTGGTGAGAATCTTGACGACTGTCTTTATCTTTCTGTCCAGTACTGATTCTAATCTCATTGTCACTTTGCAGATAAACTGAAGGAGGCTCTGAAGAAGAAGGACCATGACCTTGCTGAGGCGCAGAAGGCGGCTTTGGACAAAATGAAGCTTGCGGAAGAAAAAGTGGCTTCAGTCGGCAAACTTGAAGAGGAGAACGTCAATCTAAAAGCTGCTCTCGAGGCGGCCAACAAGGAGGTCAGTCGTCTGAAGAATGATAAGATAGCCCTGAGTGATAAGGCTAGTGAACTGGTGGGGAAGAAGAATGATTCAGAGGCTTATCTGGGAGGGCTTGCCAAGAAGTTATTCATCATGCTTGTAGGTAATCCCGTCTATCCAACTGACTTGTTATCGTTGATTCATCATAGAACTGTTGGCTTAACTCCCAATTGTGTTTACATAATTTTGTCAAGACTTCGAGGAGGAGACCAGTCGAGTGGAGACAAGCTTGGACCCCATTAACTCTCCGGTGAAGGATGAAGCTGCCATGAACGTGCTCCAACTGGAGTCTCGTGTGGCTGGAGTTGTTGACTACCTTGCTCGACTAAAGGTTGCGTCGCTGGATCGACACGACACTCTAGCTGGGAGAAACACTTCAAAATGACCTCGAGTCTCTGATGACTCGACTGAATGAAGTTCCAGGTCGAGTGCAAGAATGGAAGAAGTCTTCCGCCAGGTGCGGTGCCGATGTTGCTCTGTCTCTGGTCTGCATTCACTGCAAGGATGCGCGAGAGGACAAGTTGGCGTCCATCAAAGTGGCCAATACCAAGAAGCATGACTTCCAATCTTTCATGGAGACTTTCATCGCTGCTGCCACTCGGATTGCTGACGGAATTAACCTGGACCAGTTTGTCGCGCCTTCCAGTCCTCCACCCGAGGAGTGAGAAAAACTTCTATGCTTCGCCTTAAATTTGCCTCAGAATGCTGAGTGGTTTTGTAACCGATAAACTTTTACAGGATTGACGCCTGAGCACTTCCGAATCCGTAGGACGTTATCTAAACTTGGCTTATCGTTGAATATGTTTGCATTTGCCTTCGAGCGAACTTTATTCTTCACTCGGAATATACTTTAACGCTTCAGACGCAGCTCTGAGGTGGAAAAATCCAGTCGACCTGCACTTCATCGCTCTTGCAGGTAGGGATGGAGCACAGATTGTAGTCGACCTGCGTCCTTGCGGATCGGGATGGAATGCCTGTTGTATTTGTGGCGTAGTTCTGAAGGAGAAGGCAGCAGTCAACCTGCACCTCGTCGTCCTTGCAGAGCGCACATTGTATTTGTGGCGTAGCTCCGAAGGAAAAGGTAGCAGTCGACCTGCACCTCGTCGTCCTTGCAGTACGCACATTGTATTTGTGGCGTAGCTCCAAAGGAGAAGGTGACAGTCGACCTGCACCTCGTCGTCCTTGCAGATCAGAATGGATTGCTTACTTAGGTGAGTACTGGACTGCAGCTAAGCCCCCGAGTGGGAGGTTTGCTCTCCACTCAGTAGGATTTTCAAATAATTAGGCGAGTGCTGGACTGCAGCTAAGCCCCCGAGTGGGAGGTTTACTCTCCACTCGGTAGGATTTTCAAATACTTAGGCGAGTACTGGACTGCATCTAAGCCCCCGAATGGGAGGTTTGCTCTCCACTCGGTAGGATTTTCAAATACTTAGGCGAGTACTGGATTGCAGCTAAGCCCCCG
>LT934114.1:174361913-174425616 GCA_900231445.1 Triticum turgidum subsp. durum | reverse complement strand
CCCGAGTGGGAGGTTCGCTCTCCACTCGGTAGGATTTTTCAAACCTAGGCGAGTACTGGACTGCAGCTAATCCCCCAAGTGGGAGGTTTGCTCTCCACTCAGTAGGATTTTCAAATACTTAGGCGAGTACTGGACTACAATTAAGCCCCCGAGTGGGAGTCTGGTTCACCACTCGGTACGATTTTTCAAACTTAGGCGAAAAAGGATTCGCAGCTAAGCCCCCGAGTGAGAGGTTCGCTCTCCACTCGGTAGGATTTTCAAATACTTAGGCGAGTACTGGACTGCAGCTAAGCCCCCGAGTGGGAGTCTGGTTCACCACTCGGTAGGATTTTTCAAACTTAGGCGAAAACGGATTCGCGGCTAAGCCCCCGAGTGAGAGGCTTGCTCGTCACTCGGTAGGAATTTCAAATACTTAGGCGAAACGGATTCGCAGCTAAGTCACCCACTGGGGGATTTCTCACGTAACCAAAGGCAACAACAATCGATGGTTAAATTATAATACTCTTGTCTTTGATAAACAAACTACAGAGGTACTTTTTATTACATTTGACCCGAGTGAGTACTTAAGTATAAAAGGGGCGGAGCAGCTCCGCATTCCAAGCTCGTGGCTCATCAATCTGGCGATCAACATTGTAAAGATGGTACGCTCCATTGTGGAGAACTTTGGTGACGATGAAGGGACCTTCCCAAGTAGGAGCGAGCTTGTGTGGCTTCTGTTGATCCACTCGGAGGACCAAATCTCCTTCTTGGAAGGCTCGACTCTTCACATTTCTAGCATGGAATCGACGCAAGTCTTGCTGATAGATAGTCGAGCGGATCAAGGCCATCTCTCTTTCCTCTTCTAGGAGGTCGACTGCATCCTGCCGGGCTTGTTCTGCTTCATCTTCAGAGTAGAGCTCGACTCGTGGTGCATTGTGAAGCAAGTCACTCGGCAAAACTGCTTCAGCTCCATAGACCAGAAAGAATGGAGTACACCGAGTCGATAGATTAGGAGTGGTCCTCAATCCCCACAGAACTGATGGAAGTTCGTCGACCCACGCGCCTGCTGCGTGCTTGAGATCACACATCAATCGGGGTTTCAACCCTTTGAGAATTAGGCCGTTTGCTCTTTCTGCTTGTCCATTCGACTGGGGGTGAGCGACTGAAGCGTAGTCGACTCGTGTGCCTTGAGAGGCGCAAAAAGCTTTGAACTTGTCGGAATCGAAGTTCGACCCATTATCAGTGATGATGCTATGCGGAACTCCATATCTAAATATCAACTCTCTAACAAAACTGATAGCAGTGCAAGCATCGAGATTCTTGATAGGTTTAGCTTCAATCCATTTAGTAAACTTGTCAACTGCCACTAACAAGTGGGTGAAGCCGCTCCTGCTAGTTCTCAGTGGTCCAACCATATCCAATCCCCAAACAGCGAAGGGCCAGACAAGTGGAATGGTCTTCAAGGCTGAGGCGGGCTTGTGCGACAGATTGGAATAGAATTGACATCCTTCACACTTGTCGACTATTTCCTTTGCCATTTCATTTGCTCTTGGCCAGTAAAATCCCGCTCGGTATGCTTTAGCCACAATGGTCCGAGAGGACGCATGATGACCACAGGTCCCCAAGTGGATATCGTCAAGGATTATCCGACCTTCTTCTGGTGTTATACATTTCTGACCGACTCCAGTCGCGCTTTCTCTGTATATCAGTCCCTTTATCATGGTAAAGGCTTTCGATCGACGGACGATCTGTCGAGCCTCTTCTTCATTCTCCGGGAGCTCTTTACTTAGGATATACGCGATGTACGGCTCTGTCCAGTCGGGATTGACGACCAAAACTTCCATGATCAGGTCGACCACTGTTGGGACTTCAATTTCAATCGGATCCATGACACTTTTTGGTTGTGGAGCTTCTTCGGTGAAAGGATCCTCTTGAACTGATGGTGTGTGGATGTGTTCCAAAAACACATTACTGGGAATGGCTTCTCTCTTGGAACCTATTTTTGCCAAATCATCAGCTGCTTGATTTTTCAGTCGGGGTATATGATGAAGCTCTAACCCCTCGAATTTCTTCTCTAGCTTTCTCACTGCATTGCAGTAACCAGTCATGGCTGGACTTCTGACATCCCACTCCTTCATCACTTGATTAACCACCAAATCTGAGTCGCCATAAACCATGAGGCGACGGACGCCGAGTGAAATGGCCATACGCAACCCATACAAAAGTGCTTCATATTATGCTTCGTTATTGGAGGAATCAAAGTGGATCTGGAGTACATATCTGAGCTTATCTCCTCGGGGGGAAACCAACACTACCCCACACCGGAACCATTCAGCATCTTAGATCCATCAAAGAACATGGTCCGGTGCTCCGAGTGAACTTGAGTAGGCAGTTGCTATTCAACCCACTCGGCGATGAAATCTGCTATTGCTTGGGACTTGATGGCTTTCTTTGCCTCAAACTTGATATCAAGGGGAAGGAGTTCAATCGCCCATTTTGCCACTCGACCAGTTGCATCTCTGTTGTGCAGAATCTCTGACAATGGGGCGTCGCTGACGACTATAATGGAATGGCCAGAGAAGTAATGAGCAACCTTCTTTGCGGTCATATAAATCCCATATACAAGCTTCTGATAATGAGGGTATCTTTGCTTTGATGGGGTCAAAACTTCAGAAAGATAATACACTGGGCGCTGAACTTTAAAGGTTTTTCCTTCTTCTTCCCGCTCGACCGTAAGTACTGTACTGACGACTTGTCCTATGGCTGCAATGTAAAGCAGCAAAGGCTCTTCACTGATTGGGGCAGCAAGCACCGGCTGGGTGGAGAGCAGGGTTTTTAGCTCTGCAAATGCTGCATCAGCTTCGGGAGTCCACTCGAACTTGTCTGACTTCTTCATCAGTCGGTAAAGAGGCAATGCCTTTTCACCGAGGCGAGAGATGAATCAACTTAAAGCGGCCAAGCATCCAGTAAGCTTCTGGACATCGTGCACATGCACAGGGCGTTTCATTCGGTGTATAGTGCCAACTTTTTCTGGGTTGGCGTCTATTCCTCGTTCGGAAACGAGAAAACCGAGTAACTTTCCGCCAGGAACTCCGAATGTGCACTTGGATGGATTAAGCTTGATATCATACCTCCTGAGGTTGGCAAATGTTTCAGCAAGGTCATTCAGCAGGTCGGAACCCTTCCGTGATTTGACCACAATATCATCCATGTATGCTTCCACATTCCGACTGATTTGAGTGAGCAAACACTTCTGAATCATCCTCATGAACGTGGCTCCGGCATTCTTGAGGCAGAATGGCATGGTGACATAACAAAAGCATCCGAATGGAGTGATGAAAGCTGTTTTGATTTCGTCGGGTCCATACAGACGGATCTGATGGTAACCTAAATAGGCGTCTAAAAAAGACAGGCGCTCACATCCCGCAGTCGAGTCGACTATTTGGTCGGTGCGGGGGAGAGGAAAATGATCTTTTGGGCAGGCCCGATTTATATGTTTGAAGTCGATGCACATGCGAAGTGACTTGTCCTTCTTGGGGACCATGACAACATTAGCGAGCCACTCGGAGTGGTAAATCTCTCGGATAAACTCCACTGCTAAGAGCCGAGCCACCTCCTCACCAATGGCCTTTCTTTTTTGGACGGCGGACCGTCGAAGATGTTCTTTGATAGGTTTCACTTTTGAGTCGACTCGTAGACGGTGCTCAGCCAGCCCTCTGGGAACACCCGGCATGTCAGCAGGCTTCCATGCAAAGATGTCCCAGTTCTCACGAAGGAACTGGATGAGCGCTTCTTCCTATTGGGAGTCGAGTGTTGTAGAGATATGAGTCGGAGCAGCACTGGGGTCAGTCGGGTGGATGTGAATCGGCTTTGTCTCACCGGACGACTGAAACGCTGATTCTGTAGTGGGCTTCTTGGCTCGCAACAAATCAATCGGATCTGCATTTTTCTGGTATTCCTGCAGCTCTACCACTGCCATCTGAGCATCAGCGATCTTTGAGCCTTTCTGAAAGCACTCTTCTGCCTTCTTCCGATTGCCAGTAATAGTGATCACACCTTTGGGACCAGGCATCTTCAATTTGAGGTACACATAGCATGGTCGAGCCATGAAACGTGCATAAGCTGGCCTACCCAAAATAGCGTGATAAGCACTCTGGAAATACACAACTTCAAACGTCAACTTTTCTTTGCGGTAATTCTTGGAATCACCGAAAACCACATCAAGAGCAATTTGGCCGAGTGACTCAGCCTTCTTCCCGGGAATGACTCCATGGAAACTCATGTTGCTGGTACTGAGTCTCGACATCGGAATGTCCATCCCTTTCAATGTCTCTGCATACAATATATTCAGGCCACTGCCACCATCCATCAAAACTTTAGTCAGTTGAGTGCCTTCGACGACTAGGTCGACCACCAAAGCTTGCCTCCCGGGGGTGGCTATGTGTGTCGGATGATCGGACTGGTCGAATGTGATGGCAGTCTGAGACCATTTCAGATAACTGGGTGTCACCGGAGCGACCATATTCACCTCTTGGTTGATAACTTTCAATTGACTTTTGATTTCTACATCAGCAAAAATCATTAGGGTGGAATTGACCTGGGGATATCCTCCATCACTATCTTCTTTGTCTTCAACTTTGTCCGACTCCTTTTCCTTATCTTTGGGTTGTTTCCCCTGGAATTGCTAGATCAAGAGCCGACATTGTCGAGTGGTATGTTTTGGATAAATGAATTTACCCTCCTCATCTTTTTTCATGTGGATGTGGCACGGCAAATCCATCACGTCATTCCCTTCCTTGTCCTTCACCTTCTTAGGGTTCCAAGACCCTTTGGGCTTCCCTTTAAACTTTCCTCGAGTCACGGCCAAGGCTTCTCCAGGAGCAGCTGACTCGGCTTTCCGCTTTTGCTTCCGACTGGAGTTCCCTCCTCCGGTCTCGTGGGCGACTGACTTATGCTTGCCACTCCGGAGCCGATCCTCTTCTTCACCATTTGCATACTTGGTGGCAATTTCCATCATTCGACTCAGAGACATGTCTCTGGTTCGACCAAATTTCAGGTTTAACTCTCTGTACTTAACGCTTTCCTTGAAGACACAGACTGCCTGGTGATCAGATACATTCTCTATCGTGTGATGTAACGTGATCCATCTCTGGATTTAATCCCTCAGAGTTTCATTCGACTTCTGCACACAAGATTGCAGCTCTATCAACCCTGCTGGTCGCTTGCAAGTTCCTTCAAATGTTCTGACAAACACTCGGGCAAGATCTTCCCAATTGTAAATGTTGCTGGGTGCTAACTGATTCAGCCACGCTCTGGCCGAGCCCTCCAACATAAGAGGCAGGTGTTTCATGGCCACCTCATCGTTGCCGCCGCCAATCTGAACAGCCACTCGGTAGTCCTCAAGCCAAGTATCAGGCTTGGACTCACCAGTGAACTTACTGACTCCAGTCGCCAATCTGAAGTTGGGAGGAATCACCGCGGCCCTGATGGCTCTGCTGAAACACTCTGGTCCTGAGACGTGAACTCTGCTGCTGGTGGGTGCATCTCTGTCATGACCTTCTCGGTGAGCTCTGTTCCTGTCGACCAAACCTTGAACGATGATGGATCTCGCATCAAAGCCTGGTTCCCTGGGGTCGACTGGAATCCTTCGCCCAACACTGTGATGGCGTCTGTCATCCTGCTGCCGAGTCGCGTACGATCCACCCCTTGGGGGAGGGGTGGGCACTCGACGTCGATCATCGCGATCAAGTCGGTCATCGTACTGCTCCTGGTTCTGGTACTGATCATGCCGGTCTCCATGTCCCTCACGCCTCGGGGGCGATCTTGGGTTATGGGCCGACTGGAATGTATTTGCAGCGACGGATCTGCTGTGGATCCTGTTTCGTCACTGCGATATAGCTGAATTCTGATCTCCTGCTGCTCGGAGTAATGCTCTGATCTGTAACAAGCCTCTACCAGCCTCTGACTGGGAAGGCTGAATCGACTCTGCTATACGAGCTGCAGCCGCTAGATTCTGAATCGGAGTTCGATATACCTGAGTCGATGGTGGAAAGAGTTGACGTCGACTCGAGTCTGGAACCCGTTGCCGCACACGCTTGTCGAGTGCTCGCTGGAGGTTTTCCAGTCGAGTGCGCTCAGCCAAGTTGTCCAAGCGCGTGTCCTCTAAGGCACGAGCCTCGGGGGCTTCTCCGACGATAGGAGTGTGTAGCGCATCCATGTTCCGGCGGCGAAGTTCTTCCCTCTGCAGTGAAGTGAGAGGCTCGGGTTGATACTCTTCGTGGACCTGCGCCGGATCGCCTCCGCCATCGCCTCCGTCGGCGTGGGGAAAGCCGGGAGGACTGCGCGGTCCATTAACCATCAGGACCTCCGCCGTTGGATCACTGTTGTCGCACTCGGATGCAGTCTCTATGGAGCCAGTCGAACAGGCCGTAGAGGGATTCGTCGGGCTCGATTGCCGCAACTTGGGAGGTGACCGACTGGCGAGCCACCGCGTGCCTCACCCACCACTGAAGCCTCGACTGACCTGAGTGCTTGCGCCAGCAGGAGACAGGAAGAGAGGATGACACAGGGGTCAACCGATACTGGGTCGACGGTTGCCGCAGGAGGACGCCGCGGACGCATGCACGAAAGTGCGTTGCCCCGCGGACGGGGAGTGCGTCGATGTTGAGTGGAGCCTCCTGAAGCCAAGTGGAGTCGTCGGCGATGAACATGAGCGCGCCGAGACAAATCTCGCGGCCCTCGACCAAAACTCCGCCTGAAACCATGATGAAGAAGATCGGAAAAATTGCAACTTCTCCAATAAGTCGCTAAGACACCTGCCCCACGGTGGGCACCAACTGTCGTGGTTCTAAGTCTGACAGTAGTGTAGGGGGGTACGAATGGAGAGGCAAGGTCCTAGCTATGAAGTAGTTGTATACGCAAGAGATTTACGAGTTCAGGCCCTTCTCGGAGGAAGTAATAGCCCTACATCTTGGATCCCGGAGGCGGTCGACTAGATTATGCATATATGAGTTACAGGGGTGCGAACCCTTTACACTGAGGAGGGGGTGGCTTATATAGAGTCCGCCAGACCCCTCCGGCCCTCAGTTATGCAGGGTTTAAGGTACATTAAGGTCGGGCATTTCTGGTAGCGCCACAAATAAAGTGCTATGATGACCATAAAAGCTACTTAATGACAGACCATTTGCATGCAGAGTGACTTTAGGTCTCCTGGCGGTCGAGTGGTTGGCTTCATGGTCGAGTGTCTTTGAGTCCGTCGAGTGGAACTCTTTCAGGTCGACTGAAAGGTGGTTTCTTCTAGAGATGTCCTTGGGGAGGGTATCTTGGACAGGTCCATGACCCTACCCTAGGTACATGGCTTCATCAACTAGTGGACTGAGGAATTTTCTCGATTATGGAGGTGGTAAAAGAATTCGTCGTAAAGGGTTACGTCGATGCAAACTTTCACACTAAACTGGATGACTCTGAGTAGTAAACCAGATTCATATAGTAGAGTAGTTATTTGGAATAGCTCCAAATACCGCGTGGTAGCTGTATCTATAAGATAACATAGAGATTTGTAAAGCACACACGGATCTGAAAGGTTCAGACCCGTTGACTAATAACCTCTCTCACAAGCGAGATATGATCAAACACCATGGGTGTTGGATTCATTACAATCACATAGTGATGTGAACTAGATTATTGACTCTAGTGCAAGTGGGACTGTTGGAAATATTCCCTAGAGGCAATAATAAAATGGTTATTATTATATTTCCTTGTTCATAATAACTGTCTGTTGTTCATGCTATAATTGTATTAACTAGAAACCGTAATACATGTGTGAATACATAGACCACAACATGTCCCTGGTGAGCCTCTAGTTGACTAGCTCGTTGATCAATAGATGGTTATGGTTCACTGACCATGGACATTGGATGTCATTGGTAACGGGATCACATCATTAGGAGAATGATGTGATGGACAAGACCCAATCCTAAGCATAGCACAAGATCGTGTAGTTCGTTTGCTAAAAGCTTTTCGAATGTCAAGTATCATTTCCTTAGACCATGAAATTGTGCAACTCCCGGATACCGCAGGAATGCTTTGGGTGTACCAAATGTCACAACGTAACTGGGTGGCTATAAAGGTAGACTACATGTATCTCCAAAAGTGTCTGTTGGGTTGGCACGAATCGAGACTGGGATTTGTCACTCCGTATGATGGAGAGGTATCTCTGGGCCCACTCGGTAATGCATCATCATAATGAGCTCAATGTGACTAAGTAGTTAGTCACGGGATCATGCACTACGGAATGAGTAAAGTGACTTGTCGGTAACGAGATTGAACGAGGTATTGGGATACCAATGATTGAATCTCGGGCAAGTAACATACCGATTGACAAAGGGAATTGTATACGGGATTGATTGAATCCCCGACATCGTGGTTCATCCGATAATATCATCATGGAACATGTGGGAGCCAACATGGGTATCCAGATCCCACTGTTGGTTATAGACCAGAGAGCTGTCTCGGTCATGTCTGCATGGTTCCCGAACCCGTAGGGTCTACACACTTAAGGTTCGGTGATGCTAGAGTTGTTATGGAAAATTGTATGTGGTTACCGAAGGTTGTTCGGAGTCCCGGATGAGATCCCGAACATCACGAGGAGTTCCGAAATGGTCTGGAGGTGAAGATTTATATATGGGAAGTCCAGTTTCAGTCGCCGAAATGGTTTCGGGGGTTATCGGTATTGTACCGGGACCACCGAAAGGTGTCGGGAGGTCCACCGAGTGGGACCACCTGCCCTGGGGGACTTAATGGGATGAATATGGGAGGAAACCAGCACCCTAGTGGGCTGGTGCACCCCCAAGGGCCCAAGGCGCCTAGGGATGGAAACCCTAGGGGAGGGGGGCGCCTCCACCTTGCTTGTGGGGCAAGCCTCCCCTCTTGTCCGCCGCCCCCCTCTAGATGGGATCTAGAGGGGCCAGACCCCTCTCCCCTTCACCCTATAAATAGAGGGAGGGTGGGAGGGCTGCAGCACACCTTCGCTAGCGCAGCCCCTCCCTCCTCCAACTCTTCCTCCTCCGTAGTGCTTGGCGAAGCCCTGCAGGAATACCTTGAGCTCCACCACCATGCTGTCGTGCTGCCGGAGCTCTCCCTCAACTTCTCCTCTCTCCCTTGCTGGATCAACAAGGAGGAGACGTCCCTGGTATATACGTGTGTTGAACGCAGAGGCGCCATCCGTTCGGCGTTAGATCGAATCTTCCGCAATTTGAATCGCCGCGAGTACGACTCCCTCATCCGCGTTCTAGTAACGCTTCCGCTTAGCGATCTTCAAAGGTATGAAGATGGAAATCCTATCTCTCTCTTGTTGCTACAATATCCTAGATTGATCTTGGTGTTCGTAGGAAAATTTTGAATTATTGCTACGTTCCCCAACACATACCCCCCGATACTGCTCATAGATTCATCAAAATGAGCAAACAACAGACGAAAAACAGAATCTGTCAAAAACAGAACAGTCTGTAGCAATATGTAACTTTCAAATACTTCCTTAACTCTAAAAATTCTGAAATAAATTGTTGGACGTGAGGAATTGGTCTATTAATCATCTTCAAAAAGAATCAACCTAAAAGCACTCTCCAGTAAAAAATGACAGCTATTCTCAAGATCGCAAAGACTTCACCCAAGTCTTCCCAAAGGTTCTACTTGGCACAAACACTAATTAAAACATAAAACCACATCTAACCAGAATCTAGATGAATTATTTATTACTAAATAGTAGCAAAAAGCAAAGACCAAAAATAAAATTGGGTTGCCTCCCGACAAGCACTATCGTTTAACGCCCCTAGCTAGGCATTGATAATTCAATGATGTTCACATGAAAGACAAGAATTGAAGCGCAAGGAGAGCATCATAAAACACGTGACAAACACATCTAATTCTAACATACTTCCTATGCATAGGCATTTTATAAGCAAACAAATTATCAAGGCAAGCAAAAACTAGCATATGCAAGGAAGAAGAAAGAGACGATAGCAATCTCAACATGAAGAGAGGTAATTTAGTAGCATGAAAATTTATACAACCATACTTTCCTCTCTCATAATAATTACATGTAGGATCATATGAAAAATCAACAATATATATATCACATAAATTATTCTCAACACGATCCACATGCATGCGAAGTTGACACTCTTCCAAAATAATGGGATTAACATTAAATAAAGTCATGACCTCTCCAAACCCACTTTTATCAAAAATTTCATAAGATTGAACATTCTCCAAATATGTGGGATCTAAAGTTGACACTCTTCCAAACCCACTTTCAATAATATTGCAAACACTATTATCAATCTCATATTCATCATGGGGCTTAAATAAATTTTCAAGATCATAAGAAGAATCACCCCAATCATGATCATTGCAACAAGTAGTAGACTTAGCAAAACTAGCATCCCCAAGCTTAGGGTTTTGCATATTATTAGCACAATTGACATTAATAGAATTTATAATAACATCATTGCAATCATGTTTTTTATTCAAAGATCTATCGTGAATCACTTCACAAAGCACTTCAGCACAATTTTCAGATTCACGAATTTCAAGCAAAACTTCATAAAGATAATCTAGTGCACAAAACTACCTAGCAATTGGTTCATCATAATTGGATCTCTTAAAAATATTAGCAAGTGGATGAGGATCCATAAACTTTTAGCAAGCAAAGATGCAAGCAAAAAGAAGGCACATGGTAACACAAGCGAACGAAAGATCGAACAGAAGAAGGGCGAAGAAAAGGCAAATGATTTCGAAAATCGTTTTATAAGTGGGGGAGAGGAAAACGAGAGGCGAATGGCAAATAATGTAATGCGAGGGATAAGAGTTTATGATGAGTACTTGGTATGGCTTGACTTGGCGTAGACCTCCCTGGCAACGGCGCCAGAAATCCTTCTTGCTACCTCTTGAGCATGCGTTGGTTTTCCCTTGAAGAGGAAAGGGTGATGCAGCAAAGTAGTGTAAGTATTTTCCCTCAGTTTCGAGAACCAAGGTATCAATCTAGTAGGAGACGACGCACAAGTCACCTAGTACCTGCACAAACAATCAAGAACCTTGCAACCAATGTGATAAAGGGGTTGTCAATCCCTTCACGGTCACTCGCAAAAGTGAGATCTGATAGAGATAATAAAATAAATATTTTTGGTATTTTTGTTGTATAGATTGGAAAGTAAAGATTGCAAAATAGTAAACAAGATGCGATAAAAGGAAAAGAGATGTAATATATTAGGAAAGAGACCCGGGGTCCATAGGTTTCACTAGTGGCTTCTCTTAAGATAGCATGTATTATGGTGGGTAAACAAATTACTGCCGAGCAATTGATAGAAAAGCGCATAATTATGAAGACATCTAAGACAATGATCATGAATATAGGCATCACGTCCGTGTCAAGTAGACCGAAACGATTCTGCATCTACTACTATTACTCCACACATTGATCGTTATCCAACATGCATCTAGAGTATTAAGTTCATAAGAACGGAGTAACGCATTAAGCAAGATGACATGATGTAGATGGATAAACTCAAGCAATATGATATAAACCCCATCTTCTTATCCTCGATGGCAACAATACAATACGTGCCTTGTTGCCCCTACTGTCACTGGGAAATGACACTGCAAGATTGAACCTAAAGCTAAGCACTTCTCCCATTGCAAGAAAGATCAATCTAGTAGGCCAAACTAAACCGATAATTCGAAGAGACTTGCAAAGATATCAAATCATGCATATAAGAATTAAGAGAAGAACCAAATAATATTCATAGATAATCTTGTTCATAAATCCACAATTCATCGGATCTCGACAAACGCGCCACAAAAGAATATTACATCGAATAGATCTCCAAGAACATCGAGGAGAACTTTGTATTGAGAATCAAAGAGAGATAAGAAGCCATCTAGCTAATAACTATGGACCTGAAGGTCTATGGTAAACTACTCACGCTTCATCGGAGAGGTAATGGTGTTGATATTGAAGCCCTCCGCGATTGATTCCCCCTCCGACAGATCACCGGAAAAGGCCCCAAGATGGGATCTCACGGGTACAGAAGGTTGCGGCGGTGGAAAAGTGGTTTCAGTGCTCCCCTGATGTTTCTAGGGTATAAGAGTATATATAGGCGAAAGAAGTACGTCTGTGGAGCTACGAGGGAACAATGAGGGTGGGGGCGCGCCTACCCCCTGGGCGCGCCCTCCTGCCTCGTGGCCTCCTCGTGGCGTTCCAGACTTCTACTCCAAGTCTTCTGGGTTTCTTTCGTTCCAAGAAAGATCATCGTGAAGGTTTCATTTCGTTTGGACTCCGTTTGGTATTCCTTTTCTGTAAAACTCTAAAATAGGCAAAAAAACAGAAAACTGGCACTAGGCCTTCGGTTAATAGGTTAGTCCCAAAAACAATATAAAAGAGCATATTAAATCCCATTAAACATCCAAAACAGATAGTATAATAGCATGGAACAATCAAAAATTATAGATACGTTGGAGACGTATCACTCCTCATTGGGTTCGACACTCTTATCAAAAGGACTATGATAGATCCCTATACTTGTGGTTCATCAAGACTCTTTTCTAGCACCGTTGCCGGGGAGTGAAGCACCTTTGATAAGTGGAATTTGGTAAGGAAAAAATTATATTATGTGCTAAAATTTACTGTCACTTGTCACTATGGAAGAACAAAGAGTTACTCCTCAACCTACTGAACCTAATGACAATATTTATTATGAAATTCCTTCGGGTATTGTCGGTGTTCTGGGAACCAGGTTACCCATACTTTCGTTCCTGCGGCCCACAACGTGGCTCCTTCGATGGACTGGTACGACCCGCCTTCAAGACCATCAAGACAACATCCTCGCGAGGGGCCAAGCCTCGCAAGGCGGACGACACCAAGACCTCCCAAGGGAGCGGCCTCCCCAGGCGGCCTCCCAAGGAGCAGAGATTTCTATGCAAGTACCCAGCCTCATGAGGCTATAATGACGCAAGCCATGACGACCAAGGCAGGTGGGCGCCAGCGGGCGCAGAAGGGGTAGTTTCCTCTCTAGTGCTAAGTAGGCAAGGACAGAGGTGGGTTCCCAAGGAATCTGGTAAAGGTTTCCATTCCGGTGCAACAAGACCAAGACCATCATCACGGCAGGACGAATGTCATCACCGAGGCCACTGTTGTGTCATGATCAGAAGCTTTGCAGGTGAAGACCACCTTTCGCCAGGATAAGATGTACTACGTGTCCCCTTTAAAATTGGCTGTTGTGGAATCCCTTCCCGCCTGAGTTTTGGGAAGAGGACCGAGGCCACTATAAATATAGATTAGCCACCACCGTAGAAGGGCTCGACTCATTCTCTCCCCCGAGCCCTCACGAGGCAGCTCAGCCATTGTACTAGTCCATCTTCAAACCTCCTTGTGAGGCCAATCCACCATAAAGGAGGAGTAGGGTATTACACCGCAAGGTGGCCCGAACCTGGGTAAACTATTGTGTTCATCTTCTTCCTCACCTTCACGAGTCCCGCTAGGCTAGGCTATGGGACGAAGGGCTGGTAGGCTAGATAGGTTGAGTTCTTTGCACACGCCCCGGAGTTTGAACCTTTCTTGGGTCTGCGGATCCCTGAATCTGACATTTGGCATGCCAGGTAGGGGCATGTCGAAGCTCGGCCTCTTCATCAACCATGCTCCACTCGTGATGCGCGGTTCCCATGGCAGGTGTCATCCCGCCCGCTGGGCCGCTGGGCGCTTACAGAGGTGTTGCGGGCCTTCGAACTTTACCCCCAGCCTACGGCGGGTGTGGTGGCCGGAGAAGTTCAGGCCGGCGCTGCCTCCGTGCTACAATGGCGTGGCTGATCCCGAGGAGTTCCTCCAGCTGTACGCACATGCCGTATGGCCGGCAGACGACGGTGACAAGGTCATGGTGAACTGGCTCCCTATGGCCCTCACAGGTGCGCCATGCTCCTGGCTGCTCGGCCTACCCGGGTCATCGGTGGCCTCCCGGGAGGAGATACACGCCTGTTTGTCACGCGCTTCGTGACACTAGTGCCCCATGTTGTTGCGTCCATCCTCGGTGGGTCGCTGTTACTTCTTGAGCTTGCGTTGGTTTTTCCCTTGAAGAGGAAAGAGTGATGCAGCAAAGTAGAGATAAGTATTTCCCTCAGTTTGAGAACCAAGGTATCAATCCAGTAGGAGAAGAACACACAAATCACCAATACCTGCACAAACAATCAAACACTTGCACCCAACGCGATAAAGGGGTTGTCAATCCCTTCACGGTCACTTGCAAAAGTGAGATCTGATAGATATAGATAAATAGAACTAAACAAAAGTTAAAATATTTATAGGTTTTTTGGTTTATAGATCTGAAAATAAAAGATTGCAAAACAGTAGATCGGGAACTAATATGATGGAAAATAGAACCGGGGGCCATAGGTTTCACAATAGGCTTCTCTCATGAAGGCAAATAATATGGTGGGTGAACAAATTACTGTCGAGCAATTGATAGAAAAGCGCAAAGTTATAATCACTACAAAAAAATACACTTCCGTGATGATACGCGTTTGTCACAGTAGGTCACGTTTTTTGTCATGCATGTACATCCATGACGATTTTATGACAGAATCAAGATAGTCATACCTGTGATGTCGTAGAAGTGTTCCATGACATTACCAAAATTATCATCACGGAAGTCTCCACTTCCATGACGATAAATCATGCGTCATAGAAGTGTTTTCGTCAAGGGTGATCGACACGTGGTATCCACCATAATGGAACGGCGTTAAGCTATCAGGTCCGGTTTTGGATTCGATAACCCGTTAATAGCCCCGACCAATGGGGATTTTCCACGTGTAAAATCATCATTGGCTGGAGGAAACACGTGTCGGCTCACCGTCGAGACAGATATCATCCACTCATTGGATTGAAGGCGCCTATGATACGTCGACATGTGGCATGACCCAACAGAGGCCCATTCCTGTGAAAAGGCCGGCCCATTTGACTTGGTCAAAAGGTGGCGGGCCAAGCCACTAAAAGCCTGTTAACGGCCCGTTCGCATATAGCCCATTTACAGCCCGCTAACCCAGGGCCCATTATGACCTATCCGAATTAGGCCTAGTAGCATCATATGGGCCATCCAATATGATTCCAGCCCATTTTAACTTCCAGCCCATGTATGGCCCATGACGTCTTTCGGCCCATATGAGGCCCTTTGTAACTCTTGGCCCATTAACAGCCTGTGGTGAAGCTGGCCCGTAATGAACAATGTATCACTTTATACCCATTAATGGCCCATTATTACAGTGGGCCATTTCCAGCCCATTTTATCTTTCGGCCTTCTGAGGGCCCATTTATTCTTGGGCTCATTTCCAGCATTCGGTTACTTACGGCCCGTTACTGTCATTTTCTACTTGTGGGCCAAATTCAGCCCGTTGTTACAGTCGGCCCGTTTGTGGCCCGTTAATACGTTGGGCCGTTTTCATAGCGTCATCGGATACAGCCTATTGACGATGACCTGTTAGGCCGGCCCATGAACGGGCGATTCCAACTCTAGCCCGTTTACGGCCATAATGCGGTCTGTTATTGGCCCATGTTTGGCCAAATCAATCATACGGCCCATATAAGGCCCATTGATGATACGACCCGTAGAAGGCCCATTGTTTCTACGACCCGTAGAAGGCCCATTGTTTCTATGGCCGGAGGCCCAGTGTCACTACAGTAAACATGTAGCCCATGCTTATTGTGGCCTAGTTTTAAAAAATAGGTTATTGCGGCCACTAGCAAACCACAGAAAAAGAACTGCACGGACTACAAGCAAACAAATAAACAAGACAACAAGGAAATAAATAATCAAGCAACTTACGCTAGGCTATCACGGCTATTACACATATTACATCCACTGGGCATCAAAGTTTGCTAGCAGTGCAAATATAGGGAACAAAGCAGCATATCATATACACTGGTTGTCAAACTTGGCGACCAGCGCAAATAAACGCCGCAACAAAACAAGTCCAGAACTGAAATCACTTCAGAAGATCTCAAGAAACAATATCCTGGGTACCCATAATGCTGGCAAGATGCTTAGCAAGCTTATTAACTTTCTCTTGTTTGGCGCTTAAATCCTCCAGCGCTTGCTGTTGCACCAGAAAGTATGCACCTGAATTCTGCAGGGTCTTCCTCAGTCCTTCAGCTTCCTATCGCAGCACATCTAATCAATGTCTTTCAACTTGAAGTTGAGACTCGAGAAGACGAACTGATTCAGGCAGCGAGTTCGTAGAGCTTGTGCCAACAGTAGTGGCCAGTAACTCAAGCACTACATCAAGACAGGACTTTTGGGTTCTCTCACTGATGTCAAGATATTTTTATCAGCTTTCTTGAAGACCAACAGGGATGTCTCACTATCTTGAACCTTATTTGCATTACTTCCTTTACCATTGCATAATGGGGCACTGTTCTCAATATTTTGTCCGCATTCTAAAATAGAAACAAGCAGACACATCACAGGTTTACCATGTTGTATATGAAACTCATTTTGGTAAATGAGTTCAGTAGTAAAGTGGACAGGATAACAGCATGAAACAAACATATATCTATGTACCATGGTCACTTTATGGTCTATATCATTCTAGTTTTTGTTGCCGAAGCAAGATAGAGACACAGTTAAATAATATTTGTTTAAGACAAGGCAGAATAGACAGAATATAAGTGTGGGAAACTATAGAGCAATAACAACACTTGTAATGTGCATGACATGAGAACATAACTATTTATTCAATTGAAACTAAAATCAACATAGAGCAGGTTA
The DNA here is from genome assembly GCA_900231445.1 of Triticum turgidum subsp. durum. Classification (NCBI taxonomy): domain Eukaryota; kingdom Viridiplantae; phylum Streptophyta; class Magnoliopsida; order Poales; family Poaceae; genus Triticum; species Triticum turgidum. Next base: position 174,408,829 of record LT934114.1, on the reverse strand, counting down.
CAACAGCAAACTAGTTAAAGAAATAGGTTTAAAACATACCTGTTGCGCCATTGGAGTTTCAGTTCCATCCTTCAAATTCCATCCTCGTGCTTTGGGCACTGCAATTCCCTTACTAACTGCTCGTGTTTGGGTGCTTTGTGGTGGAGATGGTGATGTGTCAACTGGAACTGGGTTACTATCTGCCGGGGTTGGGGTTAGAAGGGGTGTAGCTAGTTCTCTATCCAACTGGGTAGGGGTACAATCTGCGATAGTCTGGGTTATGTGTGGTGGAGCTGGTTCTTGGGCAAGTACAACCGTGGTTCTATCTGCATCAACTGGTAGCACTATCTTTTCTGAAGACCGTGTTGTTACTCCCTTAGATACTGCCATCACCCTCTCCAATTCAAATGGCTGGTAAACAAGAAAAGTAATTGAAAGTACAGACATTGTATGATAGACAGGTGCAATGGATAGTGGGGAATAAAAGAGGGCATGAAATAATTCACATTTATGTTGTCTAACCAAACATGATAGCATGACACATTTTCACATATATGATGGCTAACTAAACAGGATAGCATGACACAATTTCACATTATGATGGCTAACTAAAAAAGATGGAAAGACATAGTTCAAAATATGATGACTATGTAAACAGGATGACATGATATAACTATATAATGTGTTTATTAAATAGGTTGGCATGCCATAATTCACATACATTCACAGATAGAATGCCATAATTCAAAATATGATGACTGTAAACACTAAACAGGATGAGATGATATAACTATATGATGTCTTTATTAAATGGGTTGTCATGCCATAATTCAGATAGCTATGTATGTACTATGTAAACATGATGGCATGATATAATTCAAATATATGATGTAAGAAAGTAACAACACGGTCTTCAGAAATATAACCCTGCTAAGTAAAAACTAAGCAAGTAAGCAGATGGCAATCCATACATGATGTAAAAACTAAGCAATGCAAGACAACATGCATGACATGGGTAATATAACCCTGCCAAGTTTGATCATAGACCTCAGGGGGGAAATAGGATTGGTCATCAGTCTCTAAATCCTCCTCTGAGGAGCTCTCTGTAACCAGCAAGATGTCTGCTTGAGCAGGTAGCATTGTCTGCTCTGAATACCTTGTTTTCACTCCAGATACTTCCATCGCCGCTTCAAATGGCTGATGCATAGGAAGGGTAGTTGAATATACAAACAGTGTCGACAAATGGAACACGTAATACAAAAAAAATGATAGCATGATACAATTCACATACATGATGATTGGCTAAACAACATGGCATTGCATAATTCACATATATAATGCCTTTGCAACAAGATAGCATTGCGTAATTCACATATATAATGTCTTGCAACAAGATGGCAATGCATAATTCACATATATGGTAATTAGACACTGAACAGGTGGCATTCACCCAAACCATGTCTAAACTAATCAAATGACATAGCAATGCAAGACACCATACACACGATATGAGCAACATAACCCTGCCAAGTTAGAGCATACACCTCGGGGGGGGGGGAATAGGACTGGTCATCTGTCTCTGAATCCTCCTCTGAGGAGCTATCCATAACCAGCGAGATATGCGCTTCGTCAGATAGCATAGTCTGCTCTGAAGACCTTGTTTTCACTCCAGAATTTTCCATCACCGTGTCAAATGGCTGATGCACACAAAGAGCAGTTGAATGTACTAACATTTTTGACAAATGTAATACATAACAAAAAAAAGGATGGCCTGATATAATTTACATATAAGATGATTGGCTAAGTAGGATGGCATTGCAAAATTCACATATATGATGCCTGGCTAAACAAGATGGCGTTGCATAATTCACATAAACGATGAATAAACTAAATAGATGGCATTCGCACAAAGATGTCTAAACTAAGCAGATGACATATTTGATGTATAAAGTAAGTAATGCAAGGCACCATATGCATGATATAACCAATATCAGCATGCCAAGTTAGAGCGAAGACCTCAAGGGGTAAATAGGAGTGGTCTTCTCCTTCTGAATCCCGCTCAGAACAGATATCTTCCTCTCGATTACAATCCGAAATGGGTGGGGGGGCTGCCTTTGCGCCTACCATGGAGCGACGTCTGGATGAAATTTTATTGCCACACAAGGCTCATCTCTTTTGCTCTACATGTTCAGTTCCATTGTTTACAATAACTTTCATGCATAGGAATAAAACATAGTGAGATTATGTAAGGAGTGCATGCAGAAATCCAGAGTGATGTGTGCATGCAGAAATCCAGAGTGATGGTAGCAACCTGTGGATAGACCCAAAACCAATAATAGCAGGCAGATAATGGCTTCAGTTAAAAAATACAGATAATGGCTTCTTTACTGTTTGTTTCCCACCCAACATGAAACTCATAGTAGACACCGGAGATTAACCAGATAGTAGATAGGTACTATTGATTGCAGCCCCGATATGTACCACACAACCATTTAAAAACTCAAGTTTGACTATTAGTTTGGAGCTAACTCAGAGTCTAATCAGTGAACAGGACGATAAAGTAGCATGTAATATTAAGCGATGCATAACGTAAGCAGACACAAAAGAGTGCGACCTCTCTTGCGGACCCGTGTACCCCTCGAGGTCATCTGCTCGGTTGATGATGGTAATGCAGTTTTCATGGCTGCCGGCAGCGGGGAAGAAGATCTGAGGCAGCGAAAGACAGTCTGGAGGCCGGATCCCTGCTGTGCTGGACCCTTCTGTCATTGGAGTAGCTGATCTAGGGTGGACGATGGCGCATAGGAGCGGGACAAACCACGCAAGGTTTTCTTTGACAACTATCTGTAAGAGAAGTAATTCTGTAAGGGCTCGTTTGAATTGGAGGATTCCAACAATGCAAGGATAGGAAATAGACAGGAATAGGGTAGGAATGCACGTGCAAAACAGAGAATTTAAAAACACAGGATTTCTGCCAATCTGGGTGTTTGATTCACAAGAATTGGAAGATCACAGGATGCAAAGAAGCATGGTGAGATTAAGTCAAACCACAAGAAAATGTACGGTTATAATGCTATTATGCTACTATCTCTTAGTCTTGTGCTTCATGAATAGGAATTTGAAAAGGAGGACAAGTGAAAATTAAAATTCCTACGGTTTTTCTTTCAAGGAGACACTAAAGGAAGAAATCGAACAGTTTTCCTTTGCTCCATTCCTTTGAACCAAATTCATGAATAGTAGTACCATAGGTAACTTTCCAATTCCTATGTTTTTCATTCACTTTTCCTTTCAAGCACTGGCGATTCTAGTAGGCAGGCTTGAGCAAGGAAAAGCCTACACTAAAAAAATGTTTTTGTGCTACTTCTATTACTTTGGACCCAGACCACTGCCCTACTAGCTCAACTCCCAGGGCCATCGACAAATTCACAGCTCAAACGCGCAGAGATAAATAATGATGGCGTTCAAGAGAGTCCATCACGGATAGCTAAGTTGCCTGGTACCTCACTGCTTGTCATATAGTAGGATAAAATCCTGTTACTCCGTGTGCTCAGTGGACAATATATATAACATGTAGAGTAAAAAAGAGATGCAACAAGTGTACAACCTCTTTGGCGAAGCCATGTCGATCTCAGCGTGATTGGGTTGGCCGGTGAGGATGCTCCTGCTGACTTGGCTGTCGGAGGAGGGGAAGAAGATCTTAGGCGTCTGGAGATGGAGCCCGAGGTACTGCTCCGCTGTGATGGAGGGTTTCGTTGTTGGAGCAGCTCCGATGAGTTGTACGATGCCGAGGCTGAAGCAGGACAAGAGAGACAACATTAACCTGAGTGGAATTCTAATAGCATCTCCAACAGATGACGTAAAATACATAACCACAAAGTGCTAGATGTAAAATACATCAGCCGCTCATCTCTGAACTTAACTGTCGAAACTGAATTTAACTGTCGAAACTGAACTTAACTGTCGAAACTGAATTTTGTTGTCGAAACTGAATTTTACTGTCAAAACTGAACGCACAAGAGGTGAGGCTACACGTCAGTCGACTGACTTTTTCATCTCTGGTCAGTCGATTTTGCAGCCATTGGGTACGAAATCAAGGGCCTGCAGTTCATCTTCAACCTCCACCTCCCTTAGCCGCCAGCCCCCACCAGCCAAACAGCCGCCCCCTGCTGCCTGCGGCCGGTGGTGCGCCGCCCCGCCCGCCCCGAAAACACTCCCCACCGCCGGTTCGCCGCCACCCTGGCCATCCCTCTAGGGCCCCCATGCCGAGCTTTTTCTCCCGCGATCCCCATGTCACCGCTGGCGACCACCGCCCAACCACCGCCGGCGTCCACCGCCCCCACCCTAAACCCTAAGATAGATAGTGGGGTACCTCTCCGGTGTGCCCCCTCCCCGCTGCGGTTGGTTCTTCCTTAACTCCAACAAGCCCCCCCCTGAAAATCGACTGACCCAAAAGTCGATTCAGTCGACTGAAGTGTAGCTAAATTGGAGCAACATCGCAAGCAAGAGCAAGAGCGAGAGCAGCAGTGTGAGCAAGAGCAATAGCAAGAGCAGACCAGGCAGGGGACCGAGAGCAAGAGCAGAGCAGCAGCGCGAGCGAGAGCTAAAGCAGCAGCAGCTCCTACTGATGTGGACGTCGCCGCCGAGGGAGCGACGCCGTGGAGGAAGTGGCCGGCGACACCACCGTGGATGGAGCTGCGCCGTGTCGGCTCGGGACCGAGCACCGGCAGCACCGTGAGATTGAATCAAGAAGAAAATGTGGCGATTAGTGTACAACCTCTATGGTGGCGCCGATTAGGCCGCAACTTCATCCGAGGAAACGGTGATGATGATGCTCTTCCGGTGGTGCAGGTGAATACGGCGGTGTGGGAACGGAGGTGGCGCGAAAGATGAGGGGAACATCGGGGCAGCTCCTTGGAGGTGGAGGACGGGGTGGCTCAACCGGCGAGACGACCAGATCAACGATGGATCCTCATATGAGGGACGATGAGGTGTTGCTGTGGATGACGTCGTCGGGGAAGAGGCTCTGGCTGGGTGGCGGACGGAGGAGGGTGTGGGGCTTCGCGGGTTTTCGCGGCCTCGGTGTACGAATGGGTGGGCGGATGGGATGGGAGTGGGGAACCATGGCTTAGGGACGCGCTTGTTCGAAATGTGGGGTAAATTATGAAAGTACCCCCACCGATTTGAGGCGGTTCTTTCGGTTCTGGGGTACCACGGGCGATTCGCGTGTCGGGATTTCATAGGAGGTGGGAGTTTTCACGTGTGTTGTAATTTTGGAATAGCAAGGCATGGGTTGAGATGGAGGGTGTTGTCAGAGCACAACAAGACAAAGATATATTTTAAATATTTCAGGCTAACGAGGCGTAGGTTGAAATTTCTGGACAAGCCTAACATGTACTATACCAAATCAATTCACACTACAAATGTCATTCAAAACTTTGAATTCATGTTATGTTCAATTAAAATATTTTGCTACGTGTATAATGCATGCAACCTACTACTCAAATGAACGTTTTAGTGCATTCCAAACGTATATACTACCGCTTCAATATGAACTAAATTTGAATTTGTTTCTCTATTTGAATAAGATCTACAATAATGATTGTTGTGAAGTGAAAGCATTTGAATTCGTTTCTCTGTTTTAATAAGATCTACAATCATCATTATTGTCAAGGTAAACCATCATTTGTGTATTATCTTCATAGCACACCAAATGATTAGTCTCGAGTTACATATGAACTATGTGTACTATATGAACTCGAACTCGATTTTTTGAATCCACTTTATGTTGATTTCAAATCACAGTACATTTCAAGCTCTAGCTAGATCTTCATAATCTAAACCATGTCTCATATGTATAATGTGTTTATCACATTATGTATGGTGCCCCGCCCCTGCGCCTACAAGTATTTAGATGTGAGTTGCAAACACCACACATTACCACAAATTCAAATAAAATGTGAGAATGTTCGATATATAGTATTGTTTAGATTGTTCGGTATTTAGTTGTAAGCTGCAAATGCCACACATTATCAAAAATTCAAATAAAATGTGAGATTGTTTGATGTATAGTATGGTTTAGATTGTTCGACATTTAGTTGTGAGTTGCAAACGCCATGCATTGTCACTTTATGGTATAACATGTGCAAAACCACAACACGCGTATCACCACTATATTCAAGCATGCATATGTTTAGAACACTATGATCTCCTATTCAAATATATGAATCCACTTTCATATCAAATTATGATCTTTGTTAGTCTCTTACACCCACACAATCCTCTAACCTTTGTAGCTACCACTAACTTTCTCTCGTGCATGCACACGCCCTCCTCGCCCTCCCCCTCCCTCAGCATTCTATCCATCGCGCACATTCATTTTCTTCTTCTTTAGGTCGTTCTCCCACAGTCTCCACAACTCCTTTCCGACACACACCGATCGATAAACCTCTCTAGCGATGTCTGCCTACAACATACACACGCACCTTCAATCTCCTCCTTTATGTGTCCTTTCCTCGTGTCTCTCATACGGTCCCACACATGTAAACTCTCGCCCCTCTTTTCATCGATCTCACAATCGCACACTCCTCCCCTATCTAGCTAGTAGCTGGGCCTCTCGCACCACTTCCTAGCTCCATTCTCTCTGTCTATCCGTCTCGCTAGACCTTATTTGCCTCTAACAAATGGACGTACACCAACCTATCTCCCGCTATACATATAGCTAGCTAGGTCCTTATAACTCATTTTTTCCACGCGTCGATCGATCTACCTCATTAGTTATGTCTCTCCCTTCCCCCGACAAACAACAATTGATCTACCGATCTAGTTAGGTTTGCTTACCAAACACATGGTTCCCCTTCATCATCCATGGATGCGTCCCGACAAATCTATCACGCACAAGCACACACAAAACACATCCCCACTCTTATTGATAATATTGCAGTTCCACCCTCAGTTTGTCTAGTAGGCCTCTCCCACCATCTTCGAGAAGCAACTCCATCACCCATCCAACACTCTACCCCTCTCCCTCCCTCCCTCTCTCTCCTCTCTCTTTCTCTCTCTTTGTCCCATCCTATTTCGCGTCCTTCAGTTATGTATGGATGTCGACCGATCTCCCTCAAGACATAGCTCGGTCTCTCCTTCTCAACACATATACGAGTCGTTCTACCTCTATAGTTAGGACTCTGCCTACCCCTCCCCCCACCCCCTCCCACACACACACACTGATACATCGAGCGCTCTAGTCATGTCTCCCTGCCACACACAAACTTGACCTGTGCCCTCTAACGTTCTGGTAGGTCGGTCGCCCTATATCTTTGACTTGCACACACACAATTTCGATGGCTCTCTTCATTGATCTCACACCCACCCACTTGATCCTCTCTTCGACTCTATCGATATCTATGACCCCTTGCTACGTCTTGAGCTTGTGTTGGTTTTCCTTGAAGAGGAAAGGGTGATGCAACAATAGTAGCGTAAGTATTTCCCTCAGTTTTTGAGAACCAAGGTATCAATCCAGTAGGAGGCTCCTCAAAAGTCCCACGCACCTACACAAACAAACAAAGAACTCGCAACCAACGCAATAAAGGGGTTGTCAATCCCTTCATGACCACTTGCGAAAGTGAGATCTAATAGAGATAGTATGATAAGATAAATATATTTTTGGTATTTTATAATATAGATGCAAACAGTAAAGATGCAAATAAAAGTAGATTGGAAGCAAATATGATAAAGAATAGACCCGGGGGGCATAGGTTTCACTAGAGGCTTCTCTCAAGATAGCATAAGTATTACGGTGGGTGAACAAATTACTGTCGAGCAATTGATAGAAAAGCGAATAATTATGAGATTATCTAGGCATGATCATGTATATAGGCATCACGTCCGCAACAAGTAGACTGACCCTTGCCTGCATCTACTACTATTACTCCACACATCGACCGACTCCTGCCTGCATCTAGAGTATTAAGTTCATAAGAATAGAGTAACGCCTTAAGCAAGATGACATGATGTAGAGGGATAAACTCATGCAATATGATATAAACCCCATCTTTTTATCCTTGGTGGCAACAATACAATACGTGCCTTGCAACCCTTTCTGTCTCTGGGTAAGGACACCACAAGATTGAACCCAAAGCTAAGCACTTCTCCCATGGCAAGAAAGATCAATCTAGTAGGCCAAACCAAACTGATAATTCGAAGAGACTTGCAAAGATAACTCAATCATACATAAAAGAATTCAGAGGAGATTCAAATATTTCTCATAGATAAACTTGATCATAAACCCACAATTCATCGGATCTCGACAAACACACCGCAAAAAGAGTTTACATCGAATAGATCTCCACAAGAGAGGGGGAGAACATTGTATTGAGATCCAAAAAGAGAGAAGAAGCCATCTAGCTAATAACTATAGACCCGAAGGTCTATGGTAAACTACTCACAACTCATCGGAGGGGCTATGGTGTTGATGTAGAAGCCCTCCATGGTCGATTCCCCCTCCGGCAGAGCGCCGGCGAAGGCTCCAAGATGGGATCTCGCGGATACAGAAGGTTATGGTGGTGGAAATTGTGTTTCGTTGGCTCCCTGGATGTTTTCGGGTACGTAGGCTTATATAGGAGGAAGAAGTACGTTGGTGGCCGCCCGAGGGGCCCACGAGACAGGGGGCGCGCCCTACCCTCTTGCGGCCGCCTCGGCTGCTTCTTGACTTGCACTCCAAGTCCCTTGGATCACGTTCGTTCCAAAAATCATGCTCCCGAAGGTTTCATTTCATTTGGACTCCGTTTGATATTCCTTTTCTTCAAAATACTGAAATAGGCAAAAAAACAGCAATACGGGCTGGGACTCCGGTTAGTAGGTTAGTCCCAAAAATGATATAAATGTGTAAAATAAAGCCCATAAACATCCAAAAGGGGTAATACAATAGCATGGAACAATCAAAAATTATAGATACGTTGGAGACGTATCAAGCATCCCCAAGCTTAATTCCTGCTCGTCCTCGAGTAGGTAAATGATAAAAAAGAAATTTTTGATGTGGAATGCTACCTAGCATAATTCTCAATGTAATTTTCATTATTGTGGCATGAATGTTCAGATCCAGATGATTCAAGATAAAATCTTATAAAACATAAAAATAATAATGCTTCAAAGCATACTAACAAATAATCATGTCCTATCAAAATAGCATAGCCAAATAAAGCTTATCCCTACAAATCATATAGTTTGACCATGCTTCATTTTCATTACACAAAATACTCCCATCATGCACAACCCCGATGACGAGCCGAGCAATTGTTTCATACTTTTTAACGCGCTTCAGCTTTTTTCAACTCTTACGCAATGCATGAGTGTAAGCCATGGACATAGCACTAAGGTGGTAAAAGATGGTGGTTGTGAGGGAAAAAAGAGGGAGGAGATACTCTCACATCAAGTAGGCGTATCAACGGGCTATGGAGATGTCCATCAATAGATATCAATGTGAGTGAGTAGGGATTGCCATGCAACGGATGCACTAGAGCTATAAATATATGAAAGCTCAACAAAAGAAACTAAGTGGGTGTGCATCCAACTCGCTTGCTCACGAAGACCTAGGGCATTTTGAGGAAGCCCATCATTGGAATATACAAGCTAAGTTCTATAATGAAAAATTCCCACTTAGTATATTAAAATGACAACATAGGAGACTCTCTATCATGAAGATCATGGTGCTACTTTGAAGCACAAGTGTGGAAAAAGTGATAGTAGCATTGTCCCTTCTCTCTTTTTCTCTCATTTGTTTCCTTTTTTTCTTTTTTTCTTTTTCTCTTTTTTTTTTCTTTGGCCTTTCTTTTTTTTCTTTTTGGCCTTTTTTTCTTCATATTTTTTCTTTTTGTAAAGTCCGAAGTCTCATCCCGACTTGTGGGGGAATCATAGTCTTCATCATCCTTTCCTCACTGGGACAATGCTCTAATAATGAAGATCATCACACTTTTATGGATTTACAACTCAAGAATTACAACTCAAAGCTAGAACAAGATATGACTCTATATGAATGCCTGCGGCGGTGTACCGGGATATGCAATGAATCAAGAGCGACATGTATGAAAATTATGAAGGTGGCCTTGCCACAAATACGATGTCAACTACATGATCATGCAAAGAGCAATATGATAATGATGGAAGGTGTCATAATAAACGGAACGGTGGAAAATTGCATGGCAATATATCTCGGAATGGCTATGGAAATGCCATAATAGGTAGGTATGGTGGCTGTTTTGAGGAAGGTAAATAATGGGTTCAATACCAGCGAAAGTTGCGCGGTATAAGAGAGGCTAGCAAAGTGGAAGGGTGAGTGTGCGTATATCCATGGACTCACATTAGTCGTAAAGAACTCATATACTTATTTCAAAAGTCTACTTAGCCCTCGAAGCAAAGTACTACTACGCATGCCCCAAGAGGGATAGATTGGTAGGAAAAAACCATCGCTCGTCCCCGACTGCCACTCATAAGGAAGACAATCAAAAGAGCACCTCATGCAACAAATTTGTCACACAACTTTTACCATACGTGCATGCTACGGGACTTGCAAACTTCAACAAAAGTATTTCTCAATTTCATAATTACCCACTAGCATGACCCTAACATTACTACCTTTATATCTCAAAACAATTATCAAGCATCACATTGATCATAGCATCCAATTTACTTCCTATGATAGTTTTTATTATAACCAACTTGGATGCTCATCATTCTAGGACCAAATTTGTAACCATAGCAAATACCATGCTGTTCTAAAAGACTCTAAAAAAGATATAAGTGAAGCATGAGAGACTAGCAATTTCTTCAAAATTAATCCACCGCCATGCTCTAAAAGATATAAGTGAAGCACTAGAGCAAAAACTATCAAGCTCAAAAGATATAAGTGAAGCACAAAGCATATTCTAGCAAATTCTAATCAAGTAGGCTTCTCCCAAAAGGTGTGTACAGCAAGGATGATTGTGGTAAACTAAAAAGCAAAGACTAATATAATACACGACGCTCCAAGCAAAACACATATCACGTGGCGAATAAAAATATAGCTCCAAGTAAAGTTACCAACGAACGAAGACGAAAGAGGGGATGCCTTCCCGGGGCATCCCCAAGCTTAGGCTTTTGGCTATCCTTGAATATCTTGGGGTGCCATGGGCATCCCCAAGCTTAGGCTCTTGCCACTCCTTATTCCATAGTCCATCAAAACTTTACCCAAAACTTGAAAACTTCAAAACACAAAACTCAACAGGAAATCTTATAAGCTCCGTTAGTGAAAGAAAACAAAACCACCATATAAGGTACTGTAATGAACTCATTATTTATTTATTTTGGTGTTAAACCTACTGTATCCAACTTCTCTATGGTTTATAAACTATTTTACTAGCCATAGATGCATCAAAATAAGCAAACAACACACGAAAAACAGAATCTGTCAAAAACAGAACAGTCTGTAGCAATTTGTAACTAACGCAAACTTCTGGAACTCTAAAAATCCTACCAAAATAGTAAGTCCTGTAAAATTTGTCTATTCATCATAAGCAAAAAGAATCAACGCAAAATCAAGTTTCTGTGATTTAACAAAACTAAATTCGTGCGTGCAAAGTTTCTGATTTTTAGCAGAATCAAATCAACTATCATCATAGGTTATCCTATAGGTTCTACTTGGCACAAACACTAATTAAAAGATAAAAACACATCTAAACAGAAGGTATATGCAAGATTTATTACTAAACAGGAACAAAAACAAAAAGCACAAAAAAAATTGGGTTGCCTCCCAACTAGCGCTATCGTTTAACGCCCCTAGCTAGGCATAAAAGCAAAGATAGATCTAAGTAGTGCCATCTTTGGCACTCGGAGAGGATCTCTTTTCAATGGCATTCATTCTTCTATTTAGGGTGAGCATATTGCCATTAATGGAAGAAGTAAGATTAAGCACGTTATGGAAGTTTGCCTCTAAGCTAGACTTCATCTCTTTAATAATTTCATTTTGATAAAAGCACAAGAGAGTAGTTGATTCAACCTTATCATTCATAGGGTGCCCAAATATGGTTTTCATTTTTTCATAAGTATCTATAGCATCCCCTTTAAGGAAACCTTCTTCAAAAATAGAATCTAAAACTTGTTTAAAAGAAGCGGGCAAGCCAACATAGAAACTTTTTACGTAAACTTCAATTTGATATTGTGGCACATAGCTAGCCCGAATCCTTAATAACCTATCCCAAGCATCTTTTAAAGACTCATCAAGTAAATAACGAAAAATTACAGAGTCATCCTCATCAAAATTATTCAAGCTCTCATTGGTGACCCCAGAGGGTCTTTCTATAGCATCATTATTCATGAGCTTAGAGAGGATAGAGGGGTTATCCAAGGTACTAGAACCTAGGAAAGGGCCCTTAGTTCTTTTTGATTTGGCCATGGCAACGGGAAGGCAAGCGGAAAGAGAGGAGGAGATTGGGAAAGAGAGGGCGAATAAAACGGCAAGGGTGAAGTGGGGGAGAGGAAAGTGAGAGGCAAATGGCAAATAATGTAAATGCGAGGGAGATGGGTTTGTGATGGGTACTTGGTATGTCTTGACTTGAGCGAAGACCTCCCCGGCAACAGCGCCAGAAATCCTTCTTGCTATGTCTTGAGCTTGCGTTGGTTTTCCTTGAAGTGGAAAGGGTGATGCAGCAATAGTAGCGTAAGTATTTCCCTCGGTTTTTTAGAACCAAGGTATCAATCCAGTAGGAGGCTCCTCAAAAGTCCCACGCACCTACACAAACAAACAAAGAACTCACAACCAACGCAATAAAGGGGTTGTCAATCCCTTCATGGCCACTTGTGAAAGTGAGATCTAATAGAGATAGTATGATAAGATAAATATATTTTTGGTATTTTATAATATAGATGCAAAAAGTAAAGATGCAAATAAAAGTAGATTGGAAGCAAATATGATAAAGAATAGACCCGGGGGCCATAGGTTTCACTAGAGGCTTCTCTCAAGATAGCATAAGTATTACGGTGGGTGAATAAATTATTGTCGAGCAATTGATAGAAAAGCGAATAATTATGAGAGTATCTAGGCATGATCATGTATATAGGCATCAAGTCCGCAACAAGTAGACCGACTCCTGCCTGTATCTACTACTATTACTCCACACATCGACCGACTCCTGCCTGCATCTAGAGTATTAAGTTCATAAGAACAGAGTAACGCCTTAAGCAAGATGACATGATGTAGAGGGATAAACTCATGCAATATGATATAAACCCCATCTTTTTATCCTCGATGGCAACAATACAATACGTGCCTTGCAACCCTTTCTGTCACTGGGTAAGGACACCACAAGATTGAACCCAAAGCTAAGCACTTCTCCCATGGCAAGAAAGATCAATCTAGTAGGCCAAACCAAACTGATAATTCGAAGAGACTTGCAAAGATAACTCAATCATACATAAAAGAATTCAGAGGAGATTCAAATATTTCTCATAGATAAACTTGATCATAAACCCACAATTCATCGGATCTTGACAAACACACCACAAAAAGAGTTTACATCGAATAGATCTCCACAAGAGAGGGGGAGAACATTGTATTGAGATCCAAAAAGAGAGAAGAAGCCATCTAGCTAATAACTATGGACCCGAAGGTCTGTGGTAAACTACTCACAACTCATCGGAGGGGCTATGGTGTTGATGTAGAAGCCCTCCATGGTCGATTCCCCCTCCGGCGGAGCGCCGGCGAAGGCTCCAAGATGGGATCACGCGGATACAGAAGGTTACGGTGGTGGAAATTTTGTTTCGTTGGCTCCCTGGATGTTTTCGGGGTACGTAGGCTTATATAGGAGGAAGAAGTACGTCAGTGGCCGCCCGAGGGGCCCACGAGACAAGGGGCGCGCCCTATAGGGGGGGGGGTGCCCTACCCTCTCGTGGACGCCTCGGCTGCTTCTTGACTTGCACTCCAAGTCCTCTGGATCACGTTCGTTCCAAAAATCACACTCCCGAAGGTTTCATTCCGTTTGGACTCCATTTGATATTCCTTTTCTGCGAAATACTGAAATAGGCAAAAAAAACAGCAATACGGGTTGGGTCTCCGGTTAGTAGGTTAGTCCCAAAAATGATATAAATGTGTAAAATAAAGCCCATAAACATCCAAAAGGGGTAATATAATAGCATGGAACAATCAAAAATTATGGATACGTTGGAGACGTATCACCCCCTCCCTCTCTTCTCGTGGATCGCCCGACCCTCTATATATGATATGGATAGGCCTCCATTTCACACACATTGCATGCAAAATTCTGTTTGAGATGTCATCGACACATATTCCCACAAATACATTCACGAAATCACTCACGAACGCACACACCATCTGTCTAGGTTTGTATCTCTCACACACACCCACGTAGGTGGGGGACATGCATGAAGAGAAGAGGTGCACGCACGGCGCACGTACTCCCGTCTCTTTCCCAACCACACCCACGCGGGTACACGGTGGAGATCATTTCTGTACGAAAAGGAAGCCCACATGGTAATTTGATACGTGTACTGGTTGTCCACTTGATGGATGGAGGATCGTCTACCACGGGTGAACAAACAAATTGTGACTTGACGCGTTATGTTAAAAAGAGGCAAACCATGTGGGGACTACCTTAGAGGCAAGGCTCTATACATTGGAGTACTTTTGATGTGTCCCGCCAACTCGTAGAACGAGGAGAAGCTTGCTTAGTACGTCGTCTCCCCTGCCCACGGGCGCGGTGGCTCACAGGACAAGGTGAAGCTTGCTTACTAGTAGTAGTACTACTGTACGCCTTACGCCCGCTCCCTTGCCCACGCGCACGGTGGCTCGCAGGACGAGGAGAAAATTTTACTACTCCCTCCGTTTACTCCTCGTCCCTTCTACCTTGGTTAGACAGATTATCATATTGTTTGGAATATATATGTCCTTTAGTGGATTTCAATATGAACTACTAGTACATACTCCAAACACTGATGTATATAGACGTATTTTAGAGTGTAGATTCACTCATTTTGCTCCGTATGTAGTCCATATTGAGGCCATGTTTGGTTCATAAGTCCTAGGACTTTTTCTAGTCCCTACTCCTTAAAAAGTCCCTCCCTGTTTGTTTTCAGGGACTAAAAAGTCCCTAGTCCCTCCCTAGAGGTTATTGAATGACCATGTTACCCCTAGTATACATAAAAATAACAACCAAACAACACCATGGGGCGGCGGGGCAATGGGTGCAGGGAGGGGCATTGTTGGAAAAGTCCCAAAAAAGACTCTCCTCGAGAGTCTTATTCATTAAGTCCCAAAAAGCAAGTTTTAGTCCCTAGTAGTCCCTCCTGTTTGGTTAAAAAGTCTCTAAGAGGGACTTATTCTAGTCCCTACACTAAAAAGTCCCTGGAAACAAACACCCCCTGAAACGGACGTAATAGTATGCACTCTCCCTTGCCCCTCGACCCTCGCCCACGTGGTGGACGTGCAGCAATTCATTCGGTCTCATATAGCCAGAACGATATATACTGTAGTACCATTATTGCTCGACTTCCCGAAGAGGCGAAGAGCCAATCGCAAGGTTAATATTTTGGAGATGCCAAGCGCAAGGTTTATAGGCTAATGAGTAGTAGGTTCCGCGTCATTTATAAATAAAGTTTTTTTTTCTTCAGTGGCACGTACGCAATATGATAGGTTCATATGGAGAGAAAAAGAAACCGCTCCACTATATACATAGTCAGGACAGGCCAGCCTACACGGTTGCTTGCTGGGGTTGCTCTCTTCACACTCTCTCGCACAAAACAATTGTGGCCACATCTCTAACATCCCGGTGGATCACATCCGCTGGGGGAAGGGGTGGATGCTTAGTGTAGATGCGTTCACCGTCGCCGACGGCGAAAACCCACTGTTGGCACGTCCCGATTAGGGGTCCCCGCCGTTCTCTCTCACAAAGCCGGTGAAGTTACCTTCGTCCCTTGCTCACTTCTGCAACATGGGCAGTTGCCGCCTCCCGCCGCCCTTCTCAAGGTTGAGCTATGTCCCGACATCCCTCAGGTACAACTCCCTTTATAGCCGGCTTGCACCACTGCTCCAGCTGCCCACATCACTCCATGTGGATATTTCTCTACTTCTTTACCCCGCACATACCTCTACTGGCTTCTATGTACTGTATTTGTGATGAGTTTATGTCTCATCAACTAGTCCCAGTAATCTTATTGTAATCACGCTTCTTCAATTTCTTTGCCACAGGGATGCTCATCTCGATTTTGGTGAAACTGCACAAAATGATCCGATGGTCAAAAGGTTGCAAACTTCATTTCTTAGGAAGCTTGAACATTGCCGGCAAATTAAAGCCTGGTTAGGGTTCAAGGGCTAGGGACGGCATGGATCGTTTTTTTCTTTAGCTGCCTCTATTCCAACATAAGTGTCAAACTTTAGTAGTAGTACAACTTTGTACTAAAGTTTGCATAAAGTTGAGACACTTATTTTGGAACGGAGGGAGTACATATTTGCTATGATCTGTCAATCCTTGAGATGCAATAGCATGCATGTTAGTCTCCTTTGTATTTGATGAAATGTTGCAACGGGCAACCTTGGACGCAAGATACATGTAATAGAAGCTAGAAGCTTCATAGCATTGTACAAATTTATCTTGCTGATAAATTACAGTATGTACTATACTAGTACTTCCTCCGTTCCTAACTATAAGTCTTTGTAGAGATTTCAACATGAACCACATACGGATGTATATAGATGCATTTTAAGTGTAGATTCATTCATTTTGTTCCGTATGTAGTCCACCTAGTGGAATATCTACAAAGACTTATATTTAGGAACGGAGGGAGTACTATGTAAAGAGTTAGGTGTCGCACGGCGTCCAAAAAATATGGTGATAGTGTGAGGTGGGCCATGTAATCACTGAGCCTGCGTGTTTTCACTGCTCTTGCACTCCTCCGCTATAAGAATGGAGAAAATTGTAATCTAGTAGTACCTCCTTTCGCCAAAAGCGTGGGACATCCAGCAGTCCTACCACCTCAGTAATAATGACCAATGAGCCGTCAAATCACATAGACCCAGCAGTAAGTTGGACGGACGAAGCAACCATCACTCTTGAATCCGCTTCTCCCTTCAACACAGGCGCCAGTGAGAGGTCGCGTCCGCTCTGCCCGGGCATGAATGCGGCACTGATTCTTTGGAGCGGCACTGACCGTTTTGGGCGGGAAGCGCGTGCGGGCGATGGAGGGGCTTTGGGTGGGTCAGGCTGGTCAGGAGCGGGCGTGGCAGCTGTCCGCTTGTCCCTACCGGACGCCCGGAAACGAGAGGATGCACCGACTCTCGCGGCTAAAATCATACACTACGCACCATCTCTCTGTAGGAGTAGGTCAATCTGTCGCTCTCTCTAACACACACAGGATGTTAAACACACATACACACACACACACATGCACACGCACACACAAGTTCATAGAATAGGAAAATCGTGCGAGTGCGAAGCCACAGGAAGTGAGATACAAATGGAGTACGTACAAGAAGAGAAGAGGTGACGAATATTCCATCAAACCTGGACTGAAGAGTAGTACTCCCTCCATCTAGGTGTTAAGTCATCTTACAGAAATCAGATATTCCCAAAATGTTTAGGCGTCGTCCATTAACTTCACATCTCAATCCCCTCCCGGCCTCGTTGCTAGCGAGCATTGTTACTTAAGGAGCGTTTGGATCCTTAGCAAGAACAACGTATAGCATAGCCAGGCAAGGTTAGGCGTTTGGAACTGTTAAAATATGTTAGCTTTTGTGGGCCAGCTAGCTTGGGTGGGCTAGAAAAACCTTGCTAGCTTAGGAGATTTAGATCGGCTCGCTTTTGACGGCAAACTTCGCGTAGTAGTAACATAGACTA
This sequence comes from Triticum turgidum subsp. durum, assembly GCA_900231445.1. Lineage (NCBI taxonomy): Eukaryota > Viridiplantae > Streptophyta > Magnoliopsida > Poales > Poaceae > Triticum > Triticum turgidum. The sequence goes on along the minus strand of LT934114.1, from coordinate 174,390,980 downwards.
GTAACATATGCATGTTACTAGTCCAAGTTACTCAGCACTATGACCAGCCTAGCTAAGCAATGTAACCAAACGCTCCTTACTCTGCCTTGTTATCTCCCCCGGAAACCCAATGCATGGAGCGCAACTACGCGTTGATCAGTCAAGAAATCAAAGTCGGCTTGCATGCGAGTTAATACGTGACCCTGCATGGTAGCTAAAACGTCATCTCTTAGTTGTCTGGATTAATTGTTGCGTTTAGAGACAGAAATCAGGGCTTTGATTGGAGGAATAACCGGTCAAGTTTCTCCTTCTCCTCCAATCTGCTTGCACCTTGGTCCCACTGCACCTTCTAGTGTGACTTATTACACCTAGACGGAGGGAGTAGTACGAGATACAGTGGCACACTGACTTAGGTCGAATACAAGTGCCCAAAATTGTGTGCATGTTATAATAAGGATTCACTTAAAATAGTACGTGAGCGAACAGAGGGATCAATTGGACAGTGTTCCCGAGAAGTAGCGGGATGTGTGAGGTAAGATACATCGCTGGCGCTTTTAATTTTTCTTATTAATTTGTTTGTTTCACCCTCTGACTGGTGGGACCCAACGTACTACGTGGAGAGAGGTAAGGTGACTAAGGCTGCATTATTTCTGCACCACTATGGATAGTCTTACCACCAAAGCCACATGACACGATTATGATTTAAATCCCAATGACTCCCACAAAAAAAAACACGGCATGCTTGTCACATGAATGCAGGAATGTATAAAAGGTTATTTTCCTCTTGTTGAACATAACGGGAGGGTTGTGTAGCTGGTTAGCCTGTTCGCTCATCGAACTTGAGGTCTCGGGTTCGATAACTACACTTGAGCATAATTCGTGCCAGGAGGATTCTTTGACTGGTCAAAATGGATGGATACGGAGCTATACGATCTTGTAGTGACCGTATAATCACCTCATCACATATAAGCTGCAGCCTCGACGCTTGTTTTCTAGGGTTTGCACTCTTCACACTCTCTCTCTAGTATATATATATATATATACACGCTGGAGCCTCAGCGCTTGTAGTTGCTCTCTTCACACTCTCTCACCCTCTCCAGATCTAAACAATACTTCATTGGCCTCTCTCTCTCTCTCAGCGCTTGTAGTTGCTCTCTTCACACTCTCTCACCCTATCTAGATCTAAAAAAAGACTTCGTTGGCCTCTCTCTCTCCCCTCACTGCTGGTCAAAGAGCCGACAGTATCCGTCCGCCGGGAAGGGAAGGAGGCTTAACGATGTTGCCGTCGGCGAGGAAGGGAATCCACTGCTGGCGCAGCTGTTCACTTTCACCCAGCGGCGGTGCGGGAGGGCCTCCGACCCCTTCTTCTTCGCTGCCGTACATAGTGTGGGTCGAACGGCCTTCGGTCGCCAACCGTACCACACCCCAAGAACCTTAAGGTATAATTTACTTATTCCACATGCATTGCTCTAGCTGCATGTGGGCTTTTTCCGCTTCTGCACTCGAATCTAGGTGTTGGATCAAACAGGAAAGTAGTGGGGGAAGTTGTATACCATGAATCTAGGACGTAATTCAAAGTGGAAAGGAATGGGGGAAAGTAGTGGGAAAAGTTGTATAGCATGAATCTATACGTGGTTCAAAAAGGAAAGGAAGGGGGAAAGTAGTGGGAAAAGTTGTATCGCATGAATCTAAGACATGGTTAAAAGAGGAAAGCAATAGGGGAAAGTAGTGGCGAAAGTTGTATAGCATAAATCTACGACGTGGTTCAGAGAGGAGAGGAAGGGGGAAAGTACTAGTACAGACTGGCCATCCAGCACATACGTTGGTCGAAAAGGGAAAACAATGACAAATGCAGTATGCACATATGTAATGAACTGATCTTTTGTTTTTTGGGACAAGGCTGTAGAGTTTGAGCAGGACTAGATTTGCTGCGCTCACATAGGGAAAGGTGTCTAAAGATAACCAAACTGGGACCAACACGAATATGCTCCTTGGTTGTTTGTTCTTTGTTGCAACAGACCGTGCATCACCCTAGTACATCGGTAGATGCACATGGTGCTGGTGCGTCCACTGTCCCATGCAACTCTTTAGCTGTTGTCAATCTAAGGCCCTGTTTGGTTAAAAACTCCCTAGTCCCTACCTTCTTAGTTCCAGGGACCAAACATGGACTAGAGGTTATTAAATGACATTCTAAAAGACCATATTACCCCTAGTAATGAACTAATAGAGACAAGGTGCAATGCGTGGCAGGGGCAACTGTTGGGAAAAGTCCCAAAAAGACTCTCCCTCGGGGTGTTCTTTCTTTAGTCCCAAATGCCCACTTTTACTCCCTAAAAGTCCCTCCTGTTTGGTTTAGATGGGACTGACACGGAGTTTTTTTAGTCCCTACACCCAAATGTCCCTGTAAATAAACACCCTCTAATAATGCCGCTGGAAAATTGATACAATGCCACAGTTAAAACCAAATTACATGTTTAACGAATTTTATTATCAATATAATCTCTGTGTTAATATTAATCAATGCCACCATTTGAGAAATGCTACTATCTTGCTTTCTTTCCCATTTAGATAAGTTAGATGCTTCTTTTTGTTAGCTTCTGTGTCATCCACCATCATTGACCACTAGTTGTTTCCTTTGCACCTCTATGTAAACAGGGTTATCTACTTTACCTCGTTGCCATTGTGACCTTTTGTTGCACTACACAAAACACTTTAGTTTTAAGAGTGTTTTGTGTAGTTCAACCAAAATGTCACACCGGCAACGTTGCTTGATTGCTTGATCTTAGTGGAACTGCACAAGAGGAGATCTTACTTCCTATCCGTGTTGGCAAATTTGGTTCAGATCATCTTCTTGTGAGTTGTTTGAATTCCGTGTCATGAGAGGTCAGTACTAGCCTTCTTTCACATGATTCTGCAGTGTGCTTTCATATGTTGTGCTACTTGTACTGTAATGTTGCTTGATTTTAGTGAACTGCACAAATGGAGACAAGACTTCCAATCTGTATGTGCACCGTAATATCCCATTGAGGTAAGATAAGGATATTTCACAACTATTGGCCTGTATTTTGCCACTTTCATCAGAAAATTAATGTCATTGTTTAGTGCTATACTTGTGCTCCCTAATTGACATGCCAAATCTTACATTGAAGGCGAAGCTTGTCTGTTATTGAACAAAGTGACGAAGGGGAAGAACAAGCGGAAGCAAAACAAAAATCAACACCCGGTGTTGTAATGAAGCACTGGAACTGTGATGACACAAGTAATGATATAGTTTTGCATCTTAATTTATTGCTATGGCTGGAACGAGCAATTGTTTTGCCACTGATTTGATGCCACTCTTAATGTAATACATAATTATCTCTACTTGTGCAAACAGGGATCTACTTTGAAGATACCATATATTTAGTGGAACTGCACAAGAAGATGTTGGAAACATTAAACTAATCGAGGAGTACATAGTAAGCATGTCCACCACAGTAGATAGCAACAGATGGTTCCAGAGAAGTGCTTCATCTATATGCTCTACACAATAAGCCTCCTGACAAAGTTTGGTACTCGCCCACTGATTTCATCCATATGATTGAGCTTTGTCATCTCTATTGATGTTGTGCTACTGTTTAGATACTGTCATGAAAAAGTGGTATTATCCTTGAGAAGTGCTTCATCTGTGTTGTTTTAAATATTTCATTTCCTTTTTTTCGAGCAAACAGGGATGCTAGCATTTAGTTGTCCTCTTGTTTTTGCACACAACAGGATCATCCTCCTCTGAAGAAGAATATGGAGTACGTGAAGTGACTAGTTCCGATTATGCCAGGATGAAGAAGCCTTGTCTATCTTCTCATCAGAAGGAGCAGTTGAAGGATGGTTACATTACTCCCCACAAGACCAAACTAACTTCAGCTCAGAAGGACTGACAAATCTCCATTTTCTTGCTGTGATGCGCGAGTACAATGTTGTTCTAGGATTCTTTCTGGTGAGTTCCATTTTTCTAGAAGTGTCTCTACATGGACCATGTAGGTGCCTGTTTAAACTATCAATTCATAGTACAGTTTGCTTTATACTAATCACTTTTTTGTATTTGTGCAAACAGGGGTGCTTGGCTTGATTTCAATGGGAACTGCACAAAATGTTCATGAATACATCGAATCATTCATTTCCACCACAAGAAAGGAGGTGCTGATAAGTTCAAGGCGTTGTAACATATAAGGGCGAAATCATACAAGCTACGCGCAAATTTGGTTGATTTTGGTGGAACTGCACAAAAAGAACAGCTAGTTTATTTAGCACGAGGTGCCATGTCAATGTCCGAACTGATGGCAAACCCTGCCCATTCCACAATCGTAGGCATTTGATATTTTGGAATGGGACAACCCTGTCAAATTTTGCTCATTGATTTTAGCAAGAAGACATGCGTTTGATATTTTCGAATGGGACGCCCTTTGCTGTCAGCAGCGTCGATCGATTTTTTCTTTTATCGCTTGGGAACCGCCACTAATGTGTTTAGCATGGAAGATGTCGATAACTAATGGTCGCGAAGTAAACATGAATGGTGCATTTCTCAAAATTTCATTTACCTCTGTTTTAAAACTTCAGCTCTGACACCTCTGCAAATCACTGCTTCCCTCTGCGAAGGGACTATCTATTTACTTTTATGTTGTGTCATCACCTTCTCAAATAAGCGCCAGAACCTGAGATCACTACTATCATCCTCATGCATTGTGTGTAGCTAATGTTGGGTGCATCATGACTGGATCTTTTCTATCATGAATTATAATGTTTAGTCGCTGCTTGAACTTTGGAGGTGCTCTGCATTTATGTTTTGCGGTCTCAGAAAGGGCTAGCGAGATACCACTTCTTTCATATTATATCATGGTTGTTTTGACAAAGTGTTGTAGTTTGAGATATTTTATTATTGCTCGCTAGTTGATTATGTCATTGATATGAGTTAGTATAATTTTCAAGAGTTATTATCGACATGGTTAGTTATAATCTTTGCTGAAAACTTGGGTGCTACTTAAGCTTATTTATGTAAACAAGAGCAAAAGAGTTCGTAAAAGTTTTTCCTTTCCACTTTCAGTTTATCAACTGAGTTGCTTGAGGACAAGCAAATGTTTAAGCTTGGGGGAGTTAATACGTCTCCGTCGTATCTACTTTTCCTAACACTTTTCCTCTTGTTTTGGACTCTAATTTGCAAGATTTGAATGAAACTAACCCCGGTTGACGCTGTTTTCAGCAGAACTACCATGGTGTTGTTTTTGTGCAGAAATAAAAGTTCTCGGATTGGAACAAAACTTTACGAGGAAATTTTATATAAATAAAGATAATTTATGGAGCCAAGAACCATTGGAGGGGGCACCTGGGTGGGCACAACCCACCAGGGCGCCCCCCCTCCAGGCGCGCCCAGGTGGGTTGTCCCCACCTAGTGGCCCCGCTGACTCCAACTCTGATACTATAAAATCACATATCTGGAGAAAAAATCGGGGAGAAAGAATTATCGCATTTCATGAGGCGGAGCCGCTACCACCTCCTGTTCTTCATCGGGAGACCAGATCTGGAGTCCGTTTGGGGCTCCGGAGAGGGTGATCTTCGATCTTCGTCATCACCAACCCTTCTCCATCGCCAATTCCATGATGCTCCCCACCGGGAGTGAGTAATTCCTTCATAGGTTCGCTGGTCGGTGTGGAGTTGGATGAGATTCATCATGTAATCAAGTTAGTTCTATTATGGCTTGATCCCTAGTATCCATTATGTTCTGAGATTGATGTTGCTATGACTTTGCCATGCTTAATGCTTGTCACTTTGGGCCCGGGTGCCATGATTTCAGATCTGAAGCGTTTATGTTATCACCATTATATCTATGTTCTAGATCCAATCTTGCAAGTTATAGTCACCTACTACGTGTTATGATCCGACAAACCTGGAGTGACAGAAGTCAGGACACTTCTTGGTAAAGACCGTAGTTTGAGGAGTTCATGTATTCATCGTGTGTTAATGCTTTGTTCTGGTTCTCTATTAAAAGGAGGCCCTAATATCCCTTAGTTTCCAATAGGACCCCGCTGCCACGGGAGGGTAGGACAAAAGATGCCATTCATGTTCTTTCCATAAGCACATATGACTATTTACGGAATACATGCCTACATTATATTTATGAACTGGAGCTAGTGCCGTATCGCCCTAGGTTATGACTATTATATGATGAATATCATCCAACAAATTCACTGACCTAATGCCTACAAATTTCTCTCATATTGTTCTTACTAAGTTGCTACTGCTTCGTTATTGTTACACTTGCTACAAAATTATTGCTATCACTGTTACTGTTACTACTGATGTTGCTACTACTATCAAAACTATCATACTACTTTGCTACCGATCACTTTGCTGCAGATAATTAATCTCTAGGTGTGGTTGAATTGACAACTCAGCTGCTAATACTTGCAAATATTCTTTGGCTCCCCTTGTGTCGAATCAATTAATTTGGATTGAATACTCTACCCTCGAAAACTGTTGCGATCCCCTATACTTGTGGGTTATTAGAGTAACCATTCCTCCATTCCATGGTTAGGACAGTTCCTTATGGCTTCTTTCATTCTATCCTACGCCAAGCACTAGTGGCTCACGTTCTTCCTGTTTGAAACCTTTAATTTGAGAACAAAGTTGCATAATTTTTGCAGGTGGGAAAAAACTTACATAAGAATTTGCTGCAACAATCAACCCAAGAAGTTTTACCGCATATAGGTAAAGCTAGAAACCATTCTTGTGCTTTTTTCTCTCAAATAGAAAGGAAATAGACGCAACTTCAAAGCGTCAGGGTCATAATCTCTAACGTGTGTCATGTTGCACAATTCAGTGAATTATGCAAGTGCATACCAGAATCTTCAGAAGCAGAGCCTCCAAATTGGTCCTGTTGAACCATAGAAACTAAGTTCAGTTTGATCTCACTCAGCGACAACAAATTCAAGTTGTGCTATGGGTTCACGGATAAATTTATTGCTGGGAGTAGCAAAACTTCCAAGATTATGAGCCATGGTGATCTTTTGGGAGTTTTCAACTCACAGTGCTTGCAAAAAATAAAAAATAAAACTAAAATTTAAACTTTAACAAAAAATCTAAACACAAAGTCTAGGAACACTCAACTCATCCCCGACAACGGCGCCAGAAAAAGGCTTTGATTACTTCCTTTAGTGATCCAAAAATGGAGGAGAAAGTATTCTCACCTATTTCCCCGGAGGTGACCCTGAGTTATCGAACCCGCGGGAGAAAGGCCCCCTTTAAGCCAGGGTCTCTAGCAAGCTTTTGTTAAAGAAACAATTCTAGCTTTTGACCGGATCAAAATCAAACAACCTTGAGTTCAAGACTTATAATAAAAATAGGTATGAGTATGAGATCTTAATGCTTACAACCATGTATTTGTGCTGGGGCCAAATATGATTTTAAGTTGTGCGCTGGAAGTCACCAGTCAAGATGTGCTTGTTATGAACAGGCATGGAGGATGTGTCCAGATTACATCTTGACTGACACGCGTCCTGCATCAAGAACCAGTTGTCCAATGAAGGCCCTATCCGTTTCACGGGGTTGCCTCGATAATTAAGATTGCAATAGGCAAGAGCTTTGGGCGTTTAATGATTACACCTCTTGAATCCCTAGAGATAGGATCTGTGTTACCCTACTAAACCCTTCTGTCACTGGTGTTCAGAATAACACTTCATGCCCCCTGCCTTAACCTCTCCATGGCTCGCTCTCCATGATCCTGGGTACTTGCGTGGATGAAGAACGCAGGCGAGATAAGAGACATCTACGGAACAATTTTATTTCACACATATGAGACGTTAATTCAAAGCACTTCCATTGATCCCCACAACAAATACAGAGGGCTGTAAGGCTCTTGCCTCAACCCATACCTTACAGAACTACTCAGACATAGAGATCAGATCACGCGAAGAACACATAATGGAGATTGATTGATTTATAATATGTCTTACAATGAATGTCGTGTGTGATGCACGATTACATGTATGATCTATAAGAAGGATTATGGTGGCTACGGAGATGGAAATAGCGGCGGCTAGGGTTGATGGAGATGGATGAGGACGACTCTGTTCTAGCTTTGCTCGCGGATGTTCTGTTGACATTTCGGTCTTGACCCCTTTATAAAAGTTGTTCGGCTAAACAAGAGGCCTCGGTTTCCACGCCATATGATCGCTCATGAAAGCGGTCGCGGTCGCATGGAACACTGTCTTTGCTCTGTGGCCTGGTGCATCTCCTCATGATTTCTCCTATCTCCTCTTTCACTCCTTTCCATGTGTCCCACTTGATTTCACCCATATTTAGCCCATTGCCTGTAGAAACACAATAAAGAGAGAATTTTTAAAATCCTATGCATTCATTAGTCATTAGTGGCAATATCAGAGCGAATACCTCAATTTAATTGAAATATCTCGCTTTAAACAAAGGGCAGAGGAGTGTTAAAATATCACTCATCAGCTAGCTCCACCCTTTGTCATCCTATGCACATAATATATGTTCGTCTTCTAATCAAATATCTCTCCCTCTACCAATACATCAAACAAATAAGTATTAACTTATAGGTCTCAATTATGACATAGCTCACAAGAACTAACAAAAAATTGTGTAGGTCGATAGTAGTCCTCATAGTTGTTTCTAGTAGGCATATAATTCTTAGAAAATTTCAAAAAATAACACATTCAAGGATTAAAATAACCGCCATGGAGTGGGGGTGTTGAATAAGCACCCACCGGTTTTTCTATTATTTTCTTTACAATTTAGACTTTGCGCAAAATTTCTCCTAAATACAACTAGGTAACCACAACATATATGATGGTAGTTAAGTTAAACAACAAGTTAATACGCAACTGAAAGAGCTCGGAAATGAAATAACTAAGGCAGACACAGACGAAGATGTATATAATGTTCACTTCCTTTGAAGGAAGCTAGTCACTATTGAAGAGGTGTGGGCAACACCAGGTATGCCCAACACCATAAAGTCTCACGTTCTTCCTCGCTCTCACACCAAGTAAGAGCTCAATCACCATTGGGTGACTGGATCCTCGCCGGCAACTCCTACCGCTTAGGTGTCTCCAACCCATAAGAGTAGAACAAAAGAAAAGGCTGGAACTTGCTCAAATCATGAAACCAATTAGTTCATGGTCGCTAGCATATGCCTTACCACATGTTTCTCATTGTCGCTAGCATGACGTGTCTAGTTTTTCTAGCTATATTTACTATAGATTTTTATCATATAAGCATGCCTTGGCTACTTGTGTCTTGCATTACATCGCCAAACATATTGGAAATCCAGAGTGGATGATACGTCTCAAATGTATATATAATTTTTATTGTTTTTTTTGTGCCAGTTTATATGTTTTTTCTTAACTAACATATTTACTCAGTGTCTAGTGTCAGTTGCCGTTTTCTGTTGTTTTTGATTCTCGGGAAACCAATTTATGGAGCTCCAAAAATCCCGAAATATCACGACTTCTCTTTCTTTTGCATTGGGAAGCTTCCAGGAGTCGCCAACCTAGGTCAGGGCCCATGGAGACGCATGGTGAGGCCATGTGGGCTCCCTGGTGCTCCGTTACACCGCCTCTCGACGCCTATATTTATCCCTCGCCCTGAAAACCCTAATAATACATCGGAGTTCTTCTACTTCCGCCGTCGCACACCTTTGTTCCACAATGATCCAATCTGAAGGCCTTTCCCGGTACCCTGCCAAAGAGAAAAATCATCATGGTGGCCATCTCCATCAACTTGAAGGACACCTAATTCTACCGGTTCGACGCCTGCGTCCCTTCCTCCTTCGGTGCCCCCTCTTCCATCGCCTCTGCCACCCTCCTCCTGTTCCAGCGCCGCCTCCTTCTCCTCCTGCTTTGCCTCATCCAGAGAGTTCGGATATAGGTCGGCTACAATGCGAGCAGCGTGACGTGCCTCGACGACGTGCATCTCCACCTGGATCTCCGCCCGATGCTTCGGGGTCAACATTTTGTAGTAGGTGACCTTGGTGAGGACCATGGCAGCAGGCGGACGACGAGGTCAAAGTGGGCTGGTGTGTGCACGATGTCGCGATAGCAGCTCGGAGGTGAGGGAGGGGGAGAAAATGGGGCGGCTAGGGTTTACCCTCGTCGTCCGGTTTAAATAGCCAGATTTTGTCCCTCGAGTGACGCTGAAACAGAGACATGAATGTAGACTGGTGAGCTCCAGTGGAACAATGGTTTCCTCGCAAGTCTCGCCCGCCAGTCCGACGTGACAGACGCGTCCGAGCATGTCTGCACCACCTCATATCCGCCACACATATGTGGTGTGTTTGAGGGATGTCTTTTTTTCCGACATCAATTGAGGGGTGCCAGTTAGCGAACCATTCGGAATGGGTATAAAGGAGCCAGTTGGGGGGTAATATGATTCGGCAGTGACAGAGCTGTCCGTCCGGAGCTTACAGGTGTTTGAGTGGTCCGGCTACAGAGGCTTGACGTGCCTAGAGCCGTAGACGCACAAGAGCTCTGGCTCGGCGAATCAACCTGTGGTTGAGTTGGTTAGGTAGACAATGGTATCCCCAACCCACTAGGGTTCAAATCCTGGTGCTCGCATTATTCCTGGATTTATTTCAGGATTTCCGGCGATGCGCTTTCAGTGGGAGAAGACGTTCCCGTTGACGACGAGGCGCCTACGGTGGCTTCGTAAATCTCAAGATGATATGCCGGCTCAGTCTCTCGGAGGTGCTCATAGAGGTAGGGTGTGCGTGTGTGCGTTCATAGGGATGAGTGTATGCGCGTGTATATGAGCGCTTGTGTCTGTACTGATGCTTAAAAAAAAAAAAGCTCTGGCTCGAAGCAGCCCGGTCCCGTTAGACTAAACCCAAATCCGACCCCGACCGACGACGCGAGTCAAAGAGCAGCGGCGACCGCGCCCATCACCACCACCACCCGCCTGACGGAGCCCTTCCCTCCCATCGGCGGCGGAGATGGTGGGGTGGCTCAAGGCGCTGGTGTACGGCGCAGGGGGCATGGCGGTGGTGGGCCTGGCGGCGCTGGTGGCGCTGCAGGAGCGCCTCGTCTACGTGCCCGTGCTCCCTGGCCTCCCTCGCGCTTACCCCATCAAGCCCTCGCGCCTCCGCCTCATCTACGAGGACGTCTGGCTCCGCGCCGCCGACGGCGTGCGCCTCCACTCCTGGTTCCTCCGCCACTCTCCCACCTGCCGAGGCAAGTACCAACCAGTCCCCGATCCTCCCCAACCTCTCCCGGTTTGTTTGTTGGTTCCTCCCCCCCGTGTCCAATGATTCGATCGGTATCAGGAACTGTTCGGGTTATTGGAGCGTAAGGCGGTGGATCTCTTCGAGTCTGTACTGGAGGGATTGGCTTTGACCCGAATTGCGTGGTTAGATAGTGGCGTCGCTTCATCCCTTAGCTCCCTTGATCGGGACATGGGTCCGTGGATCTGGGTAGGGTTTACGGCGTTCACTTAAGAAATGCCCGATGTTTATGATTTTTGCTGCTAATATAATAGGATTTGAACTTTACTGCCGCTGCCTGCGTGGATATGTCATATGTTCTTAATTGATCTATAGGGTTCCTTGGTTTTATTACAGAGTTCTCTGTAGTTCTGTGTGTGGATTCAGGATTGATTGGCCGATCTCACAACGAGTTTCAATTGGAATTGGTTTATCAAGTTCCAGCTTCATTGTGATTTTCTAGTCGGTACTCGCTGGTGTATGTGGTGCTTAGTATAGTATTTCTCTGATGTGCTATTTATGTTCAATAGACCGTAGAGATGTCATGACCGTTAAACACACGGTAGGGTTAGATTCCACAAATTTTGTTTTCATACTTTTATTGTGACGTATTTCTTTCTTTGTCTCTATGCGGTTATATATTTGCATCGCATCACTATGTTTCATGGTTGTTGATTTGGTTTTCTACTGTATATCTCTATGGGTTAGTTTTAAAAGTTGTGCAAGTTTAGAAAGTATACCCAATAAGCTTTCTGACCATATATAAAGGCATGCATGATTACGTAAAAGTTCACGTGAACCATGATTTGGTTCGAAGCAGGAAGAGATGGGAAATATTTGCGGTGATCTGTGGACGAGAAATATGCAATTGCCACGTGTACATGCAAAATACTTCGGCATGTCAACACATTTGTCTCTTCCCTTGAAAAGCGGCTCACGCTGCGTTGAACCTACTTCCTTCTAATCACCTTCGCTTTTCACTCATTGGCCCCAGATGTGTAACTGGACCAGCTGGGCAACTATCTGCAAAATTAGAATTTGTATGCATGCGTTAGTTCCTCTAGCTAGTTGTATCTACTACTCTAGCTGATCTTGTCTATGCATCAAATGAGATACACTTCTTCTTGTCTATATCTCGTTGGCCACATCATTTGCTGGTGTTTTTATTTATTTTTAGGTTAGGAAGAAAAGTTACAGTCTTGATATTGTTCTATAACTAGGTGTTTGTGATGCTTGATAATTATATGAGCACAAAAGAGTTTCAAGAGAGCATTTCACAAAACAAAAAAAGTCATGCTCAGAGCTTCAGTCCTCTCGCATTTCCTACATCACTGATAGCATGAAATTTTTATAGCATATGCATGCTTAGGAACTAGTGTGCTCAATCTTCAGTTTGTTCTCAACTTCACATTTGTTTTGTTCCCACATTGTTGTCTGTTTCATAGTGTTTTCCTGATGCAGGTCCGACCATTCTGTTCTTTCAGGAAAATGCCGGCAGTATCCTGAATTTCTTTTTATGGACATGAGAACTAATAAAATAGTACTCCCTCTGTCTGAAAATACTTGTCGGAGAAATGGATATATCTAGATGTATTCTAGTTCTAGATACATCCATTTTTATCCATTTCTCTGACAAGTATTTTCTAGACGGAGGGAGTATCTCATTGATGACAAATTGTGTTGAAGCTATACTCTGTTAAAATCCTTCACTCGTTATAGATATTGCACATCGTTTGGAATGCGTTCGACTAATGATGCAGCGGCTACAGTGCAATGTGTTTATGCTTTCTTATAGAGGGTATGGTTCTCCACAGTATAAACCAGTTATACTATCTTTGTTTCATTCTTCTTTCTTGAAGCTCTCAGTATCATATGTGATTCAAATGTCTTCACTTTCTTTCATTTATTAGTGAACCTGAACTTTGATCATGTTTGTAGGTATGGTGAGAGCGAGGGTTATCCTTCTCAGAGTGGCATCACAAAAGATGCACAGGTTTGTTGTTTCCTGCATTTTGGTTTTGTTCTCACTTTTGTGGTTCTGTTTACTCTTCTTACAGTTCTCTCTTTTGATAGGCCGCACTTGATCATCTAGTTGAGAGGAAGGACATTGACACATCCAGGATAGTTATCTTTGGGAGATCTTTAGGAGGTGCTGTTGGAGCAGTTCTTGCAAAAAACAATCCTGACAAGGTACTCATTGTAAACTGATTTGTCTATGCATATTGCTGTAGAGAAGTGAGAATAGGTTCATTTGATCTCTCTGCTGTTGGATTTGTGATGGCAGTATCCTCCACTGCACTTCTATTTTCGAACAAATTTCATTGGATCAACATTCAAAACATGCATATGTTCATAAATTAGACTTAGATTTTCATGTAGTTATGATGTAGATTACCTTCTGTTACAAGATTATTCTGCTATGGATCTTGCCAGAAGATTGTGAAGAATGTTAAGACTGTCACAATATGCTGAAAATCAAGTGATGACACATGATCATGACCATTGTTGATAGCAGATAGGTGGTTACAGTCTTGATATATGCTGAAAATCAAACGATGTTAGTATGTTGTAAGGCAGCATATGGGAGAGAAGTTTTTACTTGAAAAGAAAGAAAAAAACAGACCCAGATCTTTCTGTCCCCTTCCATCTAGATTGGCCAGAACTCAATAACTTAAATAACGCAAACCAGCTTCCAGACCTTGTTCACCCATTAAAGGAAATTACGTCCAGCCAACACTTTACTTTAGTGATCAACATAGGACACCTTAATAAAGCAGGCTCTTAGATTTTACGGTTGTGAACTCAGTCATGTGGTTAGGGCAACATTATTTAGGTCATATTTTGGTAAGCTAATAACATCTATAGAAGTGTGCTAAGCTTTGGCCTTTGCAATTCATAATGATCTTGCTAGATGTTGTTCTATGTTGCAGGTGTCTGCTCTAATATTGGAAAATACTTTTACATCTATATTGGATATGGCTGGTATCATGCTGCCCTTCTTAAGATGGTTCATAGGCGGTAGTTCTGCCAAAGGCCCAAAACTTCTTAACTGCGTTGTTCGCTCTCCATGGAGTACACTTGATGTTGTTGCAGAGGTGAGTTTTGGAGGTTGGTTTAAATCAACATTTTATACGGTGTTGTTTTCATGCTTGGTTACAACTTCCGTATTCTTATTTTTAATCTTTGGGGAAAAAATATAGTGTTGATCTGTTTTTGATTCATACAGTTTGTTTTTACTCCTTTGGACTTTGTATTCAAAGATTACACCAAAATGAAACCTATATTATTGTTAAGCTGTAAGATTTCAAATCTGTATTTATGCTATTCTGCTGTTGTCAGATCTTTATTTTAGTCCGCCCCATCTTCAGAAATAATCATAATCTGTTAAGCCGTAAGGTTTCAAATCTATTTATGCCATTCTGCAGTTCTCAGATCTTTATTTTAGCCCCATGGTTTGTGTTATCCGTTGCCTGAGTTTTGGCATGTCATTGCAGGTCAAACAACCCATTCTCTTCCTTTCTGGATTGCAAGATGAACTGGTTCCCCCGTCACACATGAGGATGCTGTATGACAAAGCTGTTGAACATAACAGGAATTGTAGGTTTGTTGATTTTCCCAGTGGTATGCATATGGATACCTGGATTTCTGGAGGGGACCGCTACTGGAGGACAATCGAATTGTTTCTGGACCAATATACCCCAGAAGTACAGAGTTCTGATGCCAGCTGCACAAGTGAAATTGCTGATGATGGTAATTAGTATTTACCAATTCATTATAACATTTTCCTGCGAATATTGTTCTATCATGTTTTTTCTTATACGTGTAGGGATACATTATGTTGTCATATTTGTGTATTTAACTACATAGTGTAGTTTTACTAATGTTAATGGCAATACTGAATAGTGAATACAACCATTTGTATCTTCAATTTTGGAACCTGGTTCATGGTGTTGACTACAAATGTGCGATTTATGTTAGCTTGCCTCTGATAAATTGAATCTCTTTCTAGATAAAGCTGCATAATAATTGGAACATCTAGAGCAGCCTGCTGTTTTCCACCAGTTTTTCTGATGTTGATGCAATTCCGGTCTTTTGATGGATTGAAGATCATTTCAAACAATTAATTCAGGTGGTTGTTCTGCTCCATTCCACCTGAAGAAGCCAAAGCTGTGAATATATTTTGAGGTTGTTTTCCATCCTGTGATGCTACTGTATTTGTGTATGGAATGACACATATTTCTGAGCCTGGCTCGGCCTTCAACTCGGCTTCATTCAAGTATTTGCAATTTATTGGAACTGGTACCGAATGTTAGAAAATCTGGCCTTGCTGTATGACGGTTCAGTATATGGTAATCTTGTTGGCTCAACCATTTGGTTTTGTTATTATGACTGTTGCTACCAATATGGTTTCTTGTTTTTTGCGCCTGCTGTGCAAAAACCTGCAGTTTTCCTTAGAAGATGTGCATTGTGCAAGGCAATATCTTTGTTTCTGAAGCTTCCACCCAGGGCTTCTTTGGTTTAAAGATTATTGAATGAAAATTTCGGAGGATTGCAGTCCTTCAAGAATATTTCCTATATTGCTTGCAGTGCCATGACAGTACAAAATCAAGGTTCAGCAAATATTTCCTATATTGCTTGCAGTGCCATGACAATACAAAACCGAAGTTTAGCATAGCAAAATATGCAAGTACACAACAAATGCAACAATGCAATAATATCAGAAAACACCCTAATAAACCATACTTTCCAAAGTTGTCAAGCAAAGGGGTGGGGTGGCCTGCCTTGCTCAAAGTAACAGTCGAAGTATTCTATTCTGGATCGATCTTCAAAACCTAGAATAGTTCCTTGAAATAATTATGAAGCATACACAAGTAATCACATAAAGCATATATGTCTACCTACCCTATCTAGGCAGATCACAAAAATGTAAACAAAATACTACTGGACAGAGGACTTCAAATGAAAGACATTGAAGAATAAACTCATTTAGACTTAAAATGAGTGTGATATCACTGACTAAAGTTTGGTCAACACATATGAATTTCTTTGAAATAGGAAAACACAAAAGGCGTCCACCTCAAAGGCGTATTTGTAGAATATGCCTCTGCGTGCCGGTTCACACTAGCCACCGTTTGAAACAACGATCATTGATGGGACAGTGGCGGAGCTAGCATCATATTAGACCCAGGGCTAAGCTTGTTTGAGAGGTGCACTCTAACAATTGTATGTTCTTTGTAGGAAGGAATTGCAAAAACTATTTGTTATTAGGCCTAGGGCTATAGCCCCAACTATCCTAAGCCTGTCTCCGCCACTCGATGGATGGGCCCGCGTGTGTGTCCTCGCTAGAGAGTGGTGTGGTGCAGCTCACCAGCGAGGGGCATCAGCGGCGGAAATGGACCATGCACGAGGATGGAGTGCTCGATGTTGAGTCAAACATTGTGTGGAACACACCGGATGGGTGCTTGGCGGTGATGGTATCATTGTATCTGACGGCGGCAATGAGGGGAAGTGGGATGGTTCGCTCGCTCCACTCCTGCAATCATCATGAAAGCTTTGCACATGAGCTTGAGCGAGTCAAGGGGAGCTCAGGGGTATGATGGATCAACGGGGTTGCGGCGAACGATGGCAGAGCTCCTGGCCAGAGCTGAGGAAGGAGACCCTCACTGGCCCTTTCTCTGGTTGCATAGTTTGATCGAGTGGTGAAGGCTACTGACGACAAATGGGTGAGGGGAATGACTTATATACATGTGCGACGATGCCGAGCTTGGGTGCCGCCACAGGGTATCGTGCAGGCGGTGTGGGGCTCGCCCGGGCTGGCCAGCTGGATAAGAGCGACGCTGACTCAAGGTGGAGACATAGGAGTGTGCAGGCGCACAGAGGGCTCGGGAGGAAATGTGACCTCCCACACTTATTTTTCTGTATAAAAAAGTGACGAAAAAAAGAAAAAGAACCAAACTTGTTCTCCCGTCAGCTGTGACCCTCCACTACAAAAAAAAATACACTTCCGTGATGATACGTGTTTGTCACAGTAGGTCGTGTTTTTTGTCATGCATGTACATCCATGACAAATTTATGACAGAATCAAAATAGTCATACCTGTGCTGTCGTAGAAGTATTCCATAACATTACCAAAATTATCATCACGGAAGTTTCCACTTCCATGACGATAAATCACGCGTCACAGAAGTGCTTTCGTCAAGGGTGACCGATACGTGGCATCCACCATAACGGAACGCCGTTAAGCTATCGGGTCGGATTTTGGATCCGATAACCCGTTAGCAGCCACCAATGCCGATTTTCCACGTGTAAAATTCTCATTGGCTGATGGATCCACGTGTCAGCTCCGCGTTGGCACATGTGTCACTCATCCAACGGTCGAGATGGGCCTATGATATGTTGACACGTGGACCGACCCAAAAGTGGCCCACAAAGTTTAAATGGGCCGGCCCAACCGAAGGCCCATAAGATTTAGCGGACCATAATGGGTCGGCCTAGCTAAAGGCCCACAAAATTTAGCGGACCATAATGGGCCGGCCCAGCTAAAGGCCCACAAGATTTTGCGGACCATAATGGGCCGGCCCAGCTAAAGGCCCACAAAATTCTGCAGGCCATAATGGGCCGACCCAGCTAAAGGCCCAACATTCTCTGTCAAATCGGCCCGTCAACGACCTGGTCTAAACTTGTCATCAATGCGGCCCATGGTCACTTCTGGCCCGTTAACAGTCCGCTAAGTAATTGGGCCGAATTACGGCCCGGTGTATTTCCGGCCTGTTAAAGGTCCGGCTTCATTTGGGCCCATTTACAGGCCATCAAAACTTTCGGCCCATAAACGACCGTGAAGGATTTGGGTCATATTCGGCCATGTCTGTCATTCGGCCTATTAGAGGCCCACTATAGATTTAGCCCACTTTCGGCCTGTTGTCATTTTCGGCCCGTTAATGTCGGACGTAAACCATGGGCCATATGTGGCCCAACGTCATATCGGGCCCATTAACGGCCCATATAAAAATGACGATAATCTAGCCCGACCGAAGTTCCGGCCTGTTAAAGGCCCGTGTATTAGGTCGGCGCATTTACGGCCCGTCCGAATTTTGGCCTGTCAAATATCCGCATCGTAAATGGGCCACCATTTCGGCCTGCTAAGTCCAGTGGGTTATTTGGCACAATCAGGGCCCAATCTCACTTTCGGTCTATTAAAGGCCCATGTTTTTATGGGCTCGACATATTTACACCTGTAAATGGCCTACTTTTACTGAGGGCCCAAATTATGTTTAGGCCTGTTAAAGGCCCACTATGGGCACAGGCCTACCAGAAAAATTTGAAAGCTTATGCTAATTTAATCCTAGATATTTTTAGTGGGCTACATGCCAATTTCGGCCCGCAATCGTTTTTAGCCCATTTGGAATGGGCCTGATGAATGTTGGCATGTTGGGCTCCTACAAAGCTTTCGTCCGAATACATTACTAAGATAAACCTACACTATACAAAAATAGCGTCATAATTACTGTAGCCTGTGGCAGCATCATAAATGTTGTATCACAACAAAATAAATTCCAATCATACAACAAAAGGCCTGTTGGCATAAAGTTTACAGTCCTTCCAGATAAAAGCACCATCAGATGTATAGAAGCACAGATCATTTGACCTGAGTGCTAATGTTTCAGGCTGTAGAATCTGATGGAGCAGCACGATCTCCATCTTTTTTCCGCCATTGCTCTTCAACAACGAAGCGAATGTCTGATAGTCTGGTTTCAAAACCATTCATATCTTGACGGCATTTCTCAACCACTATTCTTGTTTTCGAAACAACGTCCATTAGGGATTGGACTTGTGTCTGGAGCACAGATATATCACTCTGTCTAGCAGGAAGATTTTGTTCAGTAGGCGATTTGGACGAGGTTACCTTGACAACCAACCCAGAATTACGCAGGAAGGTGCTTTTTTGCACTGTTAGTGGAGAGATACTGACGCACTGCAGCAAGAGGTGACATTGTGCCTGTAGTAGCCTCGTCACCTTCAGGTTGTTGTGGCTATTCAATCATTTGTTCCATAGCTTCCTGAAAGTTTAAACTTGTAGATTAGTGTACCAGTGAGTTACTAATGAGACAAAAACAAACAAAGTAGGTTAAACACTTATACATAACTTATTTTGGTGAACTACTGTAATACATTAGCATGTATTGTAGTGCCAACTACATAATAAAATCACTTTCGGAACATATGTCCATGTAGCATGCCTACTGTATTGTCTATTTCCTCACATTCGTTGACATCTAAGGATAAAGAGACATGGTTTAAAGTAGGATGAACATAGTATGACATCATTCATATCATGGGCAAACAAATATAAAACAAACATGCTATTTTATCATTGTGTGCGCACGTGAACATAACAACTAGATTACAGATCAAGACCAAAAGAATATCCTTCATCTCTTTTAAACCATGTAAGGTGAAATGATACGTTAAGACAACTGTGTATAAAAGTGAACAGAGTAACTGACATTGGCTGCAAACCAAGTAGTTAAATGAACACATCACAGTACCAATCAGTTCAAGGCAGGAGGAGTAAGGACTTACAACAGCGGCTTGAACTGGTGTGCTCATGCCCTTCATCTTGCTGGTGTGGCAATTCTTGAAGATTTGCACTACATTCGGTTCAGGTTCTTTTTGGTCCGCACGGGCTTTCCGCTGTATTTGGAACAAGTCAATATAGATACGATAATATGGCACAAAAAAAGAAGGAAGTAGCAGCTATTTACAAGATCCTCGCAGTGTGCAATATAGCTACGAGATCCTGTTGTCTGTTGGAATTTCACTTTAGAACGGTTGGTTTTGTTCTTCAAACAGTTAGCCTAGAAGAAGATACACTTGTAAGGCACATACATAAGTACAAGTTCAATATGTGGTCTGATCAAATACATATAGCCTACCTGATACTTTGGATCAGACCAGTGTTTAACGAGGGCTGTCCAGTCTTCATCTGTAATATATTTCACTAGAGATGTTTGGGCGATTTCATTATTAGCCTTGCCTTCAAAGTGAGATTTTCTAAGGTGGTACCGATACTGTCGCAGAGCAGACTGAAAAACATGAGTGCATGCTTGTTTAGTTGCATCATCTTTCGGATCGAACTTGCACCTCATCTGTTGAAAAAAGAATGTACCGTTTTGGTGTTGATGCTCATGAGGTTCATCTGATCTTGCCAAGTCCTGTTGTGTCAACAATGCTTCGGAAGTAGTGTTAGGTGTGAAGGTAGCTTGGGAACTGGCCAGTTCCGGAGCAAACGAACGAGTAACTGGTTGAGATGCTGGTACAGTTGAAGCGGATGCTGCAGCTGGTGGAGCAGGTGATACTGTGTTTGTAGATTTAGCCGGTGGACTTGGACCTTCTACTACACTATAAGTACCAGCAGAATCTCGACGGCATAGCCTTTTCCATTTCACCCGACGAGTAACAACACTCCCTACTATATTATTTTCCTTGCTCTTTTTGACTTTGCCATGTCAAGCTGTACCCACAACACAAAAGAATAAAATCACTCTTCAGAACTCATTGATGCATGATACAGACAAGCAATACTTTGATGTAAGACAACCGTATGAGGATGTAATATGTAAGAAAAACAGGACGACATGACATACTCACAGTTAGATGTGCAAACTAAGCAGAAGGATTTTCAAGAAAATAGAAGTAATGCAAGCTAGACACAATGCAACCAATATTACTCTGCCAAGTTAAAAGTGTCTTGTCATAAGTCGCAATTCAAAAAATTAGAAGCAGTACAACATAGAAATCAATGCAAGATGCAACCACTATCAAACTGCCATGTTAAAAGCATCCAATCACGAGTTACTGATGCGGGATACACAACAGCAGTACTTTGATCTAAGAACATGGTATGATAGATAGATGCAGTGTATTCTAGACACAGAAAGCCATGTCATATGCACATGTATAGCGTATAAACTCAGCAGGTGCAATTTAATCAAAATAGAAGAAATACAGGCTAGACAACATATGCAACATGAAACCAATTATCACACTGTCAACTTAGAGCAAGCACCTGCGATGGTGGATTGCGGGAGATGAACTCATCATGTAGACTTGGGACTTCAACTTCATTAGCAGTAGCAGTGGCAAATCTAGAGAGTCTCTGTTTGCGTCGGTGCGGAGTACCACCAACATCCACTAACTTACTCTTTTCCTTCCTGTTTTCTGATATTGCCTTATGAAGTCAAAACCACGAGAAGATGAATAAAATTAGCTCTGCATAATTGGTTGATGCATGATACAGACGAACACTACTTTGATGTAAGGCAAGCGCAGGAGGATGGAATATATACAAAAAAGACAGCGTTTCATATTCACACGTACGATAGGAGGATGGAATATGTATGAAAAAACAGTAAGCGGAAGGCATTTCAACAAAATTATAAGAAATTAAAGCTAGGCACCATATGAACATGCAACCAATATCACTCTATCAGGTAAAAAGTGTCTCGTCATAAGTGTCATTTCAAGAAATTAGAAGCAGTACAAGCTAGAAGACAATGCAAGATGCAACCTACATCACAGTCCCAAGTTAAATGTGTCTTATGGGTAAGTGATCGTTGCAGGTATAAGTTGTAAGCTACGCAGATGCAATTCAACATAATCAGAAGCAATACAAACTAGACATCATACGGAAAACGCAACCACGTATAACAGTTCCAAGTAAGAGCAAGCACCTATGATGGTGGAGTAGGGGAGATGTGCTCATCGTGTACACATATGTTCTAGAAACAGGAACACGTGTCCTATTCACAGGCATTATGTGTAAAGTAAGCAGATGCAATTCAAGTTAGAAGCAATACAAGCTAGACATCATACGCAACATGCAACCACATATAATAGTGTCAAGTTAGAGCAAGCACCTGTGATGGTGGAGTAGGGGAGATGTGCTCATCATCTACACAGCTACGTTGACTGTCCAGCCTTGTGTTGTCTTGCGAATCTTGTTGGGAGGATGGCGGAGTAGAATCTGTAGAGACCCTCTGTTTGAGTTGCTCCGAAGGACCACCATCATCCACTGCCGGACTAATTTCCTTCAGCTGTAATGATTTTGCATTGTGAAGTCAAACCGATAAGAAAAAGGAATAACATTCGCTCTTCAGAACTCATTCATGCATGATACTGACGAACACTACTCGGATGAAAGGCAAACACATGATGCGAGGATGGAATATGTATGAAAAACAGGATGGTGTGACATAGTCACACCTATGATGTGGTAACTAAGCAGAAGGCATTTCAACAAATTAGAAGCACTGCAAGCTAGACACCATATGAAAGATGCAACCAATACCACTCTGCCAAGTTCAAACTGTATGTCGTTTCAACAAATTAGAAGCAGTGTATGCTAGAAATCATATGCAAGACACAACCAATATCACAGTGGCGACTTAAAGGTGCCTTATCATAAGTGACTGATGCGGGATATGCAAGAACAGTAGTCTGATGTAGAAACAGGAACACATGTCATATTCACAGGCATTATGTGTAAAGTAAGCAGATGCAATTCAACAAAGTTAGAAGCAATACAAGCTAGACATCATACGCAACATGGAACCACATATAATAGTGCCAAGTTAGAGCAAGCACCTGTGATGGTGGAGTAGGGGAGATGTGCTCATCATCTACACAACTACGTTGACTATCTAGCCTTGCGTTGTCTTGCGAATCTTGTTGGGAGGATGGCGGAGTAGAAACTATAGAGAACCTCCGTTTCAGTTGCTCGGAAGGACCACCATCATCCAATGCCTTGCCAATTTCCTTCAGCTTTATTGATTTTGCTTGTGAGGTCATACCGACAAGAAAAAGGAATAGCATTCGCTCTTCAGAACTCATTCATGCATGATACTGACGAACACTACTTTGATGAAATGCAAAGTCATGATACGAGGATGGAATATGTATGAAAAAATGGATGGCTTGACATATTCACACCTATGATGTGGTAACTAAGCAGAAGACACTTCAACAAATTAGAAACACTGCAAGACACCATATGGAAGGTGCAATCAATATCACTCTGCCAAGTTAAAACTGTCTCGTAATAGGTGGCGTTCATCAAACTAGAAGCAATACATGCTAGAAATCATATTCAAGACGCAAACCAATATCACACTGCCAACTTAAAGGTGTCCCATCATAAGTGACTGATGCAGGATACACAAGAAGAGTAGTTTCATGTAAGAACATGGTGTGATAGACAGATATAGTATGTACCAAAAAGAGGAAAGCGTGTCATATTCACATGTATCATGTGTAAGCTAAGCAGATGCAGTTTACACTAATTAGGAGCAATACGAGCTAGACACCATATGCAACATGCAACCAGATATCACACTGCCAAGTTAGAGCAAGCACCTTGGATGGTGGAGTAGGGGAGCGGAGACTTGGACCATGTAATGCACTATCAGTACAAGGAGAATCGGTACAGATGCTCCGTTTACGTTGCTGCAGAGGACCACCATCATCGCCTTCCTTACTCTTTTCCTTCCTCTTTCTTGATTTTGCCTTGTCAAGTCAAACCCACAAGAAAAAGGAATACAATTTGCTTTTCAGAACTTATTGATGCATGATACTAACGAACACTACTTTCATGTAAGGCAGCCGTATGATAGGAGGATGGAATATGTATGAAAAATAGGACGGCGTGTCATATTGACATGTATGATGTATAAAGTGTAAACTAAGCACAAGGTGCTTGAACTTGTTAGAATCGATGCAAGCTAGAAACCATATGAAAGATGAAACCAATATCACTCTGCCAAATTAAAAGGGTGCCCTAACAAATGTATTTGACCAAATTAGAAGCAATACATGGCAACATGCTAGAAATAATATGAAATATGCAACGAATAAAGGTGACTCATCGTAAGTAATTGATGCAGGATACAGAAGAGAGGTAGTTTCATGTAAGAACAAGGTTAACACATAGATGTAGTGTGTACCAAAAATAGGAAGGCATGTCATATTCACAGGTATAGTGTGTAAACTAAGCAGGTGCAATTTATCCTAATTAGAAGCATTACAAGCTAGATACCGTATGCAACATGCAACCATATCACACTGCAAAGTTGGAGCAAGCACTTGTGATGGTGGTGTAGGGGAAGTGCTGTCTTCAGGTACAGAGCAACGTTCAATATCTTCATTTAGGCTTGCTGTTTCTTGAGAATCATGTGGAGAGGATGAAATTGCATTCTTTATAAGAGTATTGCGTCTCATATTAACCCACGCACGTGACTGTCTCATCATAAGCGATAGACACAGGATACACAAGAACAGTAGTTTGATGTAAGAACATGGTGTGATAGGCAGATGTAGTATGTACCAAAAACAGGAAGGCGTGTCATATTCACATGTATAATGTGTAAGCTAAGGAGATGCAATTTAACAAATTAGGAGCATTGATGAGGGATACACAAGAGAAGTAGTTTGATGTAAGAACATGGTTAATAGAAAGACCTAGTATGTACCAAAAACAGGAAGGCATGTCATATTCACAGGTATAATGTGTTAACTAAGCAGATGCAATTTACCCTAATTAGAAGCATTACAAGGTAGACACCATATGCAACATGCAACCACATATCACACTGCCAAGTAAGAGCAAGCACCTGCGATGGTGGTGTGGGGGAATTGCGGTGATCAACTAGAGAGCTACGTTGACTATCTTCATTTAGCCTTGCTGTTTCTTGAGAATCATGTGGGGAGGATGACACTGCACTCTTTAAACGAGTAGGGCGTCTCATAGTAACCCACCCGGGTGACTGTCTCATCATAAGTGATTGACGAGGGATACAAAAGAGCATTAGTTTGATGTACGAACATGGTTAATAGACATATGTAGTATGTATCAAAAACAGGAAGACATGTCATTATCAAAGGTATAATGTGTAAAGTAAGCAGATGCAATTTAACCAAATTGGAAGCAATACAAGCTAGACACCATATGCAACATGCAACCACATTTGACAGTGCGAAGTTAAAGCAAGCACCTGGGATGGTTGTGTGTGGCAATTGAGATCATCAACTGCAGAGCTACTTTTACTGTCTCCAACTGCTGACACTGCACCCATTAGAGCGTTGAAACACTTACTGCTTATCTTCAAATTACACTGGAGCGACTTCTGTCTTTTCTTTTCTGCATTCATCAACACTGCGTCAGAGTCTGGAATACCCATGCATAAAAAAACAATAGTGTGAGTATGGGTGAAGTGTGTGCACAATTAGTACAGTGTAAAGGTAGCAGATAGCAGGTCGGTGAGAAATAAATGACGGGAGACATATGATAGCTCTACAACATGCATGGCACACTCAATTACTACAGGATTATATGAAAATAATAGTCGACTGAAAGCAAATAGGTCAGTCTATTTTTTCTGCACCGTCAGATGTACAAAGAATGGGGAGATCGCCTTCATCTACCTCCAGCCAGTTAGTGTTGACGATCTTCCTTGAAACGCCAGTGACCACCGACCCAGTATTCCTCCCCTGCCTACGCCCTCCCCTCGACCTCACCGCACCGCCGTGCTTGGCACTGCCCCCCCGGCCATCCATTCAAGCCCCGCCGACCTCCAGATCGGGCGCAAGTAGCTCCTGCGCCCCACACCCCTATGATAGACACCGATGCTCCGCTTCCCCGGGGAATAGGCGGACTAGGTGCTCCGTGCGCCTAAGCGGGTGCTGCTTCTTTTAATTGCGGTTCGACTGACCCTGAATTGAAATCCAGGCGGGCTATTGACCTCTAGCAAAGGTGAAATAGTAGAAGGGAGGAAACCTTGTGCATTTAGTATCACGAAGAAGATGCAGTAAGAAGCGCTCAACTAGTTTCTTTCGTGGGATGAATACGGTGTGAGCGGAGACGTAAGATTTGCACAAATAAGGGAAGAGGAGTACCTCTTTCTTCTGGCAGTGTTGTGTCCTCCTTCTGTTTTTCCGACGATCTTGTTGTTCCCCGGAAACCAGAAGTTGTGGAGGACGGTGCAGCCTTGGACGAATCCATGGCCAAGTTGTTGAGTGTGGTGCGGTGGCCGTCTGTCGGCGGCGGGGAAGCAGATCCGAGGCGGCGAACGATGGCGTAGCGGGAACAGCTCCGGTGCGGTGGACGGTTGCGACAGTGGAGCCGCAACAGTGAGGCGCAGGACGACGTGGTCAGAGTGGTTCTAGTACGGCGCACGTCGGCGTCGGCGTCGTGGAGGCAGCTCTGCCTCGGCTTCAGCTGCTAAGTCCTTGAGGGTGTTGCGGTTGCGGTTGCGTTGGACGATGACGTCGGGGTACCTGCTCCGGCGTGATGGAGGAGGGCGGCGGTGGATTGGCCGCTATGGGGTGGAGGACGGAGGAGGTTGGGGTTTCGCGGCTGGTGGAGAGGGTGTTTTCACGCCCACGGAGTATGAATGGGGAAACAGAGGGAGGCGGGGAACTAAGGGGGAACAATGTTTTGGTTTGAGACACGCTTGTTTGAAATTTGGGGAAAGTTACAAACTTTGCCTCCATCTAAAATTTCGGACATATTGCGGGTTGGGGGTAGGACAGTCATGTCAGTTGTCCCAAATATGGGCGGGATAGATTTCGGCCGAGCGCATGGGTGTTTAGGCGCCCACGGCGTATGAATGCTTCTCGGAGGCAGTTGAGACTGGCGTCTTGGTGAAGTTACAAACCTACCCCGATTTAGACCTTTGGACATCGGGCCGATAGGCTACACGGGCTAGAGTCAGGACAGTAATTTCCTACCACCAAAACATTAGTCTCGGGCGGTTTCGGGTGACCAGAGGCCTATTTGGCGATTCGTTCAATATTTGGGAGCAGAAGCATTAACGTTTTCGATTCTCTTGAATTGAACTTTCAGGATTTGTCAAACTTCACAAATCTTTACTCTTGAAAATCCTAAAGCTACGATTATTTTGGAATGGAGGGGGTACATTTTAATATACATTGTACACGAGTATATATTAAAAAATATGCAACTTACCTCAGTTCATGCATGGTTCCAGGTATAATCTCCTTGGTTGCAAAAAGAAAGTTAGATATGCGTATGAATATATATACCATGTTCAAACTCACAACAAAGATTGATGCCCCCTTTTACATCTAATTTACAAATGCCATTATCTCGGGTTCAAGTAGATGAATGCACTTCCTATGAATTCGAATCTTCGAAACCCCGTTTATGTTGAATTCGACATGTATTTTATTTCGTAGCTAGCAATTTGGAATGTATCCATGCAAGTGACAAATGTATAAAGTGCTTCACACTAACAACATGGAGTGCACTAATTAATGTTTATATATGAATTGCAAAAGCATCCATTGCCTGTATTTCAAACCGCTCTCACTCTATGGATAGATAATATGAAATAAACACATGCACATGATATAATTCAATAGAGTATGGGTGTTGATAGACAGATTTTTGTCCATACGCAATTTTGCAAAATTCATGATCTCATCCAAAAATAATAATGCCATTTATATTTTAATTTAATGCGTAGAACCGCCTTTTACATGTAGATATCTCTCTATCTAATGCATAAGTGCACACACTTTATATGCATCGGCATTTCTCTTTCACACATGCTCACAATCTCTCTCAGGGTGTCGGGGTGTCTCACGCACATGCTCTCTTTGTTTCTCTATCTCTCTTTCTGACTACTATGTACCACTCTTTTCACTAATCTCCAGTTGGAAAACACTATTTCTCTCACATGCATATATACACATGCACGGTCTCTACTAGCCCTCTATACGCACATATATGTGCCTACGTGTCTCCCGCACGCACATTATATTTAGGCCTCTCTCACACACATTGCCCCCCCGACACACCTCTCTAATAGTAGTTGGCAGATATGATTTCATCATATCATTCGGTAGGATATCCCTGGCTGTTAGGCTGGATGGTAATACGAGGCAAAGTTTTACCCTAGTTCGGATCGGACCCTTGCAGTTGAAGAAAGAGCCTACTCCTGGTACTGTATATTAGTATTAGGGGTGTGTACAAAGTACACGTGAATACCAGGCATTGTGCGTGTGTGTATACTATCGACGAACTAGCCCCCAAGCTTGTATAACATACTAAGGGCCTAGGGTTACAAATCATATATAGTCGGCTTATCACCAGTGGGGATAGAGTCCTCTGCGACTCTGGTAGCTTCGTGTTGTACGCCGAGTCCTCCACATGGGTCTCCGTATAACACGTCTCTGTCCAACCTATATGTGGTGCAGGATGGAACCGACCCATGAGTCTTCATGTTGACCCACCACAACTAGAAATGATGTGCCCACCACACCACACACACAATCGGCCACTAAGAAAATAAGCATATACAATAGTACAACGATATCTAGCTCACGATACATCTCCATATTTTGTTGATGACACTGACGGACTTTGCATTTAATGCGTGCTCCGTATTTTGTTGACGACACTTATGGTCATTGTATTTGAAGCGAAAGCACGATATGGTCACTGGACTTCAGAATAAGCTCATCACGGTCACCACATACATTTTGTCGTGCTAACCAACATGTGGCTGGATGGTTAGAGGACGGTGGTTTCTCGAGCCCACCAAGGTTAAAGTCCCGGTGCTCGCATTTATCTTGTGTTAATTTCAGTATTTTCCGGCGATGTACGTTCAGTGGGAGGAGACGTTCCACTCGACTACGAGGCACCAATGGTGACTTCGTAAAATCTCAAGATCATATATGCTGGCCCACTCTCTCGAAGGTGCGGCGGCGGACCGGCGGTGGGGAGTGGTTTCGGGGAGGGCGGGCTCGCGGCGGGCGGCGGGGGCGGGCGG
>LT934114.1:174338465-174361662 GCA_900231445.1 Triticum turgidum subsp. durum | reverse complement strand
GGCCCTTGATTTCGTATCCAATGGCTGGAAAATCTAATGACCAGAGATGAAAAAGTCAGTCGACTGACGTGTAGCCTCACCCCGCACGTACACATGCACGCACGCAAGACACGCACGCATGTAGGCGTGCAACAGTGACACGTACACATAACGTACACACGCATGCATGCTGGCGTGCAACACTGACATGTATACATGCACTCACGGACACACGCATGTACGCACCCATGCATGCAACACTGAAACACACCCTTGCACGTACGCACCCATGCATGCAACACTGAAACGCACCCTTCCACGCACGCAACACTCGCACGCCTGCATGCACACAACACACGACGCAAGACACACACTTAACTACATGCAAAAGATGACGTCACACTCAATGAACAACCATCGGTTTATGAAATGCCCGCTTCTGACCGCCTTGGCCCACCAAAGGTTCCTCTACTGTGCGCTGCCTGCGTTGGGTCACTGACATGCAGGCCATGCACCCAAAGGGCCCACACGTCAGTGGAAGAATGGCACGGTGTCCTAGGTCAGAGTCGAGGGTGCCACTCGCGGCACGCCCGGCTGAACACGCCTCTGTGCCGCATTCAAACGCCTCCATGAAACCCGCCCGTGTGGAAGCCGAGAAACCCACTCTGGACACACGTCCGTTCATGACCGGGCCGGCGTTAAACGCAACGCCGGCCGAGCTCCTCTCGTCCGCCGTCTATTTAATCTCCTATTTAAACGAGGCCAAATGCCGACCAAGAATCGCACACCTCCACCGCTCCCCTATCTCCTCCACCATTTTGTCCACTCTTACAATGGCTTACGAAGAGTAGTTATTCCGCATCCAAGCTGGCTGGGTAGCCCGCCAGATACGAGCTATGCAGCTCGCTGATCCACCTCCCTCCCCTCGCCTGACGGAGCCAGTTGCCGCCCCAAGCCGGCGCGCGGTTCAGCAACTCACCGCTCCAGGCCAGCTCGACGAGGAGCAGCGCACGGGCGTCGTTGCTGCCGTCCACGCCGCCGCCTCGTATCGCGTCTCCCGTTTCTGTGGCCGAGACTCCCATGCCGGCGGCCGCGCCATGCAAGTAGCGACAGAAGCCGGGTGCGCAGAGAGCGACAAGTCAGTGGCCAGCGCCTCCGCGTCCGCCGCCATCATCAAGGAGAAGTAGAACACGGGAGGCCACCGCCTCTTGGGTCCCATGAAGGCCACCGCGGAGGCGACGCCGGCGTACACAACAGGTGTCTTGCTAGATCCTTTTGTTGTGAGGACCTTCGTCGACCCCGCATGGGCTCCACGGAAGAGGTCAATGTTAGGATGAACTCGAGCCGGTGCCGGCCATAGCGAAGTAGAGGCCGGTGATGAACTCGAACCGGTGCCAGCCACCATCATCTTCGACACTAGCCAATGATATCAGTTGGGCAGTGGGGAAGCGAGCCGTCCTTTGCGCTGAAGCATATACCTCCGGGGCTCCCAGCAGTCCGGTGATCATGCTGCCGGACATGAGGAACACAAATCGATCGGCGGGCGACCATTTAGGCCATGTATTATATACCTGTGCTGTCCAGAACTAGCACCGCATAGTTCATTTAAATGTAATGAAATCCGTCATGTTTGTGTGAAAATCCGGTATTTTATATGATTTCTGTCGTTGTTTATATGAAATACTCCGGTGGTTGTGTGAATGAGTATTAGTTTGTCTACGTGTTTGCATGAATTTCGTCCGGTTGGTTGAGTTGCTGTCATAATGTGTGCGGCTACGGTTGGATGGCGTAATTTGCGGGTCACCAATCGGTCCGCGGGCGGCTCGGGCGGCATTGTGGGACTAAAAAACACAACTTGTGCGAGCTCATCTCGAACGTGCATGCTGGAGGATGCATGACAACATGAGCACCCGAGTCGTTCCTCGTTCATCGGTGGTAAAGGCACCGGTGGACAAAAAGGTCGCCAATATTTTGGCTACCCCGGGCAAGATCCAAATAGCCCCTCCCAACAGATTCAAATCCCTCGTTCGCCGTGGAATTTTGCCATGTGTTGTTTTCATGGACTAGCAAGATGCCCGTGCATTGCACGGGACATCAAGATGCATTTTTTTACAAACTCCCGCATGCATGCAAGGGATAATTAATGTTCTCCTTTGCTAGTACCACGAGGCAAACACCATTAATATGGCATCGATTAGTGTTAGTGGCCTTGTATATCTGCAAATTGTAATTTTGATAGTGGCCCCTTGTATATAAAAATGGAGGGAGAAATATGAGAGATAAGGTGAGGAGGAGTGGGGCGTGGTGCCGTGGTGGTGACTGTGTTGGGGAACGTTGCATAAAATAAAAAAATTCCTACGTTCACCATGATCAATCTATGGAGTCATCTAGCAACAAGAGAGGGGAGTGCATCTACATACCCTTGTAGATCGCGTGCGGAAGCGTTCAAGAGAACGGGGTTGAGGGAGTCGTACTCGTCGTGATCGAAATCACCGGAGATCCTAGCGCCGAACGGACGGCACCTCCGTGTTCAACACACGTACGGTTGGGAAGACGTCTCCTCCTTCTTGATCCAGCAAGGGGGAAGGAGAGGTTGATGAAGATCGAGCAGCACGACGGCGTGGTGGTGGATGCAACAGCGATCACGGTAGGGCTTCGCCAAGCTTCTGCGAGAGGGAGAGGTGTTGCAGGGGAGAGGGAGGCGCCAGAGACTTGGGTTGCGGCTGCCCTCCCTCCCCCCTCTTTATATAGGCCCCCTGGGGGGGCGCCGTCCCTAGGAGATGGGATCTCCAAGGGGGGGGGCAAGGGGGGTGGCTTGCCCCCCAAGGCAAGTGGAGGCGCCCCCACCCCTAGGGTTTCCAACCCTAGGCGCAGGGGGGCCCAAGGGGGGCGCACCAGCCCACCAGGGGCTGGTTCCCCTCCCACTTCAGCCCATGGGGCCCTCCGGGATAGGTGGCCCCACCCGGTGGACCCCTGGGACCCTTTTGGTGGTCCCGGTACAATACCGGTGACCCCCGAAACTTTCCCGGTGGCCGAAACTGCACTTCCTATATATAATTCTTCACCTCCGGACCATTCCAGAACTCCTCGTGACGTCCGGGATCTCATCCGGGACTCTGAACAACTTTCGGGTTACTGCATACTCATATCTCTACAACCCTAGCGTCACCGAACCTTAAGTGTGTAGACCCTACGGGTTCAGGAGACATGGAGACATGACCGAGACGCCTCTCCGGTCAATAACCAACAACGGGATCTGGATACCCATGTTGGCTCCCACAAGCTCCTCGATTATCTCATCGGATGAACCACGATGTCGAGGATTCAATCAATCCCGTATACAATTCCCTTTGTCAATCAGTACGTTACTTGCCCGAGACTCGATGGTCGGTATCCCAATACCTCGTTCAATCTCGTTACCGGCAAATCACTTTACTCGTACCGTAATGCATGATCCCGTGACTAGACACTTGGTCACATTGAGCTCATTATGATGATGCATTACCGAGTGGGCCCAGAGATACCTCTCCGTCATACAGAGTGACAAATCCCAGTCTCGATTCGTGCCAACCCAACAGACACTTTCGGAGATACCCGTAGTGCACCTTTATAGTCACCCAGTTACGTTGTGACGTTTGGCACACCCAAAGCACTCCTACGGTATTCAGGAGTTGCACAATCTCATGGTCTAAGGAAATGATACTTGACATTTGGGAAAGCTCTAGCGAAACGAACTACACGATCTTTGTGCTATGCTTAGGATTGGGTCTTGTCCATCACATCATTCTCCTAATGATGTGATCCCGTTATCAATGACATCCAATGTCCATAGTCAGGAAACCATGACTATCTGTTGATCAACGAGCTAGTCAACTAGAGGCTCACTAGGGACTTGTTGTGGTCTATGTATTCACACATGTATTACGATTTCCGGATAATACAATTATAGCATGAACAATAGACAATTATCATGAACAAAGAAATATAATAATAACCATTTTATTATTGCCTCTAGGGCATATTTCTAACAGACTGGTGGTCGGACTGGGCAGAGGCATGGGGATGGACGGCGCATTATGTCTAGGTTTGTATCTCTCTCACACACACCCACATAGGTGGGGGACGTGCACGAAGAGAAGAGGTGCACGCACGGCGCACGTACTCCCGTCTCTTTCCCAACCACACCCGCACGGGTACACGATGGAGCTCATTTCTGTACGAAAAAGGCAGCCCACGTGGTAATTTGGCATGTGTACTGGTTGTCCACTTGGTGGAGGGAGGATCGTCTACCACGGGTGAACAAACAAATTGCGACTTGACGCGTTATGTTAAATTAAAAAAAGAGGCAAACCATGTGGGGCCTACCTTAGAGGTAAGGCTCTATACACTAGAGTACTTTTGATGTGTCCCGTCAACTCGCAGAACGAGGAGAAACTTGCTTAGTACACCGTCTCCCCCGCCCACGGGCGCGGTGGCTCATAGGATGAGGTGAAGCTGGAGTACTACTGTACGCCTTTACGCCCGCTCCCTCGCCCACGTGCGCGGTGGCTCGCAGCACGAGGAGAAAATTTTACTACTCCCTCTGTTTACTCCTCGTCCCTACTACGTACTTTGGTTAGTACTCCCTCTATTTACTTATAAAAGGCCACTATAAAAAAATACATCTTGCATCTATACAAGGCCACAAATAGTAATTGAGACAAAAGTTACTACTCCCTCCTTTCCAGTTTATGGCTCAATTTCAAAATCTCTCCAACCAAGGTAGACGGTGAGTGGTCGAATTAATTTCGTAGTTTGCACAGTACGCTCGTTTTTCTCAAGAAGTTATGTTCACCGAGGCATTAATTAGAATGAATGCATGAATGACCACTAAATTTCCATGAACTTGTACATGCATTGGTTAGTTTCCTCTTGACACTGCTTGCGTCGGGTGATCTAACGCACCTTGAAATCCAACAGGTAATGGTACTACTACTAGTATAGTACTAGAACTGAGACTTATCAAACGGAAAAACGAATGTATTTTAGATGATCCCTATAAACCCTAGTGGGTACGTACTCTGTAAAAACAGATTTTTCCAAAACTAAGTCGCTCCCTTTCATGAATTCTGTAGTATACTCCTCCGTCGATGCTCCCTTTCATGAATTATGTACTTCCTGTCGCCGACATGTGGGACATATAGCAACCGGGTCGACGTGTCAAGCACCAAATAACAGTGCAGAATAGCAGGGGGGACGCACCCCACTCGTACCGGCCTAGTGTTAGTAATGAGCAATGAGACGTCAAATCACAATGCCGCACCTTCCCAGACGGACGAAGCAACCATTATTTCACACTTCGGTTCGACATCATCTCAAACCACGTACTAGTATTGCTTCTGCCTCAAG
The DNA here is from genome assembly GCA_900231445.1 of Triticum turgidum subsp. durum. Lineage (NCBI taxonomy): Eukaryota > Viridiplantae > Streptophyta > Magnoliopsida > Poales > Poaceae > Triticum > Triticum turgidum. The sequence continues at coordinate 174,356,295 of LT934114.1, read as the reverse complement.
AGGGACACACGCATCGCCTTGGTACATCATGACACGTGGGACCGCATGACAGGCCATGCTCCCCCGCTGATCGCTGGGTAAAATCACCTCATTTTTTACTATACTTCCTCCGGATCGGTTTACTACATGGCATGCACGTCGTTCTAGGTTGAGAATTTAACTGGCTATATATATGTGATGAACAGTACGTTAGCCTTTTAAAAAATGTATACTTTTGTACAGTAGTACTCCACTATCGATGGATTGTGCCATGGAGCAAAAATTGAAATTTAAAAAAAAGGTGGTACATATAGAGAGCGCTCGTCGCCAAATTATGCATATAGTACTATTAAAAAAGCTAGTATGTGCTTAATTGGGGTGCTAAATTCTATTAAAGAAATACTAGTACTAGTATGTACATACTGAAGAGTTAAAGTAACGAGAAGAAACATAACATAGTTCTGCTGGGGGCTCAGCACAACACACCCCTCAAATTAAACTAAGCACACCTGAAATTAAACTATGCAACTAATCCGGTAGACACTACATTAGAAGTTTAGAACCGCCATGAGCAACGAGACTGCCACCTTACTCGGAGTCCTCATCCACGTCCTCGACTTCTTCCTTGTCCATCTTCCTCTTGGCCGATACTTCTTTGCTTGAACCGCCAACTTGGCTGTTGCTCTTCATCCAACCCTTGTAGATATTGAAACAAAGGTAGCCATCCATTGCAGCATAGTGGATGGGGTCTATATCTAGTACATTCCGCTGCCATGCATGACGATGAAACGAGTAATGAGGTTTCTCCAGTTTGCGGTACGAAGGATGAACCATGGCTCCTACCAGGGTCAGCATTGAGGGCTGACGAGAGGGCACCAGCCGATTCTTCTGGAGGTCGAAGGGGTTGCCTACAACGAGGCCTATCCGATGCAGGACTTCTTTGTTGTAAATATGCCCTAGAGGCAATAATAAATTAGTTATTATTATATTTCCTTGTTCATGATAATCGTTTGTTATCCATGCTATAATTGTATTGATAGGAAACTCAGATACATGTGTGGGTACATAGACAACACCATGTCCCTAGTAAGCCTCTAGTTGACTAGCTCGTTGATCAATAGATGGTTACGGTTTCCTGACCATGGACATTGGATGTCATTGATAACGGGATCACATCATTAGGAGAATGATGTGATGGACAAGACCCAATGCTAAGCATAGCACAAGATCGTGTAGTTTGTTTTGCTAGAGCTTTTTCAATGTCAAGTATCTCTTCCTTAGACCATGAGATCGTGTAACTCCCGGATACCGTAAGAGTGCTTTGGGTGTATCAAACGTCACAACGTAACTGGGTGACTATAAAGGTGCACTACAGGCATCTCCGAAAGTGTCTGTTGGGTTGACATGGATCGAGACTGGGATTTGTCACTCCGTATGACGGAGAGGTATCTCTGGGCCCACTCGGTAATGCATCATCATAATGAGCTCAAAGTGACAAAGTGGTTGGTCACGGGATCATGCATTACGGTACGAGTAAAGTGACTTGCCGGTAACGAGACTGAACGAGGTATTGGGATACCGACGATCGAGTCTCGGGCAAGTAACGTACCAATTGACAAAGGGAATTGCATACGGGGTTGATCGAATCCTCAACATCGTGGTTCATCCGATGAAATCATCGTTGAACATGTGGGAGCCAACATTAGTATCCAGATCCCGCTGTTGGTTATTGCCCGAGAGCCGTCTCGGTCATGTCTGCATGTCTCCCGAACCCGTAGGGTCTACACACTTAAGGTTCGGTGACGCTAGGGTTGTATGAATATGAGTATGCAGCAAACCGAATGTTGTTCGGAGTCCCGGATGAGATCCCGGACATCACGAGGAGTTCCGGAATGGTCCGGAGGTAAAGATTTATATATAGGAAGTCTTATTTTGGTCGCCGGAAAAGTTTCGCACTTTATCGATATTGTACCGGGAGTGCCGAAAGGGGTCCGGGGGTCCACCGGGGGGGTCCACCTGCCCCGGGGGGCCACATGGGCTGTAGGGGGTGCGCCTTGGTCCATATGGGCCAAGGGCACCAGCCCCAAGAGGCCCATGCGCCAAGGAGACTTGGAGAGGGGAGAGTCCAAAGAGGGGAAGGCACCTCCGAGGTGCCTTGGGGAGGATGGACTCCTCCCCCCCTCTTGGCCGCACCCCTTCCTTGGAGGAAGGGGCAAGGCTGCGCCTCCCCCCTCTCCCTTGCCCCTATATAAAGGGAGGGGAGGGAGGGGTGGCCGCACCTGAAGCCTTTGGTGCCTCCCCTCTCTGCTACACCTCCTCCTCCTCCCGTAGTTGCTTAGCGAAGCCCTGCCGGAGTTCTGCTGCATCCACCACCACGCCGTCGTGCTGCTGGATCTTCATCAACCTCTCCTTCCCCCTTGCTGGATCAAGAAGGAGGAGACGTCATCCGCTCCGTACGTGTGTTGAACGCGGAGGTGCTGTCCGTTCGACACTAGGTCATCGGTGATCTGAATCACGGCGAGTACGACTCCATCAACCCCGTTCCATTGAACGCTTTCGCTTAGCGATCTACAAGGGTATGTAGATGCACTCTCCTTCCCCTCGTTGCTGGTTTCTCCATAGATAGATCTTGGTGACACGTAGGAAAATTTTGAATTTCTGCTACGTTCCCCAACAGTGGCATCATGAGCTAGGTCTATTGCGTAGATTCTTCGCACGAGTAGAACACAAAGTAGTTGTGGGCATTGATTTTGTTCAATATGCTTACCGTTACTAGTCCAATCTTGTTTCGATGGTATTGTGGGATGAAGCGGCCCGGACCGACCTTACACGTACTCTTACGTGAGACAGGTTCCACCGACTGACATGCACTTGGTGCGTAAGGTGGCTAGCGGGTGCCAGTCTCTCCCACTTTAGTCGGAACGGATTCGATGAAAAGGGTCCTTATGAAGGGTAAATAGCAATTGGCATATCACGTTGTGGTTTTGCGTAGGTAAGAAACGTTCTTGCTAGAAACCCATAGCAGCCACGTAAAACATGAAAACAACAATTAGAGGACGTCTAACTTGTTTTTGCAGGGTGTGCTATGTGATGTGATATGGCCAAGAAGAATGTGATGAATGATATGTGATGTATGAGATTGATCATGTTCTTGTAATAGGAATCACGACTTGCATGTCGATGAGTATGACAACCGGCAGGAGCCATAGGAGTTGTCTTTATTTATTGTATGACCTGCGTGTCATTGAAAAACGCCATGTAATTACTTTACTTTATTGCTAACCGGTAGCCATAGTAGTAGAAGTAATAAGTTGGCGAGACAACTTCATGGAGACACGATGATGGAGATCATGATGATGGAGATCATGGTGTCATGCCGGTAACGATGATGATCATGGAGCCCCGAAGATGGAGATCAATGGAGCTATATGATATTGGCCATATCATGTCACTACTATATAATTGCATGTGATGTTTATTATGTTTATGCATCTTGTTTACTTAGAACGACGGTAGTAAATAAGATGATCCCTTACAACAATTTCAAGAAGTGTTCTCCCCTAACTGTGCACCGTTGCTAAAGTTCGTCGCTTCTAAGCACCACGTGATGATCGGGTGTGATGGATTCTTACGTTCACATACAACGGGTGTAAGACAAATTTACACAGCGAAACACTTAGGGTTAACTTGACGAGCCTAGCATGTACATACATGGCCTCGGAACACAGAGACCGAAAGGTCGAGCATGAGTCGTATAGTAGATACGATCAACATGAAGATGTTCACCGATGATGACTGGTCCGTCTCACGTGATGATCGGACACGGCCTAGTTGACTCGGATCATGTAATCACTTAGATGACCAGAGGGATGTCTATCTGAGTGGGAGTTCATAAGATGAACTTAATTATCCTGAACATAGTCAAAAGATCTTTGCAAATTATGTCGTAAGCTCGCGCTTTAGTTCCACTGTTTAGATATGTTCCTAGAGAAAATATAGTTGAAAGTTGATAGTAGCGATTATGCGATTAGTAGAAAGCTTATGTCCTTAGTGCACCGCTCAGTGTGCTGAACCCCAAACGTTGTTTGTCGATGTTGCGAACATCGGACATACACGTTTTGATAACTACGTGATAGTTCAGTTAAATGGTTTAAGTAGAGGCACCAAAGACGTTTTCGAAACGTCGCGGAACATATGAGATGTTTCGAGGGCTGAAATTGGGATTTCAGGCTCGTGCCCACGTCAAGAGGTATAAGACCTCCGTCGATTTTCTTAGCCTACAAACTCAGGAGAAAAAGCTCAATCGTTGAGCTTGTGCTCAGATTGTCTGAGTGCAACAATCACTTGAATCGAGTGGGAGTTGATCTTCCAGATGAGATAGTGATGTTTCCCCAAAGTCATTGCCACCAAGCTGCTAGAGCTTCGTGATGAACTATAACATATCAAGGATAGAGATGATGATCCTTGAGGTATTCGTGTTGTTTGACATCGCGAAAGTAGAAATCAACAAGGAGCATCAATTGTTGATGATTGGTGAAACCACTAGTTTCAAGAAGGGCAAGGGCAAGAAGGGATACTTCATGAAACGGCAAATCAGCTGCTGCTCTAGTGAAGAAACCCAAGGCTGAACTCAAACCCGAGACTAAGTGCTTCTTTGATAAGGGGAATAGTCACTAGAGCGGAATTACCCTAGATACTTGGTAGATGATAAGGCTGGCAAGGTCGATAGAAGTATATTGGATATACATTATGTTAATGTGTATTTTACTAGTACTCCTAGTAGCACCAGGGTATTAAGATACCGGTTCGGTTGCTAAGTGTTAGTAACTCGAAATAAAAGAGCTACGGAATAAACGGAGACTAGCTAAAGGTGAGCTGACGATATATGTTGGAAGTGTTTCCAAGTTTGATGTGATCAAACATCGCACGCTCCCTCTACCATCAAGATTAGTATTAAACCTGAATAATTGTCATTTGGTGTTTGCGTTGAGCATAGACATGATTGGATTATGTCTGTTGCAATACGGTTATTCATTTAGGAGAATAATGGTTACTCTATTTATTTGAATAATACCTTCAGTGGTCTTGCACCTAAAGGAATGGTTTATTGAATCTCGATCGTAGTGATACACATTTTCATGCCAAAAGATATAAGATAGTAATGATAGTACCACTTACTTGTGGCACTGCCGTGTAAGTCATATTGGTATAAAACGCATGAAGAAGCTCCATGTTGATGGATCTTTGGACTCACTCGTTTTTGAAAAGTTTGAGACATGCGAACCATGTCTATTGGTGTATACGCATGAAGAAACTCCATGCAGATGGATCGTTTGGACTCACTTGATTTTGAATCACTTGAGATATGCAAATCTTACCACATGGGCAATATGACTGAAAAGCCTCATTTTCAGTAAGATGGAACAAGATAGCAACTTGTTGGAAGTAACACATTTTGATGTGAGCAGTCCAATGAGTGCTGAGGCATGCAGTGAATATCATTATGTTCTTACTTCACAGATGATTCAAGTAGATGTTGAGTATATTTACTTGATGAAACACAAGTCTGAATTATTGAATGGTTCAAGTAATTTCAGAGTGAAGTTGAAGATCATTGTGACAAGAGGATAGAATGTGTTTGATATGATCATAGAGATGAGTATCTGAGTTACAAGCTTTGACACGCAATTAAGACATTGTGGAAATTGTTTCACAATTAATACCGCCTGGAACACCATAGTGTGATGGTGTGTCCGAACATCATAGTTGCACCCTATTGGATATGGTGCGTACCATGGTGTCTCTTATCGAATTACCACTATCGTTTATGGGTTAGGCATTAGAGACAACCACATTCACTTTAAATAGGGCACCACGTAATTCCGTTGAGACGACACCATTTGAATTATGGTTTGGAGAAACCTAAGTTGTCGTTTCTTAAAAGTTTGGGGCTGCGACACTTATGTGAAAAAGTTTCAGGTTGATAAGCTCGAACCCAAAGCAGATAAAATGCATCTTCATAGGACACCCAAAACAGTTGGGTATACCTCCTAATTCAGATCCGAAAGCAATAGGGATTGTTTCTTGAATCGGGTCCTTTCTCGAGGAAAAGTTTGTCTCGAAAAGTTGAGTTGGAGGATGGTGGAGACTTGATGAGGCTATTGAACCGTCACTTCAACTAGTGTGCAGCAGGGCACAAGAAGTTGTTCCTGTGGCACCTACACCAATTGAAGTAGAAGCTTATGATAGTGATCATAAAGTTTTGGATCAAGTCACTATCGTACCTCGTAGGGTGACAAGGATGCGTACTGCTTCAGAGTGGTACAGTGATCCTGTCTTGAAGGTCATGTTGCTAGACAACAATGAACCTACGAGCTATGGAGAAGCGATGGTAGGCCCAAATTCCGACAAATGGTTAGAAACCATCAAATCCGAGATAGGATCCATGTATCAGAACAAAGCATGGACTTTGGTGGACTTGCCCGATAATCGGAAAGACATTGAGATAAATGGATCTTTAAGAAGAAGACGGACATGGACAGTAATGTCACCGTCTATGAAGCTCGACTTGTGGCGAAGAGTTTTTCACAAGTTCAAGGAGTTGACTACGATGAGATTTTCTCATCCGTAGCGATGCTTAAAGTCCGTCGGAATCATGTTAGCATTAGCTGCATTTATGAAATCTGGCAGATGGATGTCAAAACGAGTTTCCTTACCAGTTTTCGTAAGGAAAGGTTGTATGTGATACAATCAGAAAGGTTTTGTAGATCCTAAGGATGCTAACAGGTATGCTAGCTCCAGCAATCCTTCCATGGACTGGAGTAAGCATCTCGGAGTTGGAATATGCACTTTGATAAGATGATCAAAGATTTTGGGTTTATACAAATTTTATGAGAAACTTGTATTTCCAAAGAAGTGAGTGGGAGCACTATAGAATTTCTGATAAGTATATGTTGTTGACATATTGTTGATCAAAAATTATGTAGAATTTCTGGAAAGCATATAGGGTTATTTGAAAGGTGTTTTTCAATAGAAAACCTGGATTAAGCTACTTGAACATTGAGCATCAAGATCTATGAGGATAGATCAAAAATGCTTAATGGTACTTTCAAATGAGCATATACCTTGACATGATCTTGAAGGTGTTCAAGATGGATCAGTCATAGAAGGAGTTCTTGCCTGAGATGTAAGGTATGAAGTTCAGATTTAAAGCTTGACCATGGCAGAAGAGAGAGAAAGGACGAATGTCGTCCCCTATGCTTCAGACGTAGGCTCTATAGTATGCTGTGCTGTGTACCACAACAGAAGTGTGCCTTGCCATGAGTCAGTCAAGGGGTACAAGAATGATCCAGGAATGGATCATTAGACAGCGGTCAAAATTGTCCTTATAACAAATAAGGACATGTTTCTAGATTATGGAGGTGATAAAGAGTTCGGCGTAAAGGGTTACGTCGATGTAAGCTTTAACACCTATCCGAGTGACTCTGAGTAGCAAACCGGATACGTATAGTGGAGTAACCATTTGGAATACCTCCAAGTGGAGCATGGAAGCAGCATTTACAATATGATATAGAGATTTGCAAAGTACACACGGATCTGAATGTTGCAGACCCATTGACTAAAACCTCTCTCACAAGCAGAAAATGATCAAACCCTAGAACTCATTGAGTCTTAATCACATGATGATGTGAACTAGTTTAATGACACTAGTAAACTCTTTGGATGTTGGTCACATGGTGATGTGACCTGTCAGTGTTAATCACATGGCGATGTGAACTAGATTATTGACTCTAGTGCAAGTGGGAGACTGTTGGAAATATGCCCTAGAGGCAATAATAAATTAGTTATTATTATATTTCCTTGTTCATGATAATCGTTTGTTATCCATGCTATAATTGTATTGATAGGAAACTCAGATACATGTGTGGGTACATAGACAACACCATGTCCCTAGTAAGCCTCTAGTTGACTAGCTCGTTGATCAATAGATGGTTACGGTTTCCTGACCATGGACATTGGATGTCATTGATAACGGGATCACAACATTAGGAGAATGATGTGATGGACAAGACCCAATCCTAAGCATAGCGCAAGATCGTGTAGTTCGTTTTGCTAGAGCTTTTTCAATGTCAAGTATCTCTTCCTTAGACCATGAGATCGTGTAACTCCCGGATACCGTAAGAGTGCTTTGGGTGTATCAAACGTCACAATGTAACTGGGTGACTATAAAGGTGCACTACAGGCATCTCCGAAAGTGTCTGTTGGGTTGACACGGATCGAGACTGGGATTTGTCACTCCGTATGACGGAGAGGTATCTCTGGGACCACTCGGTAATGCATCATCATAATGAGCTCAAAGTGACCAAGTGGTTGGTCACAGGATCATGCATTACGGTACGAGTAAAGTGACTTGCCGGTAACGAGACTGAACGAGGTATTGGGATACCGACGATCGAGTCTCGGGCAAGTAACGTACCGATTGACAAAGGGAATTGCATACGGGGTTGATCGAATCCTCGACATCGTGGTTCATCCGATGAAATCATCGTGGAACATGTGGGAGCCAACATGGGTATCCAGATCCTGCTGTTGGTTATTGCCCGAGAGCCGTCTCGGTCATGTCTGCATGTCTCCCGAACCCGTAGGGTCTACACACTTAAGGTTCGGTGACGCTAGGGTTGTATGAATATGAGTATGCAGCAAACCGAATGTTGTTCAGAGTCCCGGATGAGATCCCGGACGCCACGAGGAGTTCCGGAATGGTCCGGAGGTAAAGATTTATATATAGGAAGTCTTATTTTGGTCGCCGGAAAAGTTTCGCACTTTATCGGTATTGTACCGGGAGTGCCGAAAGGGGCCCGGGGGTCCACCGGGGGGGGGGGTCCACCTGCCCCGGGGGGCCACATGGGCTGTAGGGGGTGCGCCTTGGTCCATATGGGCCAAGGGCACCAGCCCCAAGAGGCCCATGCGCCAAGGAGACTTGGAGAGGGGAGAGTCCAAAGAGGGGAAGGCACCTCCGAGGTGCCTTGGGGAGGATGGACTCCTCCCCCCCTCTTGGCCGCACCCCTTCCTTGGAGGAAGGGGCAAGGCTGCGCCTCCCCCCTCTCCCTTGCCCCTATATAAAGGGAGGGGAGGGAGGGGTGGCCGCACCTGAAGCCTTTGGTGCCTCCCCTCTCTGCTACACCTCCTCCTCCTCCCGTAGTTGCTTAGCGAAGCCCTGCCGGAGTTCTGCTGCATGCACCACCACGCCGTCGTGCTTCTGGATCTTCATCAACCTCTCCTTCCCCCTTGCTGGATCAAGAAGGAGGAGACGTCATCCGCTCCGTACGTGTGTTGAACGCGGAGGTGCTGTCCGTTCGGCACTAGGTCATCGGTGATCTGAATCACGACGAGTACGACTCCATGAACCCCGTTCCATTGAACGCTTCCGCTTAGCGATCTACAAGGGTATGTAGATGCACTCTCCTTCCCCTCGTTGCTGGTTTCTCCATAGATAGATCTTGGTGACACGTAGGAAAATTTTGAATTTCTGCTACGTTCCCCAACAGTGGCATCATGAGCTAGGTCTATTGCGTAGATTCTTTGCACGAGTAGAACACAAAGTAGTTGTGGGCGTTGATTTTGTTCAATATGCTTACCGTTACTAGTCCAATCTTGTTTCGACGGTATTGTGGGATGAAGCGGCCCGGACCGACCTTACACATACTCTTACGTGAGACAGGTTCCACCGATTGACATGCACTTGGTGCGTAAGGTGGCTAGCGGGTGCCAGTCTCTCCCACTTTAGTCGGAACGGATTCAATGAAAAGGGTCCTTATGAAGGGTAAATAGCAATTGGCATATCACGTTGTGGTTTTGCGTAGGTAAGAAACGTTCTTGCTAGAAACCCATAGCAGCCACGTAAAACATGAAAACAACAATTAGAGGACGTCTAACTTGTTTTTGTAGGGTATGCTATGTGATGTGATATGGCCAAGAAGAATGTGATGAATGATATGTGATGTATGAGATTGATCATGTTCTTGTAATAGGAATCACGACTTGCATGTCGATGAGTATGACAACCGGCAGGAGCCATAGGAGTTGTCTTTATTTATTGTATGACCTGCATGTCATTGAAAAACGCCATGTAATTACTTTACTTTATTGCTAACCGGTAGCCATAGTAGTAGAAGTAATAAGTTGGCGAGACAACTTGATGGAGACACGATGATGGAGATCATGATGATGGAGATCATGGTGTCATGCCGGTAACGATGATGATCATGGAGCCCCGAAGATGGAGATCAATGGAGCTATATGATATTGGCCATATCATGTCACTACTATATAATTGCATGTGATGTTTATTATGTTTATGCATCTTGTTTACTTAGAACGACGATAGTAAATAAGATGATCCCTTACAACAATTTCAAGAAGTGTTCTCCCCTAACTGTGCACCGTTGCTAAAGTTCGTCGCTTCTAAGCACCACGTGATGATCGGGTGTGATGGATTCTTACGTTCACATACAACGGGTGTAAGACAGATTTACACACGCGAAACACTTAGGGTTAACTTGACGAGCCTAGCATGTACAGACATGGCCTCGGAACACAGAGACCGAAAGGTCGAGCATGAGTCGTATAGTAGATACGATCAACATGAAGATGTTCACCGATGATGACTGGTCCGTCTCACATGATGATCGGACACGACCTAGTTGACTCGGATCATGTAATCACTTAGATGACCAGAGGGATGTCTATCTGAGAGGAATTTCTGCTACGTTCCCCAACATTCTTTGTCGTTCTTAAAGTCTACAGTAATGAATTTGACTGTTTTGTCCTCGAGGAAGTTCTTAAAATCCTAGCACTCAACATCGGCATGGCATATGTGGTAGACCAAGCAAACGTTATGTACGCAAACCTGGATCACGGCGGGCATCTTCCTCTCTTCGTCCTTTAGATCCTTCTCTTGTCCCACGACTGTGGTGTACTCAACATCTAGCCCAGCGACCCACTCACCATGTGAGTTTTCGAACATGCGTCTGAAGCGAGAAAGGCATCCTTTCACTGTCGTGGAAGTACGGGTGTAGATGACGTCGAACTCATCGCCGGTGATGGTTCTAACCTTGTACTCACCGCCGATCGGGGAGATTTGGGATGCCATGGATTTGGGAGGAGGGTTAGGATTAGTGGAACTGGCGTAATGTGAATGGACGGGACGACTAGGAGCGAACCGCCGTAGTATTAAAGGACGTGCAGGAAAGAGTAGGAGCGAACTGCAAGCGTGCGAACGGCAGGGTAGTGGCTTTCCATTCTCCCATGATACGGGCTTCCAAGAGCCCTTGGATCTGAGATCGAACGGTTGCATGGCATGATTCTAGACCTATGGGTGAATATCCTATCCTGGAGGGTTATTCTTAAAATTTTCAGCAACTTAGCATGCGACCGTTTGATCTCAGATCCAAGGGCTGCCAGCAGCCCGTACCATGGTCGTGCCTACCACGACCGTCGCGTCGCTCGTGTGGTCGCGCCCTTGGAGATTTAACACGGTGCGTTAGGCTATCTGATGTTGGCATGTCATACATAGTCATCACTTAGTCACTCATACTACAACAAGGTTGGCTATAAGGTTGGCTTTAAGTGTATTTTTTGACTCCTCTCTATCTCTTTCTTCGTAGTCCCTCCGTCCCATAATATAAGAACGTTTTTGACACTAGCTAGTGTAGTGTCAAAAACATTCTTATATAATGGGACACAGGGAGTACTAGTATTTATTGCATTTGCCAAGGAGTGACCTCTTCCAATGAAATGGTGTTGGTAAGTTTGCTTCATTTAATTAGCTATAGACTCAAAATTGTCTTTTCACCTAGGTACACGCGCTTAGCACCGTTTCTTCCTTGGGTCACCAAACTAGTCTCTCTCTTCTTGATTAACTTACCACATCAGACTTTATGCCTATGTGGCAAGCTTAAGCACCTGTAGGAGCAAGTAAGTACAATAGTGCGCTTTACATGGCATTTTTGCATATGTGGAGGAAAGAGAGGCAAGGAAAAAGTGGAGAAGTGGGCTCTCATGCAAGAGCCAGCCTCTACTACTACATGGTGGAGCATTGGGAGAGGCACCTGTATGGAGGTGGTCAGGAATCAGGAGACTCACGCCGGTCGTAGCGCCACAGTTAAAATGATAATGGCAAGTCAAATCACGGGGTCCCACCTGTCCAGCAGCAACTCATTGTCAAATCACACAGCCCTGTGTTTGCAGCAGCCTACTCCCTCGTCTTCTCACGTCTCTGTCGAACCGACTAGCCAGAACTGCCCCGCCTACCACGCAGGAAAAGCCCCGCCCTCGACTTTTAAATACAACTACTCCCTCCATCGGATGCGTTTGGTTGAAGGTACCGTATGAATGGATTGGGACCATTCAATTTTTTTGGGATTGAACCATTTAATTCATGTGTTTGGCTGAATATAAGAGATGAGATAATTATTTAAGACGGGACCACCAGTCATGCATGCAAAGGGTGGCCATTTGATTCGACCGATTTGGTTGGGTGGAATGGTTCAACATCTTCAAGGCATATTCTTTTTTTTTGACTCGAACCATTCATGTGCTTTATAACCAAACATGTCTATTTTCTGAACGATCCCAACCCATTCATGACCATCCTTGCAACCAAACGCACGTCATCTTACGAAAACCAAATAATCCCACAATACTAAGGCACGGTGCATTAACTTCTACCTCGTTTCTTGTTTCTTCACATATCAACCAATAAGAATCCAATGATATACTTTTTGTGACATAGTAACTCATATTTAGTTAGTCAAATGGATGACCTAGAACTACGTGCAGGCCCTATAAACCGAGACGCCTACAAATAAAAAACCGAGACAGAGAGGGTAGTTCAGCACATATCTTTTTATATCAATATAGTCAGGATTCACCAAGGAGAAAAACCAAGTGGTAGGCTGCTCCTGTCGTGTTGGTGTAGCAACTCAAGCAGGGTCAGTCCGCACACGAAATGGCGACACACTTAACGGGACCCCTTTGGCAGACATGTGGCTCATCCACCGTCTTGTTCCACATGCGATGCACCAAATTACAGTTCGGAGCAGCGGTTGGAATTGGAGGCACCCCGGTCATAGCACCGCAGTAGTAGAAAATGAGCGATGTGGGGTCAAATCACAAAGGCCCACCTTTCCTGCATTAAGCTGGACGGACGAAGCAACCATCATTTCAATCTAGCGCGCAAGAGCATAAAGAAAAGATAAAACAATGATGCATGAGGCAGCTACCTAGGGCACCCTAGGGTAGGGGTCTCCACTACAGATCCTTTTTTTGAAAGCGCCTCCACTACAAATCGACTTATCCCTCGTCCTCTTGAAGAAAACCGATGATGAGTGCCGCGGTAGGGTTTGTAGGAGTACTACGGTGTGCGGGGCCACGTCGTAGTAAACGAGGTCGAGTCGACGCCTTAAATATGTGTGGGCCGCTTGGTTTTACGGGAACGAGGCAACATTTTGGGTTCGGGGACCAGTGGAGATATAGCACGTACAAAAAATTGTGGATGTAGGTTCGACCGAAAGGCAATGATGCATGGGCCCTGCATTTTGATATACCCGAGGCCGCGTGAAATTTGCTACTCTACTCAAAACTAGCAAGGTACACATGTATTGAACGCATGAGATTTCGAAACCAAATTATGAATAAATACACACTATAGCATGTAAAGCTTCGAGTCATATATGCATGATGTAGATGTTCGTTTAGTTCTTATAGTTCATCTCATTCAAAATCAATTAGTTTTATAAAAATGTTAAGATTCATGGGATTGTGCATTGTAAATCATAAAGTAAAAAACAAATAATGGCAATTCATTTAGAAAAAAAGAATCAATTATGATACAGAAGATTCTAGAACAAAGGAGAAGTGCTTGTGTTTTGAGGTTTGTGCATTATGCTTAAGTTCAACCATGGAGTCTTCTAAATTGTACATGTGGCAGATCTGGTGGAATGTTGATGATATCCAACGGCCAGTAGTGCTCGGATTTGCCCATCTCTGCACTGTCGGGTTAGCTTCATCCAGCGACCATCTTTCAAAGTTATTGTCACACTATATAGTTCTTGTGCCATAATTGCATGTTTTGGAAAAAGCTACTAGTGGGTTGTACTATCTATTTAGGAATAGAAGATGCATACATGGAAGTTGTAGGGAAAGAGATGACATGGAGCATCTCAATTCCTATGAGTAGGGATTGGAAAAGAGATGTCATTTGGTTCACATCATAGGAACTTTTCTATTGAATCTAGAGATGACATGTATCTCAATTCCTATGAGGAGGGATTAGTAAAGAGATGTAATTTGGTTCATATCATAGGAACTTTTCTATTGAATATACGCTAATGTTTATTTTCCTTTGAAATTAAGGGAGTATAGGAATCCATTCATATGAACCAAGTGGCTCTAAAGCTATAGAAATGATATCATCTTTATTTCCTTTGAAGTGTAGAGTATATGAATCTATTCCTATGAACCAATTGGCTCTAAAGGAAAAAAAATCCTATAAAAATCATATCATATAGAGTTCCTATGATATTCCTCGACACTAAAGGATGGTTGAAGTTGCTGCGGGTGATACGATGGTCTTTCTTTGTAGACTCCTCACCCATCTTTATAGTTACCTATCGAAGATGAATGAAATGATATATACAGGGTATTCTACATGTGCAATTTGGTACACGAAAACTCGGTAAAAGTTTGCGAGGTTCTAATTTTCAATAACGCTATGTGCACTGCATTTCGGAACGGAGGGAGCATATGGTAGTTGCTAACACTCACGTGGAAGATTTGTGTGTAGGAGGAGTGGCTGTTCTGTTAAATGACATGGCAAAACTGACACTGTCGGATGCCGATCTAACGGTTCTTACGACGTTCGTCAGGAAAAGGCTTGTGGAGAATGTTTGTCGGATAATGATTTACGGACACATGCATTGCATTGATACGTGCCTCCTCTCTCTCACGCACACGCACCCTCACGAGTCACGACTCTCCCGAGTCCTCTCGCAGACTCGCACGTCGCATCCGTCCTCTATCTGTAGGTAGACGTCACGCACATACGTGCTCTTCATACCCTACCCTCAGAACTTCTAAAAAACAAAAGACGACACGCACATTTTATTTTAGCTCACACGTCACACACTTATACTATTACTCTTGCGGCAAACATTCTTTGGGCATAGTATATATTGTACTCTCACGAAGAGAAGCGGTGCATGCACGCACTAGTTCTCTCACACCCACTCGCGGGTACACGTAGGAGCGCATTTTTCTGAAGCAGGAGCCTTAGTGCTTGCTTTACTAGGGTTCCTCTCGTTCACTCTCTCATGCTCTCCAGATCCAAGCAAGACATAGGTGGCCACACTCTCTCTCTCAGCTCACGGCTGGTCACAAATCCAGCCGGACAACCTCGACCGGGGCAGGGGGTGTAGGTGCATCGTTCACGCTGTCGTCGGCAGCGAGGGAGGAGACCAACGGCTGCCCGCGCGTCCTGATCGGTGGCCGTGCCGTTCTCTCTGAGAGAGCGCCGGCTCGGGAGGGCCTCCAACCCCTTCTTCCTCCCTGCGGTATTGTGGCCAAGATGCGGCCTGCCGATGCCGTCTTTGCCACATGCCGACGACCCTCAGGTATATATTCCTTCGAAACCTGCCTTGCTCTACTGCCCCAGCTCTTCCCCCTTCGTGTGGATCCTTTTCTACTTCTGTCCACTGTTACAAAGCCACCTAGACTTCTACTATTATTAGAAGTAAAGCTAGTTCATACAGTGAACTCAAAGCGTTGGTTCAAACAGGGAAGAAAGTGGGAAAGCTGTAGCATGAATCTAGGACTTGGTTCTAAGAGGAAACGGGGGAAAGTAGTAATATGTGTCACTGTTTAAATAACCGTATTTCGTATTTGCGCAAATAGGGATGTCTGTCTCCATATCGTTTCGGGATGTCTGTCTCCGTATCGTTTTTATCCGCGCAATCAAAAGCACACACCTCAGTTTTAGTACAACTACACAAAATGAGATGGCTATCCCTCGTTGCCGTCGTCTAACCTCCCGTCTTCAAGGTATCCCTACATTGGTAGTAACTAAGGTAGAATGACCAACGCAATCTAAAAGAAGCTGATTCGTACGTTTTACTTCCTGATTGCAGTGCAGGGACGAACGAAAACAACCGCATCCTAGTCCGGAATGCACTTTCTACCAGTTCATCCATGGACGAGGACTAGCTGGCACGGCTGCACGACAGTTTTTTGGACAAGTGCGCGGACAAGAGGCATTGTGGACTACTTATTTCTGCAAATAGCAGTGCTTAAATTTAGTGGAATGCACAAGCATTTCAGCTGGTCAGTACACTGCATGGTTCAGTTCAGCATTCCAGCTAAGACCACAATTATAATTGTTTATTCTGGAATGAGAGAACCTAACCCTGGATGGTGGCAACAAGAAAAAACCAGAGTGAACTCCAGGAAATTTAAGCCTGCCGGGAGGCCCTTTGCTCAGAGAAGCCTTGCTTGTTTTTTCCTGATTTGTAAACCTTCTCACAACTTTGTCTTTTGCTGTGAACTAGTATATGTTTGTTATGTTCTATGAATCATTGAGATGTATAAAATTGCTTAACTTATGCTTTTCAAGATTTTTATGAAGACAAGTTTAATTGTGAGTGTTCCACATGAGCGCTGGACTAGCGTGTGAACGTTTGGAATTTATTACATTGTGGCCTCAATTAACTGCATGAACCACTATAACAAGATACATAGTAGTTGCTTATATGTCAGACAGCAGATTGTTGATTGTTAGCTGGTCAATAGCCTAGTGTTGAAGCGAGCTGAGCCAATGTGTCGTGTTTTGCACAACTGCTTACAAGTGGGGTAGCACCAACAGTGTTTACAAGTACTTATGTATACGTCAACGCACGGTTCTCGAACGAGTGCTCTATTTCATCAAAACACACACTGCTCGTATGATAAACTGTGACAACTTATGTCTTACCATGCCATATTCATGAAAAAACTAGTGAGGACGTATCTGTTTCGGCAACAATTACGATGGTTCTCACATGATTCACGGGCACACAAAAGTAGCAGCAGTTCCCATAGACGGATTCAAACAGAGCACTAGCCCCAGAGGGGTCGATAACAGGCAAGGTTCGGATAATTAGACACAATCCAAACTACTATTAAACACTAGCTGGGGCAACTATTTCATGCCTCGATCTAATTTGGGCTGGACACAAGACAAACCTTGCCATGAACATCATCGAGGACGTCCCGCAGCAGCTCAATCCTGTGAACCTTCATGAAGACAACCTTGTGGCCTTGCCACTGATAAACTTGTTTGTGGAGGCATGCCACGTCATCTTCCTGCGTAAGCTTGACAAGAACAGTATGCCTCACAAACGAAGGAGTAGCTTTGAACTTCTTGTGCTTCAGTACACCCTGGACAACACGCCTGACAACAGTGAGGCTGGAATACAACTCTTCATTAGTATAACCGCAAATGGCTTCCAGGATCCAACAGCCTAAGAACTCTGTTTTCCCAGTGCGTATATTTAGGTCGTCCACCTCATAGCGAGTGACATGCACAACCACACAATCCTTGTCTGCATCAGGGCTCTAATTGAAACAGAAACAAATTCTGAATTACTTTTCAGTATAAGAGCCACAAGTTATTTAAACCACTATGTATAGCATGGCATGGAAGCTAATAAAATTTTGCATTATTAATCACCACATACTTCCTTTTCTAAAAAAAATCACCACATACTTAGATGAAAAACCACAATCGAGATTGGCAAAGAAGGAAATCACCTTGGGCAGC
>LT934114.1:174319034-174329085 GCA_900231445.1 Triticum turgidum subsp. durum | reverse complement strand
CCGCCGACCTCCTCTAGCCTCCACGGGCTCATGTTCATCCAGCCTCCACCGCGCGTTACTCCACCGGCTACTGTTAAACCACCCCTCCACGTGCACCCCTCCACCGTCTACTGTTCATCCAGCCCTCCACACCACGGGGTCCTGTTCAAACACCCCTCCACGGCCACCCCTCCACCGTCTACTGTTCATCCAGCCCTCCACACCACGGGTTCTTGTTCATCCAGAGGCAATGCCACCGCTCACTGTTCATCCAAACCCCCACGCAACGCTCACTGTTCATCCCAGAGGCAGCATCGACCGGCTTCAGTTAGCAGCAGTAGCGAAGGAATTGCTCCATCGGGTTCAGTTAACAGCCATCGATCGATCCCTCGGGTTTAGTAACGCGTAGCCTGCAGTGCAATCGCTCGGGTTCAGTTAGAGCCCAACACCTCGCTCGGCTTCAGTTAGAGCCAACGCCTCGCACACACGCGTGACCAACAACTACCCGAAATTTTCCTCCCCCTCGCTTCTACCACGGTTTTTTCCGTCATGGACGGCCCAAAGAATGTCATGCAGCTGCGTCTCCGGCCCGCCCAGGATGAAAAGCCCATTTTGTATCATGATTTTTTGTCATAGAAGTAGGAGCCCACCATATCTATGATGATACCAGGTTTTGTCACAATTATCGTCATAGAAGTGTCATATGTATGACAGAATTTTTTTTCGTTCGGCCCAAAATGTCATGGATGTGTCTTTTCTTTATAGTGCTCGTCCCTCACCACCGTCATAAACTTTTCGTTACCCCGCACCTTGTTCCTCTCAAGCATAGCCGTCTTTTTTTAGAACAGCATAGCCATCTTAGAAATCGAACCGGCTTCGGTCCAATGTCAGAAACCACACCCTTAAATACCGAGCTTTGCTAGACACACAGACGGAGTTTTACGGGCTTTCATGGATTGCCAAACATGGCATCATTTAATTGAGATTAAAGGAAGGAAGGGCCCCACCCTCCCTGAAAATCAGGGGGCGGAGAAGTTAATTAGCACTAAGGCCTCTGTAAAAGCCCGTTGTTTGCCCGTGAGTGTAGGATTATTGTTAAATACTCCCTGTCCCGCAGCCGAAGTGTTGCCTAATCGCAAGACACCACCGGCTAGACACGACAACGACAACATAGACACGACCCCGCTTTCTTCTCCCCCAAGCCGCAACCCCGGTTCGAACCACGCATGGAGATCTCATAGGTATGTGGCGGAGGAGGATTCTTGGTAGTTTCCTAATGCAACTCGTGGTAGTTTAGCTTCTCTCTCGATATGTCGTGGGTCGCGACCTTCCGACTGGCCTTCTGAGTCAGATTGTTGATCGTCCGGCGCCCAAGTAATTAGTCTCTGATGCTGTCTAATCACGGAGTCAGCGCGCAACATTGTAAGCTCATTACCAACTTCCCCTGCTTGTTATCGCACCCGACGGGAAAAGAGGCGTGCTACCTGTTCCTTATTGATGTAGGGTGGAACCCTAGGGGGCGATCTTTCTCGATTTGGAGGGGGATTCCCGAAGAACATGAGGGAAAACACGAGGGGAAATGAGAGGAAACACTCAAATCAACAAGAAACGGTTACACATGTGCTAGATCCACATACACACGGAGATATACATGATCAAAAGTCAACGAAAGAAGATACAAACGGTAGCTAGTTCATCCCAATCCGTGAGGAGGTGAGGTCTTGAATCCGAGATGGATCTTCCCTAGATGGGGTCTTGAATCCACTACTCACATGGAGGTCTTGAAATCCATGGGAGTGGTCTCTCTCTCTCTCTCTCTCCCTCTCTCTTAAGAGTAGAGTAGGTAGGAGCAAACCTCACATACAAATGAGCTATCCTATTTGCTAACCGTAGCTAGAGCAAGGGGGAGGAGTATATATAGGCTAGTCCACGAAGGGGTAAGTGAGAGGAGCGATACATGGGCCTTGGGCCCTGCCTATGCGCGTAGGCAGGCGCCGGATGTCCGGGGCAGGGCCAGATGTCCGGCCCAATGGTGGTCAGTCTTCGGGTAGCCTCGGGTCTCCTTCTATCGGATTTCTGGGGGTAGGCCGGATATCCGGCTGCTTATGTGACGCCGGATGTCCAGGCTGTCACCGGAGGTCCGTCTGCTGATGCTTTTTGGTCGTCTGTTGGTGCAATTGTTGGGCGGCTACATAGGCGATGTTCGGCCCTTGGCCCGAATGTTTGGCTGTTGTAGCTTCAGCAGACTCGTCTTCTTTCGTTGTTGCTTCCATGCTTCCCTCGCGGATGGCGTAGTTGTACACTTGCGCTCGCACTCCTCCTCGTCATCCATGGTGCTCCGACAATACCTATGTATGCACATGAGTGGAGTGTCAAGTAGTATACCATCCTCAAAGGGGTCAAGTGAGCACGTGTAAAGGAGATGATTAACCTTTATGTATGTGAAGTAGATGTCACATGTGCCACTTGCCAAATGGGCTCTTGACATGGTGATGTCCGTAGGATGCTATGCATCATCTCTCCCCCCCGGGAAAGATCCGACCTCAAATCAAAAACCAAATCACCATGGGAAAGATATGGCTTCGCCGTGTAGAAGTGGACGTTCACCAAGTACTCATCATCTTCAAGCTTGAAATGGGCACTCTTCAATGTCGCACTGTCTAGTGATTCCTTCAAAAATAGTAAGGACAACAAACACTTGGAAAAACAAATGTGGTTAGCGTTAGTGCAAAACCAAGCATTCAAGAGGTGATTCACCAAACAAGTGTTGTCATCAAGCATAGCATATGGTGTGACAAAGGATTGTGACATGGCATGTAAGCATATAAATTGAGCATAATCAAGGACATGATGGAAACAAGCATGTAAATGCGAGGTAGTGATGTAAATATGTGTGTCAAGAGAATAAGCATCTACCTCATTATCATGGCAATCATGCATAAAGTGCTCGACAAATGGTCGATGGAAGGCATAAGAATTATTCACAACATCAAAGAAGATGAGATGTCTAAACACATGGGACAAGTGCAAGAGAATCCAAGCATAACGTGCATAGGGTGTAGTGAATATAGTGTGGCACTCAACACAATAGAAAGAGCAATTTTTCATCATGTGTGAGCCAATCAAGTCAATCATGTGACAAGCAATGGGACATGGCATATTTGAAGAAATGACATTGGTGCAACCAAACATATGATATGAGCAAGTAATCCACAAGTCGGATGCAACACACAAGGCATATATATTATGAGGCATGGAAAGGTGAAAATGACAAGTCAAAGCAAGATCTCTAACATGTGTGTAATCAAGTAGTCCGAGATGACCAATAAGTCTGATGGTGCAAGCAACACAAGTAGTATGATCCGCAATATCATCCATGCTCAAGAAAGATGTCACCTTGAAGGCATGTCCTTGTGCATCCTTCGCAATGCCGAAACCCAAGCAAAAGCGGTGTAGAAGCGATTTGTGGTATAATGTACAAGGCTCACTCTCAAGAGCTCGAATGGTCAACTCACGAGAAGTGGAAGTCGACACGAAGTCCAAGTATCCTAAGCATGCACACAACAAAACAAAGAACGTATGTGCATGGTAGATAAACACATCATCCATCATGATGGTTCTCTTCTCTCGCACATAACCATAAGAAGCAAATGTGGATGAAGAATATGATGTAACAATCTTAAAGTTCATGACACTAGGCATATGGTGAAAAGAAGGAAGACAAACATGCTTCACAAGAAATATGTCAAAATAAATATATGCGAGAATGCTATGGGGGCAATCTCACTACCAAGGTTAAAATCATTGTTGCACTCAATACATGGCAAATCATCTAGCATGAGAGAGGCAACATATGGAGATATATGACAACATGTAATAGCAAACATGTGCAAAGCATGGCAATAGTGGCTATCAACCGCATGAAATGAGAAAGTATGAATCATTGGTGATGCAACATAAGCAAGCATAGAAATCATGCCGTGCAAACTAGTGGAGCGAAGATGCAACACACTAGAGGAAATCATGGCAATCATGTCATGTGAGCAAATTGTAGGCATAAGCACTGCACATGACATATCACAAGCATGGGGTAACAAAGCAATCATGGCAAAAGAAGCAATATCTACACCAAGCTTGCAAATACACATACAAGTACTAGAATCAATCATCATGTGTAATGCAAAGCATGGGTCACAAATGCATGGCAAAGGCTTAGGAATGAGCATATCATGCAAAGTGAACATGACAAGATGGGCATAGAATATGTAGTGGACAATAACCCATAACCATGTGAGGGCCATGTAGAAAAAATGCGCGAAGTCTTTGTGCGAAGGGAATGGTGGAAATGATAATCCACGGAATCGCAAATCATCATTGCTCTCTAG
Source organism: Triticum turgidum subsp. durum (assembly GCA_900231445.1). NCBI lineage: Eukaryota > Viridiplantae > Streptophyta > Magnoliopsida > Poales > Poaceae > Triticum > Triticum turgidum. The sequence continues at coordinate 174,324,721 of LT934114.1, read as the reverse complement.
AGCTCGTTTCATCAAATCATGGGAGTGTGAAGTTGGCGAGTATTCATGGTACCTGCACAAAAGAGGCACAAACCAAAGAAATTGTGTGTGTGGTAAGTGTACACATCATCCATCATGATGTGCATGTGCATGTGTGAGTTAGCACAAGATAAGCATCGCTCAAAGAATTTTGATCCAGGGTATAGGAACATGCCATCCATCATGAAAGAATAGCTATTTTGTATGACATGCTGGGGACACAAATTGAGCATGCAATTATAAGGCACAATGATAGCATTTTTATTTGTGGGATGCATATGGTGCACACAATCATGGGAATCATGCAATGGATGGGATGAATCAAAATCTCCTAAAATGTATGAGGAAACAATGGGGGTCTCCTCATGAGCAATATCAGAAACATCATATGGAGAATATGGACAACATCCAAAACAAGGCATATCCGAAGCTAGGTGGTCATGGCATGGCATGTGATTGTGATTATGCAAAGGGAGCATATCAATATCATCACAAGAAAAACAAATGCCAATAACCATGGGCTTGTCATCTATGCCATATGTGCAAACTGGGTTTATTTTAATGGCATATGCAAGTTACTACGATGAGATTGCAAATATGACATATGGTTGATCTCATTCATAGCATATGACAAGTCAAGCGGATTATCAAACATGATGTGACCAATAGAATTATCACAAGAAATCCTATGTAACATGGCATCACAACTAATAGACTCCACATGGAAATCATCAGACTCATCATAAATGGGTAAATCATCACATGGGAAGTCGCACTAGCATGAACCATGGTAATAGGTGAATCACCATCATGCAAGAAATCAATGTCAAGAATGTCCACTAGTGGGACAATAGCATCACCTTCGCCTATGTTACCTTCTTCATTCCACTATAGTGGTGTAGGTGAGGTGGGAAAGACCAAATGGTGGTCATCTTCTTCTTGATGGAACCATGTGGGGGTGCATCATATTCCACCATGGCCATCGTATTGTCCAAAGGACGAATTCATCGAGGATCGGCGCGTCATCATATATGGGACCTAGAACCAAATGAGAAGACACAATATAGGTAGAGGTTAAGTCGTTAGAGTTCAAAATGTCCTCACATGACCTATCAACTATCACATTCTCTCTATGTGGTGGCTCACTCACTCCCTCAAAGTTGGTGCACTCAAACTCACATATGGTGGAGTCACTCATCTCACTCAAGTGGTGGGGGTTGTGGCTCTCCGCACATAGGAATTGGGGCAAATCATCATATATGGGGCTAGTGGTGAAATCACTCTCCGCTCTCAATATTGTGGCACAAGTCACTCAAGTTATCATACGTCGTCATGGTCGAAGGGAAAATCCCATTCTCAACCATCTCGTCACCGTCGCCGTTGATGAAGGCCGAAGATGGCACATCATCACTCTTGCCTCCCAAGATGGAAGCATCATCCTTGCTCGTCACCATGTTGCTCACCTCCAAAGCATGTTCCTTGAAGGTCTCCGTAGTCGTAATCATCGTCGTGCCTTCTTCAAAAAGAGTCGTGGTAGACTCAGCATCATCAATGGCACAAAGAGGGATGGCGGTGAAGTCTTGGAGCTCATCAGGCTTGGACATCTTGGTGGTACTATCCTCATGCTCGTTGTGGTGGAGCTTGGTCGCGAAGTGTGCTTGGGGTGGAGAAGCCTTGGCCTTCATGTGTTCTTGTTCCGCCTTGAGAGCACCAATGTAGTTGTCGTCGAGGGACTTGTAGTTCTCGAGGAAGATAGTCTTGGAGATGTCATTGTTCAATCCCATCATGAAGTGGAACTTCATCCAAATGGGGTCGTCTACACTGGCTCGTCGCAAGGCTTTTTCATATCCTTGAAGTACTCGTCGAGGGACTTGGATCCTTGGATGGTGTTGTCCAATTGGCGTTGAAGTTTTTTCGTGTAGGTGGAAGGCACAAACTCTCCCCGCATAGCTTTATTTGTCTTGGGCCAACTCATGTCAAAGGTTTTCGAAGGTGTGTGAAACCACCATGTCGACGCATAGTTGTGGAAGTTACTTGTGGCACACTTCACTTGATCTTTGGAAGGGACTTGATGTAGCTTGAGGTAGTCGACCATCTTGCGCTCCCACATGAGATACTCCTCAGGATCTTAAGTCCCATAGAAAGGAAGCTCGTGGTCGGTGTTGAGGTCGTAGTAGCTCATGGAAGTCATGGACTTGAGCTTGGGGAGATTCTCTTGAGCGTAATCTTGAGGTGCTTGTGGGCGAATATGTCGCATATCCAAAGGTGAAGATGCCTTGAAGTCGCTAGGCAAATATGCCAAGGTAGATGGTGAAGTCATAGAGTGGTGGTTGGTGTTGAGCTCTTGACTTTCACGTTCTCGTCGATGATGGTATCGATACCGATGTGACCTTGTCGGAGATGGTAGCTCGGAAGCATGTGCACTTGAGCATGTTCTCGAAGATGAGGAAGATCTCTTGGCAAACTTGATGAGGACTATGAGCTCCTCCTTGTGAGCTTGCATCTTGGCGTCGATGAAGTTTTTCATGGCTTCGAACTCGCCGTTGTTGGTGTTGACCGAAGTAGATGTGCTTTGCCTATCCATCACAAGACTCGAGCAAATGTGAGTGGAAGAAAGGGAAGAGCTATACCAAATGTACCTTACCCAATGTTGAAGATGGATCAATGATCACTCAATACTGTATTATGGAAATAGCACAATTGGTACAGGATCTTGTCAACCCGGGTTAATAAAACTGAGAAAATTAACTCGGAAAGAAATTTTTTGGAAGCCTCACACCTACACAAATAAAGCTTATGGAGTGGCTTGGTGAGAATAGCGGCAAAAAAAATTGATGCAATTGTTAGCAAGAGTCAATAATGTTGAAAGAGTTTCACAAATTCGCAAGTGAAACAAGTAGACCAAGAGTAATGAATGGCACACAAAAAAACACACACGGATAGATGAATGGGGTCGTGCAACCAAGGAATGAACACAAAATGTGGAATCCATGGAAAATGCTCGTGTTGCACAACTCAAGAGATACGCTAGCACGATTGCTCAATAGGCAGATACGACACTTGTGCACACCCTAGGAAAGACAAAACTTATGAACTTTCTATCCCAAGTATGTTATATATGTATGGTTCACAATGTTGTACTCATGATGATCCAAGATGATCACTATTATGATATGCAATGTGGTATGATGCTATGGTTCTTGCTTACAAGCTCTTTGTTTTTCTCTTTGCTTAAAACCTTATTCTATTTTTTTTGTTATGGTCACTATGCGGAATGCACAAACCAAGATAGCAATTGTGTAGATGCGGGAACAATTTTGTGACACAAGAGATGATATGATGATACCAAGATGATATGGTATGTATGCAATGGAAGGTGTGGATCGATGATCACTAATGTGCACAAGTAAGGTTGCCGTCAATACTCAATGGCTAGCATTGATAGGAAAATGACGCAAAATGGGCTCGGGGTTAACAATGCAACCGAGAATGTACAATGGTGTCGTGGAGATTACCATCGGTGCATACGGTTGGGGTGTCAAAATGATGAAGTGGTCGTTGTCGATGACGACCTCGTGGCGATGATGAGTGGCGGTGTTCTCAAAGAAGAACCGTTCCTAATTAGCCGAAACACCTTAGGAAACGAAAAAACCATGAACTCAAAGTCTCAAAGGCAAATGTCAAATGCTGGTAGCAGGAATGCGGTGGTGGTTGCGGAAGTATTGGTGGAAACCCGGTCAAAATGGGTTAAGGTGGCGGAAGAGTATGGTGGGGGCTATACACGTTGTCGGAGTTGAAGTCACACTCCTTAAGTAGCCTAAACACCTTAGGAGACACAAGCCACAACTCAAACAACCTCAATCAAAATGGGTTAGGTTGCGGAAGTCGGTGGTGGTAATGTAGGTGATATGGTGGAAGGCCTAGGCAAATATTCCAATGTTCCAAAGTTTTGATGGAGTCAAATGGTTATGGAAGTATTTTTGTGGATTGGGGATGTCAATAGCTTCAAAACGAGCTAAAGAACGTTAAACTCGGACTTCGGATGAATTAGTTATGGTCAAAACGATGAAACACGGGAGACTGAAATCCCAGGGGCAGGACATCCGGGGGTGAGGCCAGAAATCTGGGACCTGATGTCCAGAACCGCGCTTGGGGTCCGGGTGTCCGGGCCGATGATTCCAGATCGGGATTTGGACTTCAAAACTCGATCTGGGGGCGTAAATTGATGATTCCAAGGTCAAAATTGGGGAGATTTCATGGATGGAAAGTGAGGAAAATTGGGGATAAGCTGGATCCACTCGGAATACAATGAATCCATGGATCAAAATCAACAAAACATCATCAAACCAACAAATCACAAAAAAAATTGGGGGCTATTTTTTGTGGGGATTTTCGAAATTGGGCAAGAATAAAGCAAAATTAGGCTAGAAAACGAAGGGGAAGGCTCCAAATTCATAATCAACCTTGCTATAATACCAAAATGATGTAGGGTGGAACCCTAGGGACCGATCTTTCATGATTTGGAGGGGGATTCCCGAAGAACATGATGGACACACGAGGGAAAACACGAGGGGAAATGAGAGGAAACACTCAAATCAATGAGAAACGGTTACACATATGCTAGATCCACATACACATGGAGAGATAAATGATCAAAAGTAAATGAAGGACGATACAAATGGTAGCTAGTTCATCCCAATCCGTGAGGAGTTAAGGTCTTGAATCCGAGATGGATCTTCCCTAGATGGTGTCTTGAATCCACTAGGGATCTTCTCACATGGAGGGCTTGAACTCCATGGGAGTGATCTCTCTCTCTCAAGAGTAGAGTAGGTAGGAGCAAAGCTCACATACAAATGGGCTATCCTATTTGCTAACCCTAGCTAGAGGAAGGGGGAGGAGTATATATAGGCTAGTCCACGAAGGGGTAAGTGAGAGGGGGGATACAAGGGCCTCGGGCCCTGTCCATGTGCGCAGGCATGCACCACATGTCCGGTTGGGGGCCGGATGACCGGCCTCTCATGAGGCGCCAGATGTCCGGGGTGGGGGCGGATGTACAACTCGATGGTGGCCAGGGGTGGCCTTGGGTCTCCTTCTGCCGACTTTTTGGGGGTAGGCCGGATGTTTGGCTGCTTATGTGACGCCGGATGTCCAGACTATCACCAGAGGTCCGACTGTGACGCCCAGATAATCAAGCTACAGTAACCTCTGCTAATGATGCCTCATCACCACTCTTATTGTTGTAAACCTCGCGATGATTCAATCCCTTCGAATTCAAATTTCAAAATTAAAGCAAACAATAAAAGTTTTTCAAAATTTAAAACAAAAGTGTTCGGGAGATGCCATATTTTACATACGTCAATATGGTGTAATAAACACAATTTTATAAACTGCCTAAGTATTTTAAAATAAATAAAAACAGAAAAGGAAAATAAATAAAAGAAAGAAACTAACAAAACAAAAAAAAGAGGGAACCCCCTCCCACGGCCTACTGGCCTAGTTGGCCGGCCCATTCGGGCGCAGGCCCATCCGGCCAGCCCACTGGCCCATCCGGCCCCCTCACTCCCTTAACCCCCCACTCCCCACCGAACCCTAGCCCCACCCGCGACACCCCCCACTCCCCTCACGATCCCCTTCTCCTCCCCCCACCGATCTGGATCGGGATCGGCCCC
>LT934114.1:174296980-174310400 GCA_900231445.1 Triticum turgidum subsp. durum | reverse complement strand
CGCCGGCCCCCAGCGCTCCTCCGCGCGGCCGCCTTTCCACAGGCCACGGCCGGCGCGCCCCGCTTCGGCCCTGGCCTCGCCGTGGCCACCGCCCCCTGCTCCGGCGCCTTGCCGGGTCCGCCCGCACCTGGGCGTGCGCCCGCTCGGGCCGCGTCCTGCGCCCGCGCCCGCTAGGCGGCGCCCGATAGGCCCCTGTGCCTATGGCATGTGGGGCCCGCCCTGGAACGTTTTTTTTAAAAAATAATAAAATTGAAAAAATATATATTAAATAAATAAATAAATAATAACTAAAATGTTTAAAATATTAATTAATTAATTAATTAAGTTAATTAATCCTGATTAGATTAACCTAATCACTAATTAAATTAACTAATCCCTAATTAACCTAATTAGAGGTTGACAGGTGGGTCCCCCTGGACCCACATGTCAGGTTGACCAGATCAACGGTCAACGTTGACTGTGCACGTCAGCATGACATCATGCTGATGTCATAAATCCATTTTCGAATTAATTAAATAATTGATTAAATTCCAGAAATTAATAAAATCTTTAGAAAATCATATCTTTTAATCCATAACTCGGATTAAAATATTTTCAACATGAAAGTTGCTCAGAACGACGGGACGAATCCGGATACGCAGTCCGTTCGTCCGCCACACACCCCTAACCTATCGAACCAGCAACTTTCCCCCTCTGGCTCCTCTGCCCGAAAACACGAAACACCGGGGATATTTTCCCGAATGTTTCCCCCCTTAACCGGTACCACCTCATACCACGCTAGGGCACGCCTAGCATCGTTACTTGTCTTGTCATGCATCGATATGCATCTGTTTACATGGTATTCATTGTTTCTTCCCCATTCTTCTCTCCGGTAGACTACGAGACCGACGCTGCTGCTGCCCAGTTCGACTACGGAGTTGACGACCCCTCTCTCTTGCCAGAGCAACCAGGCAAGCCCCCCTCCCTTGATCACCAGATATCGCCCATTCTACTCTATACTGCTTGCATTAGAGTAGTGTATCATGTTACTGCTTTCCGTTATACCTATCCTGATGCATAGCCTGTCCTTGTTACTACTGTTGATACCTTTACCTTCAATCCTATATGCTTAGTATAGGATGCTAGTATATTCATTTGTGGCCCTGCATTCTTGTCCGTCAGCCGTGATCATTCGGGAGGTGATCACGGGTATATACTATATACTTTATACATGATACATGTGGAGACTAAAGTCGGGTCGGCTGGTGGAACACCCGCGAGTGGATCTTTGTGGCGGAGTGACAGGGCAGGTTGAGACCGCCTAGGAGAGAGGTGGGCCTGGCCCTGTTCGGCGTTCGAGGATACTTAACACGCTTAACGAGATCTTGGTATTTGATCTGAGTTGGCTACGAGCCTATACGCACTAACCATCTACGCAGGAGTAGTTATGGGTATCCCGGCGTCGTGGTATCAGCCGAAGCACTTCAGATGTCAGTGACGGAGCGGCACGCGCCGAATTGGACTGGAACACCACTAGGCTAGGTCTGCTTTCGGCCACCCACGCAACGTGCAGGTGTGCTCAGGGCGATGGGCCCAGACCCCTGCGCGCTTAGGTTTAGACCGGCGTGCTGGCCTCTCTGTTGTGCCTAGGTGGGGCTGCGACGTGTTGATCTTCCGCGGTCGGGCATGACCTAGGAAAGTGTGTCTGGCCAAATGGGATCAAGCGTGTTGGGTAAGTTGGTGCACCCCTGCAGGGAAGTTAATCTATTCGAATAGCCGTGATCTTCGGTAACATGACGACTTGGAGTTGTACCTTGACCTTATGACAACTAGAACCGGATACTTAATAAAACACAGCCTTCCAAGTTCCACAGACAACCCGGTGATCGCTTTTCCACAGGGCGACGAGGGGAGGATCGCCGGGTAGGATTATGCTATGCGATGCTACTAGAGATGCTACTTGGAGATGCTACTTGGAGATGCTACTTAGAGATGCTACTTGGAGGACTTCAATCTACTCTCTTCTACTTGCTGCAAGTCGAAGGCTGCCGGAAGCGTAGTCTTCGATAGGACTAGCTATCCCCCTCTTATTCTGGCATTCTGCAGTTCAGTCCACCGATATGGCCTCCTTACACATATACCCATGCATATGTAGTGTAGTTCCTTGCTTGCGAGTACTTTGGATGAGTACTCACGGTTGCTTTCTCCCCACTTTTTCCCCCTTTCCTTTCTTTCTGGTTGTCGCAACCAGATGCTGGAGCCCAGGAGCCAGACGCCACCGTCGACGACGACCCCTACTACACCGGAGGTGCCTACTACTACGTGCAGCCCGCTGACGACGACCAGGAGTAGTTAGGAGGATCCCAGGCAGGAGGCCTGCGCCTCTTTCGATTTGTACCCCAGTTTGTGCTAGCCTTCTTAAGGCAAACTTGTTTAACTTATGTCTGTACTCAGATATTGTTGCTTCCGCTGACTCGTCTATGATCGAGCACTTGTATTCGAGCCCTCGAGGCCCCTGGCTTGTATTATGATGCTTGTATGACTTATTTATGTTTTAGAGTTGTGTTGTGATACCTTCCCGTGAGCCCCTGATCTTGATCGTACATATTTGCGTGCATGATTAGTGTATGATTGAATCGGGGGCGTCACACCGACGGCTGATGCTTTTCAACCTTTTGTTGGTGTAGTTGTTGGGCAGCTGCACAGGTGCTGGATGTCCGGCCGCTGTAGCTTTAGCAGCTCCGTCTTCTTCCGTCATCACTTCCATGCTTCCCCCATGGATGGCGTAGTTGTACACTTGCGCTCGCACTTGATACGTCTCCAACGTATCTATAACTTTTGATTGTTCCATGCCATTATATTATATGTTTTGGATGTTTAATAGGCATTTATATGATATTTATATTATTTTTGGGGCTAACCTATTAACCGAGGGCCTAGTGCTAGTTTTTGTTTTTTTTGCCTATTTTAGAGTTTCGCATAAAAGGAATACCAAACGGAGTCCAAACGGATGAAACCTTCGCGATGATCTTTCTTGGATCGAAAGGAAACCAGAAGACTTGGAGATGAATTCGGAGATGCAACGAGGCGGCCACGAGGCAGGAGGGAGCGCCCATGGGGTAGGGCGCGCCCCCTACCTCGTGGGCCCCTCGTAGCTCCCCTGACCTAGTTCCTTCGCCTATATATACTCTTATGCCCTGAAAACATCCAGGGGAGCCACAAAACCACTTTTCCACTACCGCAACCTTCTGTACCTGTGAGACCCATCTATGGACCTTTTCCGGCGTCCTGCCAAAGGGGGATTCGATCACGAAGGGCTTCTTCATCAACACCATTACCTATTTGATGAAGCGTGAGTAGTTTACCACAGACCTACGGGTCCATAGTTATTAGCTAGATGGCTTCTTCTCTCTTTGATTCTCAATACCATGTTCTCCTCGATGTTCTTGGAGATCTAGTCGATGTAATATTCTTTTGCGGTGTGTTTACTGAGATCCGATGAATTGTGTTTTTATGATCAGATTATCTATGAATATTATTTGGTTCTTCTCTGAATTCTTATATGCATGATTTGATATCTTTGCAAGTCTCTTCGAATTATCGGTTTAGTTTGGACGACTAGATTGATCTTTCTTGCAATGGGAGAAGTGCTTAGCTTTGGGTTCAATCTTGCGGTGTCCTTTCCTAGTGACAGTAGGGGCAGCAAGGCACATATTGTATTGTTGCCATCGAGGATAAAAAGATGGGGTTTTCATCATATTGCTTGAGTTAATTCCTCTACATCATGTCATCTTACTTAATGCGTTACTCCGTTCTTATGAACTTAATACTCTAGATGCATGCTGGATAGTGGTCGATGTGTGGAGTAATAGTAGTAGATGCATAATCGTTTCGGTCTACTTGACACGGACGTGATGCCTATGTTCATGATCATTGCCTTAGATATCATCATAATTATGCGCTCTTCTATCAATTGCTTGGCAGTAATTTGTTCACCCACCGTAATATTTTCTATCTTGAGAGAAGCCACTAGTGAAACCTATGGCCCCCGGGTCTCTTTTCCACTATATTGAATCTCTTTTACATCTAACTAGTTTCCAATCTACTATTTTGTAATCTTTTACTTTCCAAATTATAAACCAAAAATACCAAAAAATACTTTATCGTTTATCTATCTCTATGAGATCTCACTTTTGCAAGTGGCCGTGAAGGGATTGACAACCCCTTTATCACGTTGAGTGCAAGTTGTTGATTGTTTGTGCAGGTATTCAGTGACTTGTGCGTTGTCTCCTACTGGATTGATACCTTGGTTCTCGAAATTGAGGGAAATACTTACGCTACTTTGCTGCATCACCCTTTCCTCTTCATGGGAAAACCAACGCAAGCTTAAGAGGTAGCAACACTCCTCCTCGTCATTCGTGGTGCTCCGACAATATCTATGTATGCACACGAGTGGAGTGTCCAGTAGTATACCGTCCTCGAAGGGGTCAAGTGAGCAAGTGTAAAGGAGATGATTCACCTTTATGTATGTGAAGTAGATGTCACACATGTCACTTGCCAAAAGGGCTTTTGACATGGTGATGTCCGTAGGATGCTCCACATAACTTATTTTCCTTCAACTATTTGTTTTGCAAATCAAAGACAGAGATAGGATGTGTGAAATAGAAGACGAATATAGAATTAGCGCGCTCCTAAATGACCTCCCATAGCAAGTCTCTCATCTGCTAATCACCATGATAGACTTCCACAATGATGCTGGTCAAACAACAAATCAAATAATGAAGGCATACACAAATGCAATGAGAATATTGTTGTCTCATCCAACATTGACATGCGGTAGGATCATCAAGAGAGTGCACCTCATCTTCTACCTGTAGACGCTTACTTGTCCTCTATCGGCAATGCGGTCAGGGACGTCGTGAATAGTGGCGAAACTGGATGGCTCGAGTTCGCAGCGTGTGGTGATGTTGATTGTCCAAGTGATGACCAATTAGCCCTGTTCGGGCACCAACTCATGTCATTCTCCTTGGTGCGTTCAGAGCCTCACAAAACTAACCCTATAGAACCTTGCATTTTAAAACTCAGATGTCACCAATCTCCTCAACACTTGGAATAAACTTAAGCTCCTTTCCTTGAGATCCTGTGAATTGGCCCAAGAATTTGCCCTAGAGATTGATGCCCCACCTCAAAGCTCTACGCACTTGAACTTATCCGCTTTGGGTGCATACAAAGTTGACCTAACCTGCCTTCCTAAACCGAGGCAACTAATCTACGATACTTGGTACGGTGAAACACCTCCGGTATCTTTTGGTTGCGTTCCCCAGCTTGATCAAGTATGCTTGGCTTCTTCTGCCCTGTCTTGGCAGACACCATTTGCGTTGAGCTAGTGTTTATCTAGTAACAGCAACATGACGGTTCTGCATTTGAATTGTCGCACTGAAATGGTAAGCTAGCTTTATCTATTTATTTCAAATTCAGTGTATACTTGTATATTTAGATTTGCATTTCAACTCATCATGTTATATTATACCCTTCTTTTATGGTAGATTTGGATTAAACCCGAAGATCCACTATGCCTCAGACCTATATTCAGCAAACTAAGAGATGTGCATCTGTACAATATCTTTGCTAAGTGTGATCTGAATTGGACTATGTTTATCCTTGAAGGTGCACCCTCTATGGAGAACTTGTATGTAAGTCTGTTACTTCAGTTTTTTCATCATTTTGGCCTCGACATCTTACGCCTCAAGATATCTAGCATTAACCATCTACGAGAATTGTAACTCTAGTCTGTGAAAAAATAGTAAAAGTGTTATTACAGTCTTCTTTGGGACACATAAACTGGGAGAACTCATGGATTGTATGGGAATGATTAACAATCGTACAAGACTGAAAGGTAGAATAATTGTTCTTCAGAGATGTATATGGATGCTTCAAAGGAATTTTGCAGAGAAAGAGAGGGAGGTGCATGACACAAATAAATTTTCCTGTGAAATTCCTATGGGTTGTGACATAGTTCATTAATTTTGTAGGAAACTAAGAAATTAATTTTTCATGCATACATAAGAACTTTGTTTATAGAATTTTATTTCTACAAATTTCTTCAAAAACTCTACATTCCAAACAGGGTCTGACCTTTATTAGCAACCATACATTTACTTGGAAGATCTTGTTGCTATTGATCTGCCGCATTTTGAATACTAATAACGAGATTTATTGCAACTTCTAATGTAATCTTTGTTTTTCTTTTCTGGGTCCATGAAGTTATCTCGACATTCATGTAAACTCAGTAACTACGAGGCTAGTGCCAACAAGACCAACTTGGTGTGGGAAACATCCAACTTCAAGCACTTGAACCTGAAGTTGCTGCTGATGGAAGGGTTTGAGGAGGTAGAGAAGATGATGAATTATATAAGGCTTGTCATGGAACAAGCGGTCAGCTTGGAAAGAATTGAGTTGCCAGATAAAATCCCATGAAGGAAGTGCAATGCTATAAACCTTGAATTGCCAAAATTTCCAGTGGATGAACTTAGCAAGCAACGGGTTAGGGAAAAACTCTCATATGGTCTGTCTTCATCTGCAGAGATTATAATTGGGTGATGTATGTTAGTAACAAATAATATGTTGAGATAGAGATTCGGATGACTATGGAAGTACGAAATAACTTGATAAGTTCTTGGCACTACAAAACAAATGCACTTCCATGATGATATGTGTTTGTCACAGTAGGTCGCGTTTTTTGTCATGCATGTACATCCATGACGATTTTATGACAGAATCAAGATAGTTATACCTGTGCTGTTGTAGAAGTGTTCCCTGACATTACCAAAATTATCATCACGAAAGTGTCCACTTCCATGACGATAAATCGCGCGTCACAGAAGTGCTTTTGTCAAGGGTGACCGACACGTGGCATCCACCGTAATGGAACACAGTTAAGCTATCGGGTCGGGTTTTGGATCCGATAACCCGTTAACAGCCCGGACCAATGGGGATTTTCCACATGTAAAATCATCATTGGCTGGAGGAAACACGTGTCGGCTCATCGTTGGGACAGATGTCATCCACTCATTGGACAGAAGGCGCGTATGATACGTAAACACATGACACGGCCCAATAGAGGCCCATTCTTGTGAAAAGGCCGGCCCGTTTGACTTGTTAAAAAGGTGGCGGGCTGGCCCATGGAATGCCTGTTAACGGCCTGTTCGCATATAGCCCATTTACAACCCGCTAACCCAAGGCCCGTTACACCCTATCCGAATTAGGCCTAGTAGCGTCATCTGGGTCATCCAATATGATTCCAACCCGTTTGCACTTCTGGCCCATGTATGTCCCATGATGTCTTTCGGCCCATATGAGGCCCTTTGTAACTCTTGGCCCATTAACGACACGTGGTGAAACTGGCCCGTAGTGAACAGTGTATCACTTTATACCCATTAACGGCCCATGGTGAAACTGGCCCATAATGAACAGTGTATCACTTTATACCCATTAACGGCCCGTTATTCCGTTGGGCTGTTTCCAGCCCATGTTATCTTTTGGCCTTCTCAGAGCCCATTTACTCTTGGGCTCATTTCCAGCATTCGTTTACTTACGACCCGTTACTGTCATTTTCTGCTTGTGGGCTAAATTCAGCCCGAGGTTACAGTCGGCATGTTTTGTGGCCCGTTAATACGTTGGGCCGTTTTCATAGCATCATCAAATACGGCCAATTAACGACGGCCCATTATGGTTGGCCCATGAACAGACAATTCCAACTCTAGCCCATTTACGGCCATAATGCGGTCTGTTATTGGCCCATGTTTGGCCAACCGATCATATGGCCCGTACAAGGCCCATTGATGATATGGCCCGTAGAAGGCCCATTGTGTCTACGATCCATATAAGGCCCATTGTTTCTACGACACGTAGAAGGCCCATTGTTTCTACGGCCCGTAGGAGGGAAATGGTAACTACAGCAAATATGTAGCCCATGGTTATTGTGGCCTAGTTTTAAAAAATAGGTTATTGCGGCCACTAGCAAACCGCGGAAAAATAACTACACTGACTACAAGCAAAGAAATAAATAAGACAATAAGGAAATAAATAAGCAAGCAACTTACGCTAGGCTATCACGGCTATTACACATATTACATCTACCGGGCATCAAAGTTCGCCACCAATGCAAATATAGGAAACACAGCAGCATATAAACGCCGCAGCAAAACAAGTCCAGAACTGAAACCACTTCAGAAGAGCTCAAGAAACAATATCCTAGCTACCCATAATGCTGGCAAGATGCTTAGCAAGCTTATTAACTTTCTCTTGTTTGGCTCTTAAGTCCTCCAACACTTGTTGTTGCACCAGAAAGTATGCATCTGAATTCTGCAGGGACTTCCTCAGTCCTTCGGCTTCCCGTCGCATAACATTTGATCGATGTCTTTCAACTTGAAGTTGAGACCCAAGAAGCCGAACTGATTCAGGCAATGAGTTCGAAGAGATGGTGCCAGCAGTAGTAGCCAGTAACTCAAGCACTACATCAAGACAGGACTTTGGGGTTGTCTCGGTGTCTTCAATATAGTTTTTATCAGCTTTCTTGGAGACCAACAGGGATGTTTCACTATCTTGAACCTTATCTGCATTACTTCCTTTACCATTGCATAACGGGGTACTCTTCTCCAATATTTTATCCGCATTCCAAAAGAGAAACAAACAAACACATCACAGGTTTACAATGTAGTACATGAAACTCATTTTGGTAAACCAGTTCAGTAGTAAGGTGGACAGGATAACAACATGAAACAAACATATATCTATGTAGTATGATCACTGTATGGTCTATATCATTCTAGTTTATGTTGCCAAATCAAGATAGATACAGTTTGAATCATATCTATTTAAGACAAAGCAGCATAGACAGAATATAAGTGTGGGAAACTACACAACAATAACAACACTTGTAATGTGCATGTCATGAGAACATAACTATTTATTCAATTGAAACTGAAATCAAAATAGAGCAAGTTACAACAGCGAACAACCAAACACGTTAAAGAAATAGGTTTAAAACATACCTGTTGCACCATTGGAGTTTCAATTGCATCCTTCAAATTTGAAATTAGTTGGTATGAGTAAATACAGTGATGCAAGAGCAAAGTAGTATGAACCATAGCTACGGAACCTGACTTGAGAACAATTCTTCTTCTGCTTTAAGCGTTGACTTGGGGTTCAGAGTGGTGGTCCTCATGATTTGGGCACTGTAGTTGCCTTGCTAACTGCTCGTGTTTGGGTGCTCTGTGGTGGAGACAGTGCTGTGTCAACGGGAACTGGGTTACTATATGCTGGGGTTGGGGTTAGAAGGCGTGTAGCTGGTTCTCTGTCCAACTGGGTAGGGGTACAATCTACATGAGTGTGGGTTATGTGTTGTGGGGCTGGTTCTTGGGCAAGTACAACCGTGGTTCTATCTGCATCGACAGGTAGCACGATATTTTCTGAGGACCGTGTTTTTACTCCCACAGATAGTGCCATCACTCCCTCCAATTGAAATGGCTGATAAACAAGAAAAGTAATTGAATGTACAGACATTGTAAGATAGACAGGAGCAATGGATAGTAGGGAAGAAAACAAGGCATGAAATAATTCACATTTATGTTGTCTAACCAAACAGAATAGCAGGACATAATTTCACATATATGATGGCTAATTAAACAGGATATCATGACACAATTTCACATGTATGATGGCTAACTAAACAGGATAGAATGACATACTTCAAGATATGATGACTATGTAAACATGATGCATGATATAACTATACGATGTGTTTATTAAAGTGGTTGGCATGCCATAAATCACAAACATGCCGTCGATGGAAACATGATGGCATGATATAATTCACGGATAGAATGATATAATTTAAAATATGATGACTATGTAAATAGGATGAGATGATATAACTATATTATGTCTTTAGAAAATGGGTTGGCATGCCATAATTCAGATACATGCTGTCTATGTAAACATCATGGCATGACATAATTCAAATATATGATTTATATACTAAGGAAGTGAGCAGAGGTCAGTCGCATATATGATGTGTCAACTAAGGAGATGGCAGTCAATATTGTGTATATGATGTAAAAACTAAGCATTGCAATACAACATATGCATGATATGAGTAATATAACCCTACCAAGTTTGAGCATACACCTCAGGGGGATAATAGGACTGGTCATCTGCCTCTGAATCCTCCTCTGAAGAGCTATCTGTAACCAGCAAGATATCTGCTTCAGCAGGTAGCATTGTTTGCTCTGAAGACCTTGTTTTCACTCCAGATTTCTCCATCACCAATTCAAGTGGCTGATGCACAGGAAGAGCAGTTGAATATACAAACATTGTCAACAAAAGCAATGAGAAATACAAAAAAAGGACGGCATGATATAATTCACATATATGACGCTTGCCTAAACAGCATGGCATTGCATAATTCACATACATAATGCCTTGCAACAAGATAACATTGCATAATTCACATATATAATGTCTTGCAACAAGATGGCATTGCATAATTCACATATATGGTAATTAGGCACTAAACAGGTGGCATTCACACATAGCATGTCTAAACTAAGCAAATGACATAGAAATGCAAGATACCATACGCACGATATGAGCAACATAACCCTGCCAAGTTAGAGCATGCACCTCGGGGGGGGGGGGATATGACTGGTCATCTGTCTCTGAATCCTCCTCTGAGGAGCTATCGGTAACCAGCAAGACATGTGCTTCGTCAGATAGCATTGTCTGCTCTAAAGACCTTGTTTCCACTCTAGATTTTTCCATGACCATGCCGAATGGCTGATGCACAGGAAGAGTAATTGATTGTACTAAAATTGTTGACAAATTTAACACGTAATAAAAGAAATGATGGCATGATATAATTCACATATTAAGATGACTGGCTAACCAGGGTGGCATTGCAAAATTCACATATATGATGCCTGGCTAAACAAGATGGCATTGCATGATTCACATATACGATAAAGAAACTAAACAGATGGCATTGACACAAAGCATGTCTAAACTAAGCAGATGACATCTTTAATGTATATAGTAAGCAATGCAAGGCACCATATGCATGATATTACCAACATCAGCATGCCAAATTAGAGCGAAGACCTCACGGGGTAAATAGGAGTGGTCTTCTCCTTCTGAATCCCCCTCAGAACAGTTATCTTCCTCTTGATTATGATCCGAAATGGGTGGAGGGGGGCTCCCTTTGCGCCCACCATGGAGCAACGTCTGCATGAAATTGTATTGCCACACAAGGCTCGTCTCTTTTGCTCTACAAGATCAGTTCCATTGTGTACAATAACTGGCATGCATAGGAATAAAACATGGTGAGATTATGTAAGGGCTGCATGCACAAATCCAGAGTGATGGTAGCAAACTGTGGATAAACCCAAAACCAATGATAGTAGGCAGATAATAGCTTTAGTTAAAAAATATAGATAATGGCTCCTTTAATGTTTGTTTGCACCCAACATGAAACTCATAGTAGACACTGGAGATTAACCAGATAGTACTGATTGCTTCCCCAATATGTACCCCACAACCATTTAAAAACTCAAGTTTTAGCATTAGTTTGGACATGACTCGGAGTCTAATAGGTGAACACGACGATAATGTAGCATGTCATCATATTAAGCGACACATAACGTAAGCAGACACGGAAGAGTGCAACCTCTCTTGCGGACCCGTGTAGTCCTCAAGGTCATCTGCTCAGTTGATGATGGTAATGCAGTTGTCATGGCTACCGACGGCGGGGAAGAAGATCCGAGGCGGCGAAAGACAGTCTGGAGAGCGGATCCCTGCTGTGGTGAACCCTTTTGTCGTTGGAGCAGCTGAGATGGGGTGGAACACACCGCCGCAGGAGCAGGACAAACCACACAAGGTTTTCTTTGACACATATCTATAACAGAAGTAATTGAGTAAGGGCTTGTTTGAATTTGAGGATTCTAACAATGCAGGGATAGGAAATAGACAGGAATAGGATAGGAATGCACGTGCAAAATAGAGAATTTAAAAACACAGGATTTCTGCCAATCTGGGTGTTTGATTCACAACAATTGGAAGATCACAGGATGCAAAAAAGCATGGTGAGATTAAGTCAAACCACAAGAAAATGTACGGTTATAATGTTATTATGCTACTATCTCTTAGTCTTGTGCTTGATGAATAGTTATATGAAAAGGAGGACAAGTGGAAATTAGAATTCCTACGGTTTTTCTTTCAAGGAGACACTAAAGGAACAAATCCTACAGTTTTGTTTGCTCCATTCCTTTGCACCAAATTCATGAAAAGTACTACCATAGGAAACTTTCCAATTCCTATGTTTTTCATTCACTTTTCCTTTCAAGCACTGGAGATTCTAGTAGGAAGGCTTGAGCAAGGAAAATCCTACACTAAAAAAATGTTTTTGTGCTACTTCTATTACTTTGGACCCAGACCACTGCCATACTAGCTCAACTCCCAGGCCCATCGGCAAATGCATAGCTCAAATGCGCAGAGATAAATAATGATGGCGTTCAAGAGAGTCCATCACGGATAGCTAAGTTGCCTGGTACCTCAATGCTTGTCATATAGTAGGATAAAATAATCATATTTCCCGTTACTATGAGTGCTCAGTGGACAATATATATAATATGTAGAGTAAAAAAGAGATGCAACAAGTGTACAACCTCTTTGGCGAAGCCATGTCGATCTCAGTGTGATTGGGTTGGCCAGTGAGGATGCTCCGGCTGACTTGGCTGTCGGAGGAGGGGAAGAAGATCTTAGGCGTCTGGATATGGAGCCCGAGGTACTACTCCGCTGTGATGGAGGGTTTCGTCGTTGGAGCAGCTCCAGTGAGTTGTATGACGCCGAGGCTGGAGCAGGACAAGAGAGACAATGTTAACCTGACTGGAATTCTAATAGCATCTCCAATACATAACGTAAAATACATAACCACAAAGTGCTAGATGTAAAATACATTAGCTGCTCATCTCTAAACTTAACTGTCGAAACTGAACTTAACTGTCGTAACTGAATTTTGTTGCCGAAACTGAATTTTGCCGTCGAAACTGAACGCACTAGCAAGGTGAGGCTACACATCGGTCGACTGACTTTTTCATCTCTGGTCAGTCGATTTTGCAGCCGTTGGATACGAAATCAAGGGCATGTAGTTCATCTTCAACCTCCACCCCCCTGAGCCGCTAGCCACCACCGGCCAAACAGCAGCCCCCCGCCGCCCCAAAAACACTCCCCACCACCGGTCCACCGCCGCCTTGACCATCCCTCTAGGCCCCCCCGTGCCGAGCTTTTTCTCCAGCGATCCCCACGCCAATGCCCCGCCACCGCCGGCGATCACCGCCCCCACCCTGAACCCTAAGATAGATAGTGGGGTACCTCTCCGGCGAGCCCC
>LT934114.1:174283248-174296704 GCA_900231445.1 Triticum turgidum subsp. durum | reverse complement strand
CAGTCGACTGAAGTGTAGCTAAATCGGAGCAGCATTGCAAGCAAGAGCAAGAGCGAGAGCAGTAGCACGAGCAAGAGCACTAGTAAGAGCAGACCAGGCAGGGGACCGAGAGCAAGAGTAGAGCTGCAGTGTGAGCGAGAGCTAAAGCAGCAGCAGCTCCTACTGATGTGGACATCGCCGCTGAGGGAGCGACATCATGGAGGAAGTGGCCGGCGACGCCGCCGTGGATGGAGCCACGCCGTGTCGGCTTGGGACCGAGCGCCGGCAGCACCGTGAGATCGAATCAAGAAGAAAATATGGCGATTAGTGTACAACCTATTTGGTGGTGCCGATTAGGCCGCAGCTTCTTCCGAGGAAACGATGATGATGATGCTCTTCCAGTGGTGTAGATGAAGACGACGGTGTGGGAATGGAGGTGGCGAGAAAGACGAGGGGAACATTGGGGCAGCTCCTTGGAGGTGGAGGACGGGGTGGCTGAACTGGCGGGACGACGAGATCGACGACGGATCCTCATCCGGTACGAGGGATGAGGGATGTCGAGGTGTTGTTATGGACGACGTCGTCGGGGAAGAGGCTCCGGCTGGGTGGCGGACGGAGCAGGGTGTGGGGCTTCGTCGCGGGTTTTCGCGGCCTCGATGTACGAATGGGTGGGCGGATGGGAGGGTAGTGGGGAACCATGGCTTAGGGATGCGCTTGTCCGAAATGTGGGGTAAGTTGCAAAAGTACCCCCACCGATTTGAGGCGGTTCTTTCGGTTTAGGGGTACCACGGGCATTTCGCATGTCGGAATTTCACAGGAGGTGGGAATTTTCGCGCGCGTTGTAGTTTTGGAAAAGCAAGGGGCGGGTTGAGATGGAGGGAGTTGTCGGAGCACAACGAGACAAAGATATATCTTAAATATTTCGGGCTAACAAGACGTGGGTTAAAGAGGCGGGAGTTCCGTAGCACGATAGACAGAGACGCTAGCTTGAATTTTCGGCATAACAAGGCGCGGCTTGAAATTTCGGGAGAACAAGCTTAACGTGTACCCCCCAAAAAGATAATTTGCACCTCAACACGCACAACACACACACAAACACCATTTAGACTAGAGTAAGGTACACATGCATTGCACGCATGAGATTTGGCAACCAAATTATGAATAAATACCACATTATAGCATGTAAGCTTTGAGTCATATATGCATGATGTAGATGTTCGTTTAATTCTTATAGTTCATTTCATTCAAATCATCTAGTTTTTGTAAGAAAGCTAATCTATTTTAAGATTCATGGAATTGTGCGTTGTAAGACATAAAGTAAAAATAAATAATGGCAAATCATGTAGAAAAACATTTGGGTAATTCTGATACGGAAGATTCTAGAACAAAGAAGAAGTGCTTGTGTTTTGTTGTTTGTGCATTATGCTTAAGTTCAACCATGGAGTCTTCTAGATTATACATGTGGCGAAATCTGGTGGAATCTAGATGATATCCAACAGCGAGTAGTGCCCAAATTTGCCATCTTTGGACCATCGGATTCGCCTCGTCCAACGACCATCTTTCAAAGTTAAAGTTACCGGCACACAATATAAATATATATAATATAATATATATAGGGGTATAGATATAGATATGTGATGAGAAAGCCACCCATCATCTCCAATTAGAATAGTGTGTCCATGCACAGATGCGACGTGGCCAAATGATGTCTGCCATCGGTATCTCAAATTCAAATCAGTCTGACCTTGTTCAAAGTGTATACATTACAACATGCTCGTTTCCAAACCACACCTCACAGATCTCCGTTATATTCATGCATGCATGGGTTTCAAACATCAGGATCTCTTATTCAAGTATTTGAATTCAACTTTGCATTGATTATGACCTCACCTAGTCTTTTACACCCACACAGTCGTCTTCTCTTTATAATTGTACCACTAATTTTCTCTCGTGCATGCATGCACACACACTACCAATCGGCATTATCCATCGCACACATGCGATCTTTTTCTTCAGGTCGGTCTCTCATGAAGACACACACCCACACACATCCCCCTCTCCATCATATCGGGCATTCTTTATCTCTCACGTGTGCATGCGCAACGATTGATGTTCCTCTATGTATGTGTGTATATAGCTAGGTCTTTCATAGTTTTCCACACAAACCGATCAATCGATATATCTAGTGAGGTCTCACCCTGTTTCCCACGTGCACATCGATCAATCTATACCTCTCTATATAGGATTAACATATATAGCTAATACACCCACATTAATTATATATCCAACGTCCCCCTCTCATCATCCATGCCTTCCGCTTCATCTCTCAGACGCGTGCACAATGGCAAAGACAGGGGGCAGTAAGGGCCCTGCCCCCCCCTAACATCACTATATATCGATGCTAATATGAATGTGATCATTAGACAATTGCTGCTAAAAATGGTCTAAGTTCATGAATTGACCCTCCTCGTAAAGGATTAGCAATGCTTGGCCCCCTAGCTCATTTAATTTTCATGGCTCCGCCACTGCACGCAATAGCGCATGTTCTCGCCCCCTCTCTCTAAATATCGATCTCACACTTGTGCATTCCTTCATAGTCTCCCTCCACTCGGCCCCTCGCACCATCTTCTAGCCCCCCACCGGATTTTGCCACATGTACAATGTAGCAGACTCCATGGTTGAACTTAAGCATAATGCACAAACCTCAAAACAACAGCGGTTCTCTTTTGTTCTAGAATCTTCCGTATCATAACTGCCCAAACTTTTTTCTAGTTGAATTGCCATTATTTGTTTTTACTTCATGCTTTACAATGCACAATTCCATGAATCATAAAATAGATTAAGGGCTTCTTTGATTCAAAGGATTCTCAAAGGAATTTTGGAGGATTCTAATCCTTAGGAATTTTTCCTATCTTGGTTGTTTGATTCGTAGGATTGTAAACCATAGGAATTTTTCCATATGATTCATTTGCACTAGATTTCATAGGAAACATCCCATCCAGTCAAACCTCTTTGAAAGAATTCTGCGTTTTTTTCTATGCACAATCAAACACTCGTACAATCATGTAGGATTCAAGATGACATTCCACTATAATCCCATGTTTTTCCTATTCCCGCCTTTTGGAAATCCTACGAATCCAAGAGGCCCTAGCTTTTTTATAAAAACTAATTGATTTTGAATGAGATGAACTATAGGAATTAAACGAAGGTCTACATCAGGCATATACGACTCAGAGCTTACATCCTATAGTGTGGTATTTATTCATAATTTGGTTGCAAAATCTGATGCGTGCAATGCACGTGTACCTTACTAGTACTTCGAGTATGTGCAAAACACGTAAATTAGAATTCAAATGGCACGCTACATTCATGAAGCCACGTGGCACATGTGGAGGCATTGTCGCGACCTCCTTGTGTGGATTGATCACAGTGACGTGCTGCTGGCTCTAGAAGAATGTACTCGTCCTCCCTGAGCCATACTATTGGTACATGTACGAAGCAAAGATGTGCACGCACGCCACGCACGCAGTCATTCCCTCGCACGCACACGCGGGTACACGGGCGGGCGCAACTTTGTACCAAGATCTACCCCATGTGATAATTTGACGCGTGTAAAGTCGTTCACTTCATTGATGGTCAATTAATACAGTGCATGCAAATTGAGTGGACGTGAGGGCGGAAGAAAGACATTACTACTCCACTGCGCGCATGCGAGTAGTTAAATCATGGGTTGCTAGTAGTACTTCCATTGGTCTCTTTCGTATTTTGTGCCAATTTTTTACAGTAACATAATATTTACGCATTTGAGCAGTGTAGTCTACTTGAAATTTATGTTCCACTAAACTCATCGGGCGCCGTTTCGGGCCTCGAAACCAAAACCATCGTTTAATATTTACCTTGTTCCCATCCCATTCGAAAGCCTGCTCACACCTACTAGTACATACCAAACCTAAACGTGTTCCCACTATGCAGGTATTAGTACTAGTGCTAGTACTTAGGTTATAAAAAGGGGAACTACCTAACCGAAAATTACTCTACCTTTCCTCCTCATAAGTGCTTCTTCTTCGTCCGTCCTTGCCATGGCCGGTGAGCAGAGCTCTAGGTCGAGAACTACTCGTAACAATGGAGCGGCAACCAAGGCTGCAAAAAAAAGAGGGCTCGCCGCCACGCAAAGACCTTGAAATATCTCTCACGGGCAGGCGATGGCTCCCAGGAGCGCCCTAGCCGTGGAGGCGAACATGCTGAGTCGGCGGTGCTGGAGTCGTTATCCCTCGACGGCATGCCCGATCAGCTCAATAAGCACCTCAATAAGCAGAAGGAGTTCATCCAAGGCTTGGTGGAGCTGCTGAAGGAGAGCCTCGACGACATGCCCGCTGAGCTCAATAAGCAGGGGGAGTTGACCGCCGGCTTGGTGATGCTGCTGAAGAAGAGCATTGCCTCGGAGAAGAAGGCGATCGGCAAAATCCTGCGACTTCAGGAGGACAAGGCGAAGCTCTACCACGAGCTCGACCTGTTTAAGGAGAAGAACACCGGCTGGAAGAAGCTGCATGATAATAGTAGTTCCTCGATGAAGATGCTGCAAGCCCTCGTCATGGAACAGAAGGAGGAGTTGGCGAAGCTCCGCATCGAGCACCCGGCTGCTGTCAAGGTACGTAATGCGGCCGTGGAACAGATGTGGAGGCTCGTGTCGAGAAATCCCGCGTCATGGACAAAATGAAGAAGATGGCGGAGGAGACGCGCAAGGAGATGGAGGTCGTGGAGGCGATGAAGAAGCAGTTACAACTCCGCGGCGAATTAGATCATTTGGGGTGATAATCTTCCTTCTTCTTTTGCTCCTGTGTTTCATCTTTTGCTTCGGGTGTTTCATCGCACGTGTCACGTTCTCTGCGAGGCATGAATAGAACAATGCTTTTTTTAGGGAATGAATAGAACAATGCTAACAATGAGATGACTAGCAAATTAGATCATTTTTATCGCCATATGGCACTAGGCTGCAGTGTTTCATGCTCCTCCATCATAGTACAACTCCAGTGGAAAACTTGAGTATACCGCACGGTTCTTTGCTCCTCCTCAGGTCGTCAGCGCATTTATATGAGCAGTCAAATCACAAGGCCCTGCCTTCCAGCAGTAATGAGCCATCAAATCACAAAGGCCCTCGCCTCTCGTGAAACCGACCAAGCTAGACTGCCCCACCCTCTAGCCTTTTAAAAAATGTATACTTTTGTACAGTAGTAGAATCGATGGATTGCGCCATGGAGCAAAACTTGATTTTTTTTAAAAGGTGGTACATATAGAGAGCGCTCGTCACCAAATTATGCATATAGTCCTACTACCTCCGTCCTGGTTTATAGGTCCCCTTTGTAGTTTGTGCCAAATTTTGACTAAAGATTTAACTAACAAAATGTTAATGCATGTCAAGAAAAGTTATCTCATTGGATTCGTATTTGAACATAGTTTTCAAAAATATAATGTTTGGTGACATGCGTGAACATTTTGTTAGTTTAATCTATGGTCAAAATTTGGCACGAAATACAATGGGGACAAATAAACCCGGACGGAGGTAGTATTAAAAAGGCTAGTCACAATAATGGTGTCCAGCACAACCCACCCCTCAAATGAAACTAAGCATCCTGGAATTCTTTGACAAAACTAAGCACCCTGAAATTCTTTGACAACTAAACTGCTGGCTATATGATGTTGGCCATATATATTGTACGTATATAATGTGAAGAAATGAGTGGTAGTACTATACCAACTAAAAGATGAAATGTAAGAAATACTAGTATGTACATATTGAAGAGTTAAAGTAACGAGAAGAAACATAACATAGTTCTGCTGGGGGCTCAGCACAACACACCCCTCAAATTAAATTAAGCACACCTGAAATTAAACTTTGCAACTATTCCGGTAGACACTGCATTAGAACCACCATGAGCAACGACACTGCCACCTTTCTCGGAGTCCTCGTCCACGTCCTCGACTTCGTCCTTGTCCCTCTTCCTCTTGGTCGATACTTCTTTGCTTGAACTGAACACTTGGCTCTTGCTCTTCATCCAACCCTTGTAGATATTGAAAGAAAGGTAGACATCCATTGCAGCGTAGTGGATGTGGTCTATATCTAGTACATTCCACTGCCATGCATAACGATGAAACGTGTATGGAGGTTTATCCAGTTTACCGTATGAAGGATGAACCATGGCTCCTGCCAGGGTCAGCATTGAAGGATGACAAGAGGACACCAGCCCATTACTCTGGAGGTCAAAGGGGTTGCCTACAACGAGGCCTATCCAACCCAGGACTTATTTGTCGTTCGTAAAGTCTACAGTAACGAATTTTACTAGGTTGCTCTTGAGGAAATTCTTAAAATCCAGGCATTCAACGTCGGCATGGCATATGTGGTAGACCAAGCATAAGTCATGCAAGCAAACCTGGATCACGGCGGGCTTCTTCCTCTCTTCGTCCTTTAGATCCTTCTCTCGCCCCAGGACTATGGTGTACTGAACATCTAGCCCAGCGACCCACTCATCATCTGAGTTTTCGAACATGCGTCTGAAGTGAGAAAGGCATCCTTTCATCGTCGCAGAAGAACGGGTGTAGATGACGTCGAACAAATCGCCGATGATGGTTCTAACCTTGTACTCACCACCAATCATGGAGATTTGGGACGCCATGGATTTGGGAGGAGGGTTAGGATTAGTGGAACTGCCGTAATGTGAAAGGACGGGACGACTAGGAGCGAACCGCCATAGTATTAAAGGACGTGCGGGGACGAGTAGGAGCAAACTACCAGTGTGCGAACGACAGGGTAGTGGCTTTCCATTCTCCCATGATACAGGCTTCCGAGAGCCCTTGGATCTAAGATCGAACGGTTGCATGGCGTGATTCTAGACCTATGGGTGAATATCCTATCCTGGAGGGTTATTCTGCAAATTTTCATCAACTTAGCATGCGACCATTTGATCTCAGATCCAAGGGCTGCCAGCAGCCCGTATCATGGTCGTGCCTACCATGACCGTCGCGTCGCTCGCGCGGTCGCATCCTTGGTGATTTAACACGATGCGTTAGGCTATCTGATGTTGGCATGTGATACATAGTCATTGCTTAGTCACTCATACTTCAACAAGGTTAGCTATAAGTGGCTATAAGTGTATTTTTTTTACTTCTCTCTATCTATTTCTTCGTACTCCCTCCATCCCATAATATAAGAACATTTTTGACACTAGTGTAGTGCCAAAAACGTTCTTATATTATGGGACACAGGGAGTAGTATTTATTGCATTTGCCAAGGAGTGACCTCTTCCAATGAAATGGTGTGCTTATTAGTTTTTTGTTGCTAAGTTTGTTTCATTTAATTAGCTATAGACTCTAAATTGTCTTTTCACCTAGGTACACGCGCTTAGCACCATTTCTTCCTTGGGTCACCAAACTAGTCTCTCTCTTCTTGTTTAACTTGCCACATCAGACTTTATGCCTATGTGGCAAGCTTAGCACCTGTAGGAGCAAGTAAGGCTGCTTGTAATGGGAGTGAGGGAGTCCTGGATTAGGGGGTGTCCGGATAGCCGAACTATCACCGTTGGCCGGACTCCTAGACTATGAAGATACAAGATTGAAGACTTCGTCCCGTGTCCAGATGGGACTTTCCTTGGCGTGGAAGGCAAGCTTTGTGATACGGATATGTAGATCTCCTGCCATTGTAACCGACTCTGTGTAACCCTAACCCTCTCCGATGTCTATATAAACCAGAGGGTTTTAGTCCGTAGGACGAACAACAATCATACCATAGGCTAGCTTCTAGGGTTTAGCCTCTTTGATCTCGTGGTAGATCAACTCTTGTACTACCCATATCATCAATATTAATCAAGCAGGAGTAGGGTTTTACCTCCACTGAGAGGGCCCGAACCTGGGTAAAAACATCGTGTCCCTTGTCTCCTGTTACCATCCGCCTAGACGCACAGTTCGGGAACCCCTACAAGAGATCCGCCGGTTTTGACACCGACATTGGTGCTTTCATTGAGAGTTCCTCTGTGCCGTCACCATCAGGAAGGATGCCTCGTCCCGTCTTTAAAGACGGCACCATTGCCAAAGGAGCTTTGGCCATCGGCCAAACTTTCCGGCTAGGCGGTATTCTTATTACCACCTGTTCGACCGCCACGCCGACGATGACTTCTCGGGTCATCAAAAGCAATCTTCACGTCAACTCGGAACTCGCCGAGCAGCTAGATCCGATGGAGCTCTCCTCCTTAAACGAGCTCTTGGATCGCATCGCCGCCCTGGGAGTCACTACAGACTACGATCAGATTGTGCCTAAAATCGATCTGAGAGAGATCAACTCTCCCCAGGCTACCCACCACGTTGCTGTGGTGGAGGAACAGTACGGCGACTCTTCTTCTATATTAAGGACTAGCTATGTCCGGATTCCCGACCCCTCCATGCCGGATTCCCGCGGGGGGACAGACGTCGATCAAGTCCTGAACCTAAAGTCAGGCAGCGGGCTGGACTCATTGGACAACATCCAAAAACCAAAGCTTCCAAATTCGAAACTTTTCGGCCCCTGAGTCTTAGATTGGACGGGGTTCCGAATTTAATTCCACCCGCCCACCCAAACATAAGCGATCTATCCCGAATCCGACAAGAGCCCGCTGAAACAGTACACCATTACTGGGCCAGATTCCTCCTGGTTATGGACAGGATAAAGGACTACCGCGAGGAAGACACAATCTCACTTTTCTGCAATAATTGCACGGACAAGGGAGTCCTAAACGCCATAAGTCGCCGTGAAATTACACGCTTTGCCGACTTGGCGTCCATAGTACGAAAGTACTGTGCGATGGAGAGCGCCTGGAAAACCGAAACCAAATTTTGGGATAACCCGGCTCCAAACACAACCCTAGTCCGAAATAAAAGGGTGCATCATCGCCAGACACCTGGGTTAAATACCAAAAAGCAAAAAAAAACCTAAAGGGCACGAAACCGTACTGGAGGTATGGCTCAATGGACCCTGCAAAATTCATAGTACAGAGGGTGCCACTCCAACTCATAGCCTTCGAGCATGTTGGATACTACGGCAGGTTGCCAAAACTGGCGAAGAGCTTCTAGCTCCAGGGAACCAGCCTAGCAATACCAGTACGGTATTAACAGTCTTTGAGACTTTCGCATCAAATAATATGCGGAAACGAACACTCCGTAGCCTTGCCGAAGTCTACCAAGTAGCAACAGTAAATCCATGGAGTGACACGGCTATCACCTTCAATGCCAGTGACGAACCTAAATTCCGAACAGCCCGAGCACCAGCCGCATTGGTCCTCAGTCCAATAGTGGATGGCTTTTGCCTTACCAAGGTACTCATGGATGGCGGCAGCAGATTAAACCTCATTTACGAGGAAACCCTTCAAAAAATGGAAATAGACTGGAGCCGCATTGAGCGAAGTAGCGTAACCTTTAGAGGAATAATCCCCAGTCGGGAAGCATGCTGTACAGGAAAAATCACACTGGATGTGGTGTTCGGCACGCCGGATAATTACAGGTCCGAGGAGGTCACATTCCAAGTGGCCCCGTTCAGCAGCGGATACCACGCTCTATTAGGGCGAGAGGCATTCACAATTTTTCAAGCTATACCCCATTACGGGTACATGAAGCTCAAAATTCCAGGACCCAACGGAATCATCACTCTTGCTAGTGACCCGGACATAGCACTCCGCGCCGAAAATAAAACAGCCGCACTTGCCCTCGAGGCACTATCCGAAGCCCTAGCGGCCGAGGAACTCACTGCGCTGCGCTCCATGGTGAACAGGGACGATGTGATACTCGATAAGAGATCCAAGTCCACCTCTTTTAAAGAGGTGGACGTAATAGTCAAATTCCAAGTCCATCCAACGGACCCTACAAAACGGCCTCAATCGGGGCACAATTAAACCCTGATGTAGACGCCGCACTACGAGAATTCCTACGTGAAAATTGGGACATCTTTGCCTGGCACCCTTCAGATATGCCAGGAATCCCACGCCGGCTAGCCGAACACAACCTCAATATCCTAAAAGGATTCAAGCCAGTCAAACAAGCTCTTCGGCGCTTCTCCGAACCCAAGAGACAGGCCATGGGAGAGGAACTAGCCAAACTATTGGAGCCCGGATTCATTAGAGATATAAAACATCCGGACTGGCTAGCAAACTTGGTAATGGTACCAAAGAAGGACAAATCCTGGCGCATGTGTGTCGATTTCAAGGACCTTAACAAGGCTTGCCCAAAGGATCCCTTCCCCCTTCCCCGCATCGATCAAATTATCGACGCTACCGCAGGACATGATTCATTGTGCTTCCTCGACGCATACTCCGGCTACCACCAAATTAAGATGGCAGAGCCAGACCAAGCCGCAACGGCATTCATCACTCCATACGGCCCATTCTGCTTCAACACAATGCCCTTCGGTCTCAAAAACACCGGCGCAACATATCAGCGCATGATTCAAACATGTTTGGCAAACCAGATCGGCAAAACAGTGGAGGCATACGTAGATGATGTGGTCGTCAAATCCAAGCATGTCGAAACCCTACTAGACGACTTGAGGCTCACATTCGACAATCTCCGTGCATATGACATTAAGCTCAACCCAGAAAAATGCGTTTTCGGCGTACCAACCGGAAAGCTCTTGGGCTTCATCGTATCCGGTAGAGGAATTGAAGCAAACCCAGCTAAGATCCAAGCTCTGTCACAATTGGATATCCCAAAAGACCTCAAAAAAATACAAAAATTGACTGGATGCGTGGCGGCTCTAAGCCGTTTTATCTCCCGCTTAGGAGAAAATGCATTACCCCTTTATCGCCTCCTGCGGCACACCGAACACTTCGAGTGGACGGATGCCACCACGGCCGGACTCGAAGAAATCAAAGCCATATTGGCAACAAATCCGGTCCTGGCCGCGCCCAACGCGGGGGAACCAATGCTATTGTACATCACGGCAACCCATCAAGTTGTAAGCGCGGTGCTCGTTGTCGAACAAGAAACGGATGGACACAAGTTCCCTCTCAAAAAACCAGTTTACTACGTGTCCACTATCCTAACTGCATGCAAGTCGCGGTACCCGCATTATCAAAAGATAGCATACGCGGTGTTCATGGCATCCCAAAAGCTGCGACACTATTTCCAAGAGTGTTCGATAACAGTAGCCTCCAAAGTACCTCTTAATGACATTATAAACAACCGCGACGCAACGGGGCGGATTGCCAAATGGGCCATCGAGCTCCTCCCATTTGACATAACTTACAAGCCAAGGTGAGCTATTAAGTCGCAGGTTTTGGCCGACTTCATCGCCAAATGGACTGAAGCCGAACTCCGTAAAGAGTACGGTGCATATTCCAACTGGATCATGCACTTCGACGGCTCCAAAATGTTGGCTGGTCTTGGGGCTAGCGTCGTTCTGACATCCCCAACCAGAGATACAGTCCAATACGCACTTCAGATAATGTACACGGACTCCAATAATGCAGCTGAATATGAGGCCCTTTTACATGGTCCCCGGATGGCAGTCTCCATGGGCATTCAGCGCCTAGAGGTCCGCGGGGATTCAAACCTCACGATATCCCAAATAAATGGAGACTTTGATGCCAAGGATCCGAAAATGGCAGCTTATCGCAACACCGTCTTAAAAATGTCATCTCGGTTTGAGGGGCTCGAATTTCACCATATAGCCCGAGAGAACAACCAGGCAGCAAACATGTTGGCACGCATTGGCGCAAAGCGCGATGCCGTCCCTCCCAACATCTTCCTAGAGAGGCTTTTCAAGCCATCCGTATCATGGGAGGGAGAGCCCGGAAATAACAGCTCGGGCCCAACCACACTACCCCTCACCAAACATTCTGACATAGATGGTGGTTCCACCAACGAAATAACACCGTTGTCGGGGGTTGGGTGCGACATATGCCAAAGGATGGCTTATCATGGTGGGAGCGAGTAGAACGTTGCCAGTGCCAGGAAACGAAATGAGGCGAAGACATGCACGCCGGCGGATCTTACCCAGCTTCGGGGCTCTCCGGGGAGATAACACCCCTACCGCTGCTCTGCGGGGTCTCCGCATGGTCACTAAGGCAAAGTGAGTATAGGATTGCTCCTAGAGCTGTATTCTGGAGGTAGGAGAAGGCAAGGCTAGCTCTCTCCTCCCTATATGATCTGATCTAGTGCTAATGGATTCGAACGATTTGCATGGGTGCCCCGGGGGGTTTATATAGGCCTACCCCCTGGGGGTACAATGGTAATCCGGCTGGGCGCGGGTCCCAGCCGTCTGTCTCTCAGGCCGCCGTCATCTCCGCCGACTGCTGGGGCCCGCCGACTGGTGGGCCCCGCCGACGAGTCTGGTACTGTAGCCGTGCTTCTCATGACGCAGGCTTGGTCATGGGGTCGTGGCAACAGTGCCGCCATCTATCAGACGATCACTGTCGCCACTCCCCGTCTTGTCTAGTTAATGGCGTGTGGGGCTCGTGGGAGAGGCCAGCCGACTCTAGGGAGCCGACTCCCACAGGACCGCCTTCGGAGCGTATCCGCCGTCTTCCATGTTCTCACTGACGGGCGGGTTCGCCGTCTCTGAGTCGTACAGGTAGGCCGTCGTGGCCATAGTGCGCCGCCCACTGTGGCTGAGGTCAGGGTAGGCATGGCAACAATGTCGTGCCACGCTGGAGATCTCCAACAATACGGCACACTGTAGCCATGCCAGCCCCTTGGAAGCAGGGGGTGACAGCCATGCCATGACCGTACCGCGCCTCTCCTATCGTGGCGAGGGTAGGTGACTGATGGAGTCGCAGGCCGACTCCCCATAGCCGGCTAGTCTTGGAGTCGCCGGCCATGAGTCGGCCAATCTTGGAGTCGCCTCTGGGACTTGGCTTATCTTGGAGTCGCCTCTGGGACTCGGCTTATCTTGGAGTCGCCTCTGGGACTCGGCTTATCTTGGAGTTGCACCTGAGACTCGGCTTGAGGGGCGTAGCCTGCCCCGATGTCTTGAAAGGTTCTGGGGCTCGGGTTAGCCTACCCGTGGCCCATTACTCCGACTGTAGTCCCTGAAGCTGGTGAGGCTCCGAGAGAGATACGTCGTGGGGCCTCAACAGTTTCATTCCTCCGATGGTGGAATCTCAGCTTCGCTTGCCGTCTTCTTTCAGGCCGACTGTCCAGAGTCGGATTCGCGGAGGGCCGTCCTGCTCAGTAAAGAGTTCGAAAGTCGTGGCGGGAGACCAGGCGGCGTGCCTGATATGCTTCCCCGCGGCCGCCTGCCGCGGTCCTATCGCGCAACGCCATGCAGCGAGGACAGTCTGCTTGCCCACGCGCACAACGGGACGGGCCGTCAGGCGGGGCCCGCCACTACCGCGCCTCGGCACGCGAACGGATCCGTTGCGGCCGTGCGGACGGTTGGGTTTCCCACGTCGTTACTGCGCGCAGTAACTTCATGGGGTAAATCGTGGGGGGGCGTGGGGTCCCGTGCGCAGTTAATCCCACG
>LT934114.1:174250185-174283036 GCA_900231445.1 Triticum turgidum subsp. durum | reverse complement strand
AGCACGCGCGCCCATCTTCCCTGCTCCCCCGCCTCCTCTTGCCTTCTCTGCCTCCTTTCCTTCTTCTTGCCGCCGGCGAGTGGAACCACACCGCGCCAACAGTGATGAGTTCTTCCTCCGCCGCCGCGGCTTCTGCCGTGCGCTCCGGCGTGTGGGATGGCTCAGAGGTAGACGACGACCTCATCGAGTTTCTCTGCAAGACGCGCCACCTCCCCGGTGCACACCTTGTGCGAGCCCACGCCGCGCCGGTGAGGGAGATATCGCCGGCACCGGAGGAGGGCGAGCGGGTCATCTTTCGCTCGCACCTCATGCGCGGCCTGGGGCTGCCAGCAAGCGGCTTCTTCCGCTCCTTCTTGGAGTTTCACGGGCTCCAGCCGCACCACCTCACTCCAAACACGGTGGTGCTGCTAGCCGCCTTCGCCACCCTGTGCGAAGGCTTTCTCGGTGTTCTCCCCACCATCGAGCTGTGGGGACAATTGTTCTCATCCAAGCTCGGCACGCACGTCGCCGGCGTGCCGGCTCAATGCGGCGCCATCATCGCGATGCGACGATCGACGGCCGACAATCCATTCCCCTCCATCCCGCTGATTAAGTCGGTGAAGATGTGGCAGCGCTCTTACTTCTACGTGAAGAACGTCGCCCTAGACGGCGACTGGGTCAATCTGCCGCCTTACGAAGCCGGCGCGCCAGTTGGGAGGCTCCCCAGCTGGTCTCATCGAGTCAAGACGTTGACTCCTGCCGGAACCGCCGCCGTTGCGCGACTCCGATTCCTGACGCAGTCGGAGGACCTGGTTGGGGCCGACTTGCTAGCCGCCTTCGTGGCGCGCCGAGTCCTCCCTCTCCAAGGCCGGCCTCATCTGATCAGTCAGATGAGCGACCACCGGGACCCGAGTCGGATGTGCACCAGGGAGATGCCCCGCTCGGAGGTGGCAAACATGGTGAACCACATCGCCAACTGCGAGCTCGTGGAAGACTGGCAGTTCGGCAAGGAGCCGTACTCGCGCGCCAACCCCCCTCCGGCAGTAAGTCGCACCTCTTATTGCTTTGTTTTCTTTATAGCCGAATCCGACTTCTGATCTTCATTGGTTTCTCCAAGTTAGAAACCCCTCATTCAGCCCGCAGCCGGCGTCGCAAGACCTTCCCGCGAGTTCGTCCCCGACCGAGCGGAGAGCGACGTCGACGACCCCGACTTGGGGACGGCAGCGATGGTGGCCGACGCCGAAGGCGGGGGAGGAGGAGCGGGAAGCGGCCTCAGGCCCTCAGCCACCTTTGCCGACTGGCCTGAAGACGACGCCGAAGGGGAAGTCGTCCCGCGCCACCAGCCAAGGGCCGGCCATTCGGGCACGGGTTCTTCCGCCGGCTTGGCCGGTCAAGGCGGCGCGAAGAGGCGCCACGCCCGGCCGAGCTCGCTTGGCGGCAAGTCGAAGAAGTTCAAGGGGGCGGCCGCCGCGACTAGGTGGGAGGAGGCGGCCGCGAAGGCCAACCGCTTCCTCAAGGAAGTGAAGAGGCCGCCTCTAGTTTCTGCGTAAGTGTTTCCGCCTTTGTCTTATTTTCTTTTGGTGAATCTTGTCCGAGTTTCTCTTTTATACTCCCTTTTTTCTTCAGGGCTCCCCTTTCCCTTGAGAGGGTCGCCGTCCCCTCTGTCATGGGGTCGGCAGAGACGTCCACCAACACTCGGCGGGTTGACCCCGCCGCCGACCTCCGGGAGGCGACGGAGCGAAATGCGCGATGAGGAGGAGGCCGACCGCCTGGAGAAGGCGGAGGCTGAGAAGGCGGTGGCCTCCGCCCAGAAGAAGCTGGAAGAGGACGAAGCCTCCATTGCAGCGAGACGACGAGCTAAGGAGGCCGCGCGTCGCCAATCGGCATTGCACGTCCTCCCGCTGTCTTCCGCACCGCCGCCTCCGGAGTTCACGGGGCAGATTGGGGAAGCCGGCGCCGAGAACCCCATCGCAGAGAAGGAAAGCGGCGAGGCCTCCATGTCGGATACGCTCGTGCCGCCGCCGCCTCCGCCGCCGTCTGGTAGGGTGCATGGCAAACAGCCGGCAGGCCCGCCGGTGCCGCCGACTGAGGACGAGGCCGTGGCGAGGCTGCTCCTTCAAGTCGCCTCGCCAGTGCGCTGCCGCCTTGAGAAGGCGACTTCGGCACCGCGGCCCCTGGAGGTCGGCGCCGCCAGCTCGGCCATCGCAGACATCGAGGCGACAAGCGCCGAGCCCGTTGGGTGGGTGCGCGGAGGCGGCACGGGCCCGCTGAACCAGGCGCTTCTGGACGTCCAGGCGAAGCTGCGAGCCGAAGGCGACGCCCTCCAGAACTGCACCAGGGCGCATCTGGCGTCACGGACGGCTGTCCGAGTATGTTTTCCTCTATGATTCTTGTGTTTCTTGCTCTTCTCTGTGGGGGCGCGCCAGCGCACCCACTGGGTGTAGTCCCCGAGTTTCGGGTCGGCTGCTGAGCATGCGGCTCGGAACTCCCTCTGGCGAGTTCCAAGTATTTATCTTTATCTGAAATGTTTATTACAGGAGTATCACAACCTCCGCACCATTGCCTTCAACCGCAATGTTGAGGAGTTGGGCAGGCGGACTGCCGACTTGACGGACAACCGGAGTGAGTTCTTCTTCTTCTTCGCGGGGGCTCGCTGGCGCACCCGCGGGCAGTAGTCCCCGAGATTCGGGCCGACTGCTGAACAGTCGGGCCGGATCTTCCCAGCGACCTTCTTTGCTGACGACTTAACATCTCTCTCTTTCGTTCTTCAGGGGCCAACACCACTCTTCAGGAGCAGCTGGGCGAAGTCAACACCGCCTTGCGTGCCAAGGGGGAGGAGTGCAGCAAGCTTGCCGCGGAGCGCGACCTGCTGGCTGCGCAGCTGGCCGAGCAGAAGGAGCTGCTCAAGAAGGTGCAGGACGAGGCCGAGAAGAAGGAGGCTGCTCTCCTGTCCGAGTTCGAGAGCGAGTGCTCCTCCTGGACTGACAAGAAGGCGATGCTGACCTCCGGCTTCCATGAGATCGAGGACATAGTCGACGGTGAGTTTCTTTCCTTCATTTCTTTCTTTGGGTTCCCGACTATGGGTCGGGCTGACTTCTGATTTTTTCGACTCGCTTCTTTTTTGTCTTGGCAGACTTCTTCCCTGGCCACTCGCAGGCAGTCACTCAGGCCATCGAGGCTGATCGCGAGGCACGGAGGGCAAGCGGCGCAGTGATCGCCGCTAACGCCCCCCTGACCGTCGATGAGCAGCTTCTGAGCATCGAGGCCCGTCTTCGTCCGGCCCATCAGCTGATACGCCGGCTTCAGCGTGCCAGCGCCCAGGCGGTTGCCGCTTTGTGGCCAGACATGCCGGCCCTGCGCACTGCCAGTCGGACTGCCGACTGGCTGGAGGTCGCAGCTGGCCGTCTTGAGGCCTAGAAGGGTTCCTCGGCCCGGGCCAGAGCGCGCCGGGCCTTGGAATTTGTCAAGGCATGGTATCCGGGGCTGGACCTGGACTGTCTGGCCGCGTTTCAGTCAAAGGCCCAGGAAGAG
This sequence comes from Triticum turgidum subsp. durum, assembly GCA_900231445.1. Lineage (NCBI taxonomy): Eukaryota > Viridiplantae > Streptophyta > Magnoliopsida > Poales > Poaceae > Triticum > Triticum turgidum. The sequence continues at coordinate 174,279,526 of LT934114.1, read as the reverse complement.
CTAGTGGCTGTGGAGGGCGCCCTTGTCGAGCAAGCGGTGGCGATCGCCGACTACACAGATACCAGCGTCTTCGTCCCTGAGCGGGCTGCAGGCAGCGAGGAGGTGCCGCCAGAGTGGTTCGGGATGAACCCAGACTATGGCGAGGACTCGGCGGAGGTGATCGACTCCAGCACCGAGGAGGAAGGCGAGGCGGAGGACGAAGGCGAGATGGAGGCGCCAGAAGACGGAGCGGGCGACCAGCCTCAGCTCGACCGCGCTTCCAGCAACGAGCCGCGTCCGACCGGGCTGGCCGCCGCTGGTGGCGATCAAGCCGAGACTGCCCAGCCGGCCGCCCGGGTGCCTGACACCGCCGTCTCCTCCGACCCTCCGAACCCGTCTGCCGCTCCCTAGGCTGCCTTCTGGCTTTTATTTTATCTACTCTTAGAAAGTCTTTGAAGAACTTGTTAATTTGCACAATTCCACCCGCGGGGTGTATTTTGAACTTCTGTTCAAAGATTCGGCCAAGGGCCTATGCTATGTAAATATTAATCCAAGTTCTATCTTTCCTTGCTCATTGCTCCTTTGGCTTTTTCCTTTGCCGCATTCCCCTAGTCGCCGCTTTGTCAGCCGGCCACCCGCTCCGCGGACTGCCACTGGGTCAAATGCCTGGCTTCTTTGGAGAAGGCAAGTACTTGCCATTCATTGGAGTCTTTTTAACAAGTTGGATAGAAAGCGGTAAGCCGACTACTCACGAGTCGGTTTGTGAGAGGGGGCTAGAAGCCGGCTTAAGCTATGTTAATGCTTTAGGTCCTTAGCCATTTTTCGTGTGAGCTCCTGTTCATCCTTACTCCTGCCCGCCAAACAGTCGCTCTGCAAGCTGCGGCTTCTGGCAGGAGACGGCTTAGGCACCGCACACTACTTGTCTGACTTCAGGAAGCATTTCATAGCGAAAGACGGCAAGTCCCCGGGCCGACTAGTCGAACCCGGCGCCAAGCGGCGTAGCAAGGAGTAGAATACTCGAAGGCATAATTCTTATCATACAGATAATCAAAAGGGGCAGTCCCCGAGCTCGTCTCAGGGGGCCCGAAGTCTTGGTACTTTAATACAAAGGGGTAGCGTGATACATACTGAATCAACTATAAAATCTTCGAAGGAGATTTGCATTCCATGGCCGTTTCGACTCTTTGTCGGAGTCGTCTCTCTTGCATGCTCGGGGCTTCTGAGCGTCAATCAGGTAGTAGGAGTCGTTGCCCAGCACTTTGCTGATAATGAAGGGGCCATCCCAAGGTGCCGACAGCTTGTGCTGGTTCGCTGGCCGCTGGATCAGTCGGAGCACAAGGTCGCCCTCTTGGAAAGATCTTGGCCTGACCTTCCTGTTGTAGTATCGGCGCAGGCTCTGCTGGTAGATGCCGGACCAACTGAGTGCCAACAGCCGGCCCTCTTCCAGCAGATCGACGCCGTCTTGACGTGCTTCTTCTGCTTCCTCCTCGGTGTACATGGTGACTCGCGGGGAGTCGAACTCTATGTCCGTCGGGATGACGGCTTCAGCACCGTAGACGAGGAAGAAAGGCGTGAAGCCGGTTGACTTGTTTGGGGTCGTGCGCAGACTCTAGAGGACGGCTGGCAGCTCCTCAAGCCAACAGCCGGCCGAACGCTCCAGTGGTACAACCAGGCGGGGCTTGATGCCGGATAGGATGAGGCCGTTTGCTCGCTCCACCTGGCCGTTTGACTGCGGATGGGCAACAGACGCTAAGTCCAGTCGGATGCCCTGCGTCACGCAAAAACGGGCCAAGGCACCTTTGGTGAAATTTGTGACATTGTCGGTGATGATGATCATTGTTAAGGAAATCGTTAACTGGTAGCTGCTTGGTTGCCAGGTGAGTAAGGGATTAATCGGCTAATCGGCAAGTTAATCGGCCATTTAATCAATTAATCGGATGATTTATCCGTTTATAGGCTACTCGGTGACCCTACGAGTAGGGATTAATCGGCAAGTTAACTGGTTAATCGGATGAATTCTTGAACATGGATGATGATGTGCGGTATGTCGTACCAAGTTGTGATGTCGGCGATGAAAGTCACTGCAGTCGGACCATTCAACTTCTTGATGGGTTTTACTTCTATCCACTTGGTGAACTTGTCCACCGCGACAAGCAGATGAGTTAGGCCGCCTCCCGCCGTCTTGAATGGTCCCACCATGTCCAGGCCCCAAACCGCAAAGGGCCAGGCGATGGGGATGGTCTTGAGCGCGGAAGCCGGCTGGAGCGGCCTGGAACGGAATATCTGGCACCCTTTGCATTTTTGGACTAATTCCTTGGCCTCTTCTAGGGCAGTCGGCCAGAAGAAACCGTGCCGGAAGGCTTTGGCGACGAGTGCTCTTGAGGCCGCATGGTGGCCGCACTCGCCTTCATGGATGTATCTGAGAATTGCTTGGCCTTGTTCTACCTCGACGCAGCGCTGGTAGACACCAGTGACACTGCGCCTGACCAGCTCTCTGTTGACTATGGTGTAGGCTGCCGCTCGGCATTGCACTTGCCAAGCCAAGATTTCATCAGCTAGCAGCTCTCTGTTTACTAAGAACTTGAGGATGGGCTGGGCCCATGAGGGTGCTGCTATTTCTTCAATTGCCACTATTGCGACTTGGACAAGGGTGGCTGGGCTGGGAGGCGGTAGGCTGGAGTCCGCGGCCGCTTGCTGGATCGGCGAAGTCCCCGGGCTGACTGGCATAGTCCCTGAGCCGACTGGCGCAGTCCCCAGGCCGAGCTCTGGAGTCTTTGGGCTGACCGTCGCAGTCCCTGGGACGGGTTCTGAAGTCCCCGGGCCGGCTTCGACTGTAGTTTTCTTGGAGCCCTCTGTAAGAACTCTTGTGTCGTCTGCTGGTGCTCTTGAGTCGGATCCGACTTCTTCGGGAAGAGCCGGCACAAAGATGGAGTCTGATTCTGGTGAAGGCTTGATAGATGGCTTGAGCAGGCGCTGAAGGGCGACGCCGGATGGTATCGCTTGGTGTGTGGAGCCGACTCGTGCCAGGGCGTCTGCTTGGTCGTTGTCATTTCTTGGCACGTGAAGGAATTCGCACCCCTCAAAATATCCGCTGAGTTGCTGCACCAGGAAGCGGTAGCTCGCCACGTTTGCATCTTTGGCGTCCCAGTCGCCAGACGACTGCTGGACCACCAAATCGGAGTCGCCATAGCACAGGATCCGGCGGATGCCGAGTTCTTTGGGAAGCCGGAGCCCGTGAATGAGTGCCTTGTATTCGGCAACGTTGTTGGAGGCGGCGAAGTGGATCTGCAGCGCATACTTGAGCTTGTCGCCTTTAGGGGAGGTGAGGATGACGCCGGCTCCCAAGCCGGTGCGCATCTTGGAGCCATCGAAATGCATCCGCCAATGAGTGGAGTCGGGTGCTGGCGGTAGGTACTGGGTCTCGGCCCAGTCGACAAGGAAGTCGGCCAGTGCTTGTGACTTGATGGCGGTGCGGGGCTGGTAGTAGATGGTGTAGGGGGCCAAATCTATGGCCCATTTGGCCACTCGGCCCGAGGCGTCTCGGCTTCCAATGATCTCGGCCAGTGGAGCTGTGCAGACCACAGTGATTGGATGCTCTTGAAAGTAAGGCTTCAACTTCTTGGCGGCAAAGTGCATGCCGTAGCACATCTTCTGGTAGTGGGGGTAGTTCTACTTGGAGGTCGACACTACCTCGCTCAGGTAATATACTGATCTCTGGACAGGGAGCGCCTTGACTTCCTCCTTGTGTTCAACTACAATGACTGTGCTGACTACTCGGCTGGTGGCGGCAATGTATAGGAGCATAGGCTCTTCGGGAGTCGGAGCCGCCAGCACAGGGGGAGTAGTCAACATCTTTTTCAACTGGAGAAATGCTTCGTCCGCCTTGTGGTTCCACTCGAAAAAGGTGGTCTTCTTCATCAGTTGGTACAAAGGGAGAGCCTTCTCGCCCAGCCGACTGATGAATCGGCTGATGGATGCCAAGCAGCCGATGAACTTCTGCACATCTAACAGTCGGTGGGGGACTTCCATCCTCTCGATGGCTTTGATCTTTACAGGGTTGCACTCTATGCCGTGTTCAGAGACTAGGAAGCCAAGGAGTTGGCCGGCTGGTACTCCGAAGATGCACTTCTCAGGGTTGAGCTTGATCTAGAATCGGCACAGGTTCTCAAAGGTTTCTTGGAGATCTTCCAACAGTGTTCCATGCTTTTCCGTCTTCACCACCACATCGTCTACGTAGACGTGGGCGTTTCTGCCGAGTTGCTTGAGGAGACACTTCTGCATGCAACGCTGAAAGGTGGCGCCGGCATTCCTCAAGCCAAACATCATAGTCAGGTAGCAGAAGGCTCCAAACAGCATGATGAAGGCGGTCTTCAGTTTGTCTGCCGGGTTCAGCTTGATCTGGTGATACCCCGAATAGGCGGCTAAGAAGCTCAACAACTCGCATCCGGCTGTGGGGTCTATCACCTGATCAATTCTTGGCAAAGCAAATGGGTCTTTGGGGCAGGCTTTGTTGAGGCTTGTGTAATCAATACACATCCGCCACTGCTTGTTCTTCTTTAACACCAGGACCGGTTTTGCTAGCCACTCTGGAAAAAACACCTCCATAATGAAGCCGGCTGCTAGGAGTCAGGCTAACTCTTCTCCAACAACTCTTCTCTTCTCTTCTGACAGGCGGCGCAAGGGCTGCCTGACGGGTTTCACATCAGATCAGACATGTAACTTGTGCTCGGCGAATTCCGTCTTTACACCTGGCATGTCCTTAGGGGACCATGCGAAGATGTCTCGATTCTCACGGAGGAAATCGATGAGCTCTCCTTCCTATTTGCTGTCTACGTTCGCACCTATGACAGCGTGCCTCTCTGGGTGCTCCGGGTCCAAAGGTATCCTCTTTGTTTCTTTGGCTGGCTTGAACGAACCCTCAGCTTCTGACTCCTTGGGGTCGGGCGACATCTCTGGCTGCTTGCCGGCCATCGCCACAACCCAATCAAGGAGCCGCCTCTCAGCTGCGATCACCAGGGACTCGACCAGCCGACTGCTCTCGGCCGCGCAAGCGGACGACTTCTTATAGTCGCCGGCTACGGTCAGAATTCCCTTGGAACTCGGCATCTTCATCTTGAGGTAGGCGTAGTGGGGGACCATCATAAACTTGGCCATAACATGTCGGCCAAGCAATGCTTGGTATGGGCTTTCAAGATCCACCACTTCAAACCAAACTGGCTCTCGGCGGAAATGATCTTTGTCTCCGAAGAGGACGTCTATCATAATCTTGCCGACCGGTGAGCAGGAAAGGCCAGGTACAATGTCGTGGAACACAGTTCAGCTGCTTTGAAGCTGTCTTTGCTTGATTCCTAATTTCTCCATCGTATCCTTGTACAGGATGTTGATGCTACTGCCTCAGTCTATCAACACTCGCGAGAAGCGAGCGGCCCGCCTATCAGTGGCCAAGGTGGCACTCAAAACCAAGGCGTTGGATCCTGGATTCGGCATCACCTCTGGGTGATCGGCTCTGCTCCAACTGATAGGCCTTTCAGACCAATGCATAAACTCTGGAATATCTGATGCTACTGCGTTTACTTCTTGCTGCTGCAGCCGTCTGCTGCGCCGATCATCAGCCACACTGGTGAACACCATGTAGGCTCCGTGCTCTTCTGTATACTCATCTTGTATGGCGCCGACTGGCCTGGCAGCCGGCTGCTGGGGCGGCGGAGGAGGCGGCGGCCCAGCAGGCGGAGGAGGAAGGAGGCCATCTCCCTTGGCGATTCTGGTGAGCCAGTGGCATTTCCGGGTGGTATGGTTTGACGGCTTCGCGCCGCTGTGGAACTTGCAGGGACCATCCAGAGTCTGATCGTAAGAGAAGGCCGGCAACCAATTGGACTTTCCGCCTTTCTGTCGCTTTGCTGGAGGCTGCCCCTTCGGCTGTTGGTCTTCAACTGTCGCAACCTGCCGGCTGCTGGAAGCCGGCTGCGGTGCCTTGCGCTTGTGATCATTCTGCTGTTGTCGCCGACTGGTATCTCCAGCCGGAGTTCTGGGAGCTTGAGGGGCCACTTTGCCAGTCGCACTAACGCTAATCTCTGTCTTCATGGAGGAGTCGGCCGTGGCATATTTGTCTGCTATGACCAACAGCTCGTCGAGGGTTTCCGGCTCGTCGCAGAGGAGCTTGTGCTTGAGGAGGGTGCCTTCTCTGCACCCGGCGGTGAAGTACTCGATAGCCTGTACCTCGTGCACACCCTCGCAAGAGTTCCGGAGCTCGCCCCAGCGTGTGAGGTAGTCGCGAGTCGATTCGTCAGGACCTTGTACGCACAAGAAGAGCTGACGCGGCTTGGGGGGGTCGCTTGTACGTGCTTGTGAAGTTGCAGATGAAGGCCTCGGTGAAGTCGACCCAGCTGTTGATGCTGCGGGGCTTCAGACTGTTCAACCATGTCCGGGTCGTGCCCTGGAGCATGAATGGAACATACTTCACGGCAACACGCTTGTTGCCATTTGCTATATTGACGGTTGTGGAGTAGTCAACTAGCCAATCTTCCAGCTTCACGGAGCCGGTGTACTTGGGCGTGTCTCGGGGGAGCGTGAACCCTTTGGGAAAGGGCTCGTCTCGAAAGCGGGGTCCGAAACAGGGAGGACCCAGCTCGTCTTCTTCTTCCAGCGCCAGGGATCGGTGGAGTCGGTCGATCCGGTGGCGGTCATTGTTCTCTCCGACTCCCTCTCGGCGGCCAAGGCGGTCGCCGAGAGTCGGATGCTCAACAGGCGGCGGGGAGACTCGTCTTTCTCTTCATGGTGGGGAGGCAGATAGTCGCCCTGCCATTCCACTGCTCTTGGGCGGCCGTCTTGGTCGCGCTCGATGGTGATGCGAGTCCGACTGTGGCTGGCAGCCGGATCCTTCTCTTTTCTTCCACGGACACCGCCAGTCGGCATCTGAGATGTCGCGCCTTGATCTCGGCAGGGAGGCAAGTCATCGTTTTGTCGTTGCGGCGCCTCCGTGCGGCAGCCGCTTTGAGGAGCCGCTGGACCCGCTCGGTCATCAGGCGGCGCTCTTCGCCTTCGAAGTTGTCTAGCTCGTCCGCCGCCGCCTGGGCGGCGCGGATGTTCTCCGCAGGCGTGGCATACACGGGGCGATCGGCCCCGAACAGTTTGGCGATGGCCATGCCGCGTTGCCGGACCGCGCCTAGGCGGATAGGCCTAGTCGGGGCCGGCGTGCCGCCCACAGCGCGATCCATCTCGCGCTGGTAGGCTTCTGACAAGCATCTCATGCTTGCCAGCTTCTTCGCGCTTTCGACGAGCTGAAGGCGGCGCGCCTCCGGCGTCTCGGCGTCAGCGTCCTCCAGGATGGGTGCGGTCAGGTCTCGCAGAGCCGCATCGAGTGTGTCGTGAGCTCCCTCACCAGAGTGCTCGTCATGACTGATACCGAGCACCTCTGTGACGGCGCTTCCGCTGCTCTCCTCGTGAGGGAGTGGCTCGTCGTAGACCACCACATTGGTGGGGAACGTGTCGAGCGACACGCTGTCGGAGTCGACAAGCATCGGGTCGGTGGAGCCTACGGACTCCAAATCCACGGCGGGCTCGCCGGCGACGTGGATTTGATCGAGGAGGCCCGCGAGGAGGCTTTCGGGGCCGCCCGTGCCTGCGTCGGACGCAGGCTCGTCGGAGATGCAAACCTCGCCAAGAAGATCGGCGAGGCAGCTCGCTGCGCAGGCGTCGTCGATGCCCTGCAGCGCGTCGGGGCAAGCGCCATCGGGCGTGCCAGGCTGGCTACGCTCGCTGGGGAGGAAACGGGTTCCCGTCCAGAGCAGGTCTTCGGATGACGGTGCACCTCGCCCACGGTGGGCGCCAAATGTCGGGGGTTGGGTGCGACATATGCCAAAGGATGGCTTATCATGGTGGGAGCGAGTAGAATGTCGCCGGTGCCAGGAAACGGAATGAGGCGAAGACATGCATGCCGGCGGATCTTACCCAGCTTCGGGGCTCTCCGGGGAAATAACACCCCTACTGCTGCTCTGCAGGGTCTCTGCATGGTCACTAAGGCAAAGTGAGTACAGGATTGCTCCTAGAGCTGTATTCTGGAGGTAGGAGAAGGCAAGGCTAGCTCTCTCCTCCCTATATGATCTGATCTAGTGCTAATGGATTCGAACCCTTTGCATGGGTACCCCGGGGGGTTTATATAGGCCTACCCCCGGGGTACAATGGTAATCCGGTTGGGCGCGTGTCCCAGCCATCTGTCTCTAAGGCTGTCATTTTCTCCGCCGACTGCTGGGGCCCGCCGACTGGTGGGCCCCGCCGACGAGTCTGGTACTGTAGCCGTGCTTCTCATGACGCAGGCTTGGTCATGGGGTCGTGGCAACAGTGCCGCTGTCTATCGGACGATCACTGTCGCCACTCCCCTTCTTGTCTAGTTAATGGCGCATGGGGCCCGTGGGAGAGGCCGGCCGACTCTTGGGAGCCGACTCCCATAGGACCGCCTTCGGGGCGTATCCACCGTCTTCCATGTTCTCACTGACGGGCGGGTCCGCCGTCTCTGAGTCGTACAGGTAGGCCATCATGGCCACAGTGCGCCGCCCACTGTGGCTGAGGTCAGGGCAGGCATGGCAACAGTGCCGTGCCATGCTGGAGATCTCCAGCGATACGGCACACTATAGCCATGCCAGCCCCTCGCAAGCAGGGGGTGACGGCCATGCCATGACCGTACCGGACCTCGCCTATCGTGGCGAGGGTAGTGACGGATGGAGTCGAAGGCCGACTCTCCATAGCCGGCTTCTCTTGGAGTCGCCGGCCATGAGTTGGCCAATCCTGGAGTCGCCTCTGGGACTTGGCTTATCTTGGAGTCGCCTCTAGGACTCGGCTTATCTTGGAGTCGCCTCTGGGACTCGCCTTATCTTGGAGTCGCACCTGAGACTCGGGTTGAGGGGCGTAGCTTGCCCCGATGTCTTGAAAGGTTCTAGGGCTCGGGTTAGCCTACCCGTGGCCCATTACTCCGAAAGTAGTCCCCGAAGCTGGTGAGGCTCCGAGAGCGATACGTCGTGGGGCCTCAACAGTTTCATTCCTCCGGTGGTGGAATCTCGGCTTCGCTTGCCGTCTTCTTTCTGGCTGACTGTCCTGAGTCGGATTCGCGGAGGGCCGTCCTGCTCCGTAAAGAGTTCGAAAGTCGTGGCGGGAGACTAGGTGGCGTGCCTGATACGCTTCCCCGCGGCCGCCCGCCGTGGTCCTATCGCGCGGCGCCACGCGGCGAGGACAGTCTGCTTGCCCACGCGCGCGACGGGATGGGCCGTCAGGCGGGGCCCGCCACTACCGCGCCTCGGCACGCGAACGGATCCGTTGTGGCCGTGCGGACGGTTGGGTTTCCCACGTCGTTACTGCGTGCAGTAACTTCGTGGGATAAATCCTGGGGGGGCATGGGGTCCCGCGCGCAGTTAATCCCACGCCCGCCCCATCGGCTTCTCAGCCTTCAAGGCTATAAGTGGGCGGGAGGGAGTGGAGCGGCAAAGCACGCGGGCCCATCTTCCCTGCTCCCCCGCCTCCTCTTGCCTCCTCTGCCTCCTTTCCTTCTTCTTGCCGTCGGCGAGCGGAACCACACCGCGCCAACAGCGATGAGTTCTTCCTCCGCCGCTGCGGCTTCTGCCGTGCGCTCCGGCGTGTGGGACGGCTCGGAGGTAGACGACGACCTCATCGAGTTTCTCCGCAAGACGCACCGCCTCCCCAGTGCACACCTCGTGTGAGCCTGTGCCCCGCCGGTGAGGGAGATATCGCCGGCGCCGGAGGAGGGCGAGCGGCTTCTTCCGCTCCTTCTTGGAGTTTCACGGGCTCCAGCCGCACCACCTCAATCCAAACACGGTGGTGCTGCTGGCCGCCTTCGCCACCCTGTGCGAAGGCTTTCTCGGCGTTCTCCCCACCATCGAGCTGTGGGGAGAATTGTTCTCATCCAAGCTCGGCACGCACGTCGCCGGCGTGCCGGCTCAATGCGGCGCCATCATCGCGATGCGACGATCGACGGCCGACAATCCATTCCCCTACATCCCGCTGATTAAGTCGGTGAAGATGTGGCAGTGCTCTTACTTCTACATGAAGAACGTCGCCCTAGACGGCGACTGGGTCAATCTGCCGCCTTACGAAGCCGGCGCGCCAGTTGGGAGGCTCCCCAGCTGGTCTCATCGAGTCAAGACGTTGACTCCTGCCGGAACCGCCGCCGTGGCGCGACTCCGATTCCTGACGCAGTCGGAGGACCTGGTTGGGGCCGACTTGCTAGTCGCCTTCGTGGCGCGCCGAGTCCTCCCTCTCCAAGGCCGGCCTCATCTAATCAGTCAGATGAGCGACCACCGGGACCCGAGTCGGATGTGCACCAGGGAGATGCCCCGCTCGGAGGTGGCAAACATGGTGAACCACATCGCCAACTGCGAGCTCGGGGAATACTGGCAGTTCGACAAGGAGCCGTACTCGCGCGCCAACCCCCCTCCAGCAGTAAGTCGCACCTCTTATTGATTTGTTTTCTTTATAGCCGAATCCGACTTCTGATCTTCATTGGTTTCTCCGAGTTAGAACCCCCTCATTCAGCCCGCAGCCGGCGTCGCAAGACCGCCCCGCGAGTTCGTCCCCGACCGAGCGGAGAGCAACGTCGACGACCCCGACTTGGAGGCGGCGACGATGGAGGCCGACGCCGAAGGCAGGGGAGGAGGAGCGGGAAGCGGCCTCAGGCCCTCGGCCACCTTTGCTGACTGGCCTGAAGACGGCGCTGAAGGGGAAGTCGTCCCGCGCCACCAGCCAAGGGCCGGCCATTCGGGCGCGGGTTCTTCCGCCGGCTTGGCCGGTCAAGGCAGTGCGAAGAGGCGCCACGCCGGGCCGAGCTCGCTTGGTGGCAAGTCGAAGAAGTTCAAGGGGGCGGCCGCCGCGACCAGGCAGGAGGAGGCGGCCGCGAAGGCCAACCGCTTCCACAAGGAAGTGAAGAGGCCGCCGCTAGTTTCTGCGTAAGTGTTTCCGCCTTTGTCTTATTTTCTTTTGGTGAATCTTGTCCGAGTTTCTCTTTTATACTCCCTTTTTTCTTTAGGGCTCCCCTTTCCCTTGAGAGGGTCGCCGTCCCCTCCGTCATGGGGTCGGTAGAGACGTCCGCCAACACTCGGCGGGTTGACCCCACCACCGACCTCTGGGAGGCGACGGAGCGAAACGCGCGGGAGAAGCACGACGAGGAGGAGGCCGACCGCCTGGAGAAGGCGGAGGCTGAGAAGGCGGCGGCCTCTGCCCAGAAGAAGCTGGAAGAGGCCGAAGCCACCATTGCGGCGAGATGGCAAGCTGAGGAGGCCGCGCGTCACCAATCGGCGTTGCACGTCCTCCCGCTGTCTTCCGCACCGCCGCCTCCGGAGTTCACGGGGCAGACTGGGGAAGCCGGCGCTGAGAACCCCATCGCGGAAAAGGAAAGCGGCGAGGCCTCCATGTCGGATACGCTCGTGCCGCCGCCGCCGCCTCCGCCGCCGTCTGGGAGGGCGCATGGCAAACAGCCGGCAGGCCCGCCGGTTCCGCCGACTGAGGACGAGGCCGTGGCGAGGCTGCTCCTTCAAGTCGCCTCGCCAGTGCGCCGCCGCCTTGAGAAGGCGACTTCGGCGCCGCGGCCCCTGGAGGTCGGCGCCGCCAGCTCGGCCATCCCAGACGCCGAGGCGACAAGCATCGCGCCTGTTTGGTGGGTGCGCGGAGGCGGCACGGGCCCGCTGAACCAGGCGCTTCTGGACGTCCAGGCAAAGCTGCGAGCCGAAGGCGACACCCTCCAGAACTGCACCAGGGCGCATCTGGCGTTGCGGACGGCCGTCCGAGTATGTTTTCCTCTTCGATTCTTGTCTTTCTTGCTCTTCTCTGTGGGGGCGCGCCAGCGCACCCACTGGGTGTAGTCCCCGAGTTTCGGGCCGGCTGCTGAGCAGGCGGCTCGGAACTCCCTCTGGCGAGTTCCAAGTATTTATCTTTGTCTGGAATGTTTATTACAGGAGTATCACAACCTCCGCGCCACTACCTTCAACCGCAATGTTGAGGAGTTGGGCAGGCGGACTGCCAACTTGACGGAGAGCCAGAGTGAGTTCTTCTTCTTCTTCGCGGGGGCGCGCTGGCACACCCGCGGGCTGTGGTCCCCGAGATTCGAGCCGACTGCTGAGCAGTCGGGCCGGATCTTCCCAGCGACCTTCTTTGCTGACGACTTAACATCTCTCTCTTTCGTTCTTCAGGGGCCAACGCCACTCTTCAGGAGCAGCTGGGCGAAGTCAACACCGCCTTGCGCGCCAAGGGGGAGGAGTGCAGCAAGCTTGCCGCGGATCGCGACCTGTTGGCTGCGCAGCTAGCCGAGCAGAAGGAGCTGCTCAAGAAGGCGCAGGACGAGGCCGAGAAGAAGGAGGCTGCTCTCCTGGCGGAGTTCGAGAGCGAGCGCTCCTCCTGGACTGACAAGGAGGCGATGCTGACCTCCGGCTTCCATGAGATCGAGGACATAGTCAACGGTGAGTTTCTTTCCTTCCTTTCTTTCTTTATGTTCCCGACTACGGGTCGGGCTGACTTCTGATTTTTTTGACTCGCTTCTTTTTTGTCTTGGCAGACTTCTTCCCTGGCCACTCGCAGGCAGTCACTCAGGCCATCGAGGCTGATCACGAGGCACGGAGGGCAAGCGGCGCGGTGATCACCTCTAATGCCCCCCTGACCGTCGATGAGTAGCTTCTGAGCATCGAGGCCCGTCTTCGTCCGGCCCATCGGCTGATGCGCCGGCTTCAGCGTGCCGGCGCCCAGGCGGTTGCCGCTCTGTGGCCAGACATGCCGGCCCTGCGCACTGCTAGTCGGACTGCCGACTGGCTGGAGGTCGCAGCTGGCCGTCTTGAGGCCTGGAAGGGTTCCTCAGCCCGGGCCAGAGCGCCCGGGCCTTGGAATTTGTCAAGGTGTGGTATCCGGGGCTGGACCTGGACCCTCTGGCCGCGTTCCGGTCAGAGGCCCAGGCAGAGCTGGTGGCTGTGGAGGGCGCCCTTGTCGAGCGAGCAGCGGCGATCGCTGACTACACAGATACCAGTGTCTTCATCCCTTAGTGGGCTGCAGGCGGCGAGGAGGTGCCGCCGGAGTGGTTCGGGATGAACCCGGACTACGGCGAGGACTCGGCGGAGGTGATCGACTCCAGCACCTAGGAGGAAGGCGAGGCGGAGGACGAAGGCGAGATGGAGGCGCCAGAAGACGGAGCGGGCGACCAGCCTCAGCTCGACCGCGCTTCCAGCAACGAGCCGCGTCCGATCGGGCCGGCCGCTGCTGGTGGCGATCAAGCCGAGACTGCCCAGCCGGCCGCCCCGGTGCCTGACACCGTCGTCTCCTCCGACCCTCCGAACTCGTCTGCCGCTCCCTAGGCTGCCTTCTGGCTTTTATTTTATCTGCTCTTAGAAAGTCTTTGAAGAACTTGTTAATTTGCACAATTCCACCCGTGGGGTGTATTTTGAACTTCTGTTCGAAGATTCGGCCAAGGGCCTATGCTATGTAAATATTAATCCAAGTTCTATCTTTCCTTGCTCATTGCTCCTTTGGCTTTTTCCTTTGCCGCCTTCCCCTAGTCGCCGCTTTGTCAGCCGGCCGCCCACTCCGCGGACTGCCGCTGGGTCAAATGCCTGGCTTCTTTGGAGAAGGCAAGTACTTGCCATTCATTGGAGTCTTTTTAACAAGTTGGATAGAAAGCGGTAAGCCGACTACTCACGAGTCGGTTTGTGAGAGGGGGCTGGAAGCCGGCTTAAGCTATGTTAATGCTTTAGGTCCTTAGCCATTTTTTGTGTTAGCGCCCGTTCATCCTTACTCCTGCCCGCCAAACGGTCGCTCTGCGAGCTGCAGCTTCTGGCAGGAGACGGCTTAGGCACCGCACACTACTTGTCCGACTTCAGGAAGCATTTCATAGCGTAAGATGGCAAGTCCCCGGGCCGACTAGTCGAACCTGGCCCCAAGCGGCATAGCAAGGAGTAGCATACTCGAAGGCATAATTCTTATCATACAGATAATCAAAGGGGGCAGTCCCCGAGCTCGTCTCGGGGGGCCCGAAGTCTTGGTACTTTAATACAAAGGGGTAGCGTGACACATACTGAATCAACTGTAAAATCTTCGAAGGAGATTTGCATTCCATGGCCGTTCCGACTCTTTGCCGGAGTGGTCTCTCTTGCGTGCTCGGGGCTTCTGAGCGTCAATCAGGTAGTAGGAGTCGTTGCCTAGCACTTTGCTGATAATGAAGGGGCCTTCCCAAGGTGCCGACAGCTTATGCTGGCTGGCTGTCCGCTGGATCAGTCGGAGCACAAGGTCGCCCTCTTGGAAAGATCTTGGCCTGACCTTCCTGTTGTAGTATCGGCGCAAGCTTTGCTGGTAGATGTCGGACCGGCTGAGTGCCAACATCCGGCCCTCTTCCAGCAGATTGACGCCGTCTTGACGTGCTTCTTCTGCTTCCTCCTCGGTGTACATGGTGACTCGCGGGAAGTCGAACTCTATGTCCGTCGGGATGACGGTTTCAGCACCGTAGACGAGGAAGAAAGGCGTGAAGCCGGTTGACTTGTTTGGGGTCGTGCGCAGACTCCAGAGGACGGCTGGCAGCTCCTCAAGCCAACAGTCGGCCGAACGCTCCAGTGGTTCGACCAGGCGGGGCTTGATGCCGGATAGGATGAGGCCGTTTGCTCGCTCCACCTGGCCGTTTGACTGTGGATGGGCAACGGACGCTAAGTCCAGTCGGATGCCCTGCGTCGCACAAAAACGGGCCAAGGCGCCTTTGGCGAAATTTGTGCCATTGTCAGTGATGATGCTGTGCGGTATGCCGTACCGAGTTGTGATGTCGGCGATGAAAGTCACTCCAGTCGGACCATTCAACTTCTTGATGGGTTTTACTTCTATCCACTTGGTGAACTTGTCCACCGCGACAAGCAGATGAGTTAGGCCGCCTCGCGCCATCTTGAATGGTCCCACCATGTCCAGGCCCCAAACCGCAAAGGGCCAGGCGATGGGGATGGTCTTGAGCACGGAAGCCGGCTGGAGCGGCTTGGAACGGAATATCTGGCACCCTTTGCATTTTTGGACTAATTCCTTGGTCTCTTCTAGGGCAGTCGGCCAGAAGAAACCGTGCCGGAAGGCTTTGGCGATGAGTGCTCTTGAGGCCGCATGGTGGCCGCACTCGCCTTCATGGATGTCTTTGAGAATTGCTTGGCCTTGTTCTGCCTCGACGCAGCGCTGGTAGACACCAGTGACACTGCGCCTGACCAGCTCTGTGTTGACTATGGTGTAGGCTGCCGCTCGGTGTTGCACTTGCCGAGCCAAGATTTCATCAGCTGGCAGCTCTCTGTTTACTAAGAACTTGAGGATGGGCTGGGCCCATGAGGGTGCTGCTATTTCTTCAATTGCCACTATTGCGACTTGGACAAGGGTGGCTGGGCTGGGAGGCGGCGGGCTGGAGTCCGCAGCCACTTGCTGGATCAGCGAAGTCCCCGGGCTGACTGGCGCAGTCCCTGAGCCGACTGTTGTAGTCCCCGGGCCGAGCTCTGGAGTCTTTGGGCCGACCGTCGCAGTCCCCGGGCCGAGTTCTGCAGTCGCCGGGCCGGCTTCGACTACAGTTTTCTTGGAGCCGTCTGTAAGAACTCTCGTGCCGTCTGCTGGTGCTCTTGAGTCGGATCCGACTTCTTCGGGGGGAGCCGGCACAAAGATGGAGTCTGATTCTGGTGAAGGCTTGATAGACGGCTTGAGGAGGCGCAGAAGGGCGACACCAGATGGTATCGCTTGGCGTGTGGAGCCGACTCGTGCCAGGGTGTCTGCTTGGTTGTTGTCATTTCTTGGCACGTGAAGGAATTCGCACCCCTCAAAATATCCGCTGAGTTGCTACACCAGGAAGCGGTAGCTCGCCATGTTTGCATCTTTGGCGTCCCAGTCGCCAGACGACTGCTGGACCACCAAATCGGAGTCGCCATAGCACAGTATCCGGCGGATGCCGAGTTTTTGGCAAGCCGGAGCCCGTGAATGAGCGCCTTGTATTCGGCAACGTTGTTGGAGGCGGCGAAGTGGATCTGCAGTGCATACATGAGCTTGTCACCTTTAGGGGAGGTGAGGACGACACCGGCTCCCAAGCCGGTGCGCATCTTGGAGCCATTGAAATGCATCCGCCAATGAGTGGAGTCGGGTGCTGGCGGTAGGTACTGCGTCTCGGCCAAGTCGACAAGGAAGTCGGCCAGTGCTTGTGACTTGATGGCGGTGCAGGGCTGGTAGTAGATGGTGTAGGGGGGCAAATCTATGGCCCATTTGGCCACTCGGCCCGAGGCGTCTCAGCTTCCAATGATCTCGGCCAGTGGAGATGTGCAGACCACAGTGATTGGGTGCTCTTGAAAGTAAGGCTTCAACTTCTTGGCGGCAAAGTGCACGCCGTAGCACATCTTCTGGTAGTGGGGGTAGTTCTGCTTGGAGGTCGACAGTACCTCGCTCAGGTAATATACTAGTCTCTGGATAGGGAGCGCCTTGCCTTCCTCCTTGCGCTCAACTACAATGACTGTGCTGACTACTCGGCTGGTGGCGGCAATGTATAGGAGCATAGGCTCTTTGGGAGTCGGAGCCGCCAGCACAGGGGGAGTAGTCAACATCTTTTCAACTGGAGAAATGCTTCGTCCGCCTTGTGGTTCCACTCGAAAAAGGGGGTCTTCTTCATCAGTTGGTACAAAGGGAGAGCCTTCTCGCCCAGCCGACTGATGAATCGGTTGATGGATGCCAAGCAGCCGGTGAACTTCTGCACATCTAACAGTCGGTGGGGGACTTCCATCCTCTCGATGGCTTTGATCTTTATAGGGTTGCACTCTATGCCACGTTCAGAGAACAGGAAGCCAAGGAGCTGGCCGGCTGGTACTCCGAAGACGCACTTCTCAGGGTTGAGCTTGATCTGGAATCGGCGCAGATTCTCAAAGGTTTCTTCGAGATCTTCCAACAGTGTTCCACGCTTTTCCGTCTTCACCACCACATCGTCTATGTAGACGTGGGCGTTTATGCCGAGTTGCTTGAGGAGACACTTCTGCATGCAACGCTGAAAGGTGGCGCCGGCATTCCTCAAGCCGAACGTCATAGTCAGGTAGCAGAAGGCTCCAAACGGCGTGATGAAGGCGGTCTTCAGTCTGTCTGCCGGGTTCAGCTTGATCTGGTGATACCCCGAATAGGCGTCTAAGAAGCTCAATAACTCGCATCCGGCTGTGGAGTCTATCACCTGATCAATTCTTGGCAAAGCAAATGGGTCTTTGGGGCAGGCTTTGTTGAGGCTTGTGTAATCAATACACATCCGCCGCTGCTTGTTCTTCTTTAACACCAGGACCGGGTTTGCTAGCCACTCTGGAAAAAACACCTCCATAATGAAGCCGGCTGCTAGGAGTCGGGCTATCTCTTCTCCAACAACTCTTCTCTTCTCTTCTGACAGGCGGCACAAGGGCTGCCTGACGGGTTTCACATCAGATCGGACATGTAACTTGTGCTCAGCGAATTCCGTCGGTACACCTGGCATGTCTTTAGGGGACCATGCGAAGATGTCTCGATTCTCACGGAGGAAATAGACAAGCTCGCCTTCCTATTTGTTGTCTAGGTTTGCACCTATGATAGGGTGCCTCTCTGGGTGCTCCGGGTCCAAAGGTATCCTCTTTGTTTCTTTGGCTGACTTGAACGAACCCTCAGCTTCCGACTCCTTGGGGTCGGGCGACATCTCTGGCTGCTTGCCGGCCATCGCCACAACCCGATCAAGGAGCCGCCTCTCAGCTGCGATCACCAGCGACTCGGCCAGCCGACTGCTCTCGGCCGCGCAAGCGGACGACTACTTATAGTCGCCGGCTACGGTCAGAATTCCCTTGGAACTCGGCATCTTCATCTTGAGGTAGGCGTAGTGGGGGACCGCCATAAACTTGGCCAGAGCAGGTCGGCCAAGCAATGCTTGGTATGGGCTTTCAAGGTCCACCACTTCAAACCAAACTGGCTCTTGGCGGAAATGATCTTTGTCTCCGAAGAGGACGTCTATCATAATCTTGCCGATTGGTGAGCAGGAAAGGCCAGGTACAATGTCGTGGAACACAGTTCGGCTGCTTTGAAGCTTTCTTTGCTTGATTCCTAATTTCTCTCTCCATGGTATCCTTGTACAGGATGTTGATGCTACTGCCTCCGTCTATCAACACTCGCGAGAAGCGAGCGGCCCGCCTATCAGTGGCCAAGGTGGCACTCAAAACCAAGGCGTAGGAGCCTGGATTCGGCATCACCTCTGGGTGATCGGCTTTGCTCCAACTGATAAGCCTTTCAGACCAATGCATAAACTCTGGAGTATCTGATGCTACTGCGTTTACTTCTTGCTGCTGCAGCCGTCTGCTGCGTCAATCATCAGCCACACTGGTGAACACCATGTAGGCTCCATGCTCTTCTGGATACTCATCTTGTACGGCGCCGACTGGCCTGGCAGCCGGCTGCTGGGGCGGCGGAGGAGGCGACAGCCCAGTAGGCGGAGGAGGAAGGAGGCCGTCTCCCTTGGCGATTCTGGTGAGCCAGTGGCATTTCTGGGTGGTGTGGTTTGACGGCTTCGCGCCGCTGTGGAACTTGCAGGGACCATCCAGAGTCTGCTCGTAAGAGAAGGCCGGCAACCAATTGGACTTTCCGCCTTTCTGTCGCTTTGCTGGAGGCTGCCCCTCCGGCTGTTGGTCTTCAACTGTCGCAACCTGCCGGCTGCTGGAAGCCGGCTGCGGTGCCTTGCGCTTATGATCATTCTGCTGTTGTCGCCGACTTGTATCTTCAGCCGGAGTTCTGGGAGCTTGAGGGGCCACTTTGCCAGTCGCACTAACTTGAATCTCTGTCTTCATGGAGGAGTCGGCCGTGGCATATTTGTCTGCTATGACCAACAGCTTGTCGAGGGTTTCCGGCTCGTCACAGAGGAGCTTGTGCTTGAGGAGGGTGCCTTCTCTGCACCTGGCGGTGAAGTACTCGATAGCCTGTACGTCGTGCACGCCCTTGCAAGAGTTCTGGAGCTCGCCCCAGCGTGTGAGGGAGTCGCGAGTCGATTCGTCAGGACCTTGTACGCACAAGGAGAGTGGACGCGGCTTGGGGGGTCGCTTGTACGTGCTTGTGAAGTTGTAGATGAAGGCCTCGGTGAAGTCGACCCAGTTGTTGATGCTGCGGGACTTCAGACTGTTCAACCACATCCGGGCCGTGCCCTGGAGCATGGGTGGAACATACTTCACGGCAACACGCTTGTTTCCGTTTGCTATATTGACGGTTGTGGATTAGTCAACAAGCCAATCTTCCGGCTTCACGGAGCCGGTGTACTTGGGCGTGTCTCGAGGGAGTGTGAACCCTTTGGGAAAGGGCTCGTCTCGAATGCGGGGTCCAAAACAGGGAGGACCCATCTCGTCTTCTTCTTCCAGCGCCAGGGATCGGTGGAGTCGGTCGATCCGGTGGCGGTCATTGTTCTCTCCGACTCCCTCTCGGCGGCCAAGGCGGTCGCCGAGAGTTGGACGCTCAACAGGCGACGGGAGACTCGTCTTTCTCTTCGTGGTGGGGGAGGCAGATAGTCGCCCTGCCGTTCCACTGCTCTTGGGCGGCCGTCTTGGTCGCGCTCGATGGTGATGCGAGTCCGACTGTGGCTGGCAGTCGGATCCTTCTCTTTTCTTCCACGGACACCGCCAGTCGGCGTCTGAGACATCGCGCCTTGATCTCGGCGGGGAGGCAAGTCGTCATTTTGTCGTTGTGGCGCCTCCGTGCGGCAGCCGCTTTGAGGAGCCGCTGGACCCGCTCGGTCATCAGGCGGCGCTCTTCGCCTTCGAAGTTGTCTAGCTCGTCCGCCACCGCCTGGGCGGCGCGGATGTTCTCCGCAGGCGTGACATACACGGGGCCCAGTCGGGGCCGGCGTGCCGCCCACAGCACGATCCATCTCGCGCTGGTAGGCTTCTGACAAGCATCTCATGCTTGCCAGCTTCTTCGCGCTTTCGACGAGCTGAAGGCGGCGCGCCTCCAGCGTCTTGGCGTCAGCGTCCTCTAGGATGGGCGCGGTCAGGTCTCGTAGAGCCGCGTTGAGTGGGTCGTGAGCTCCCTCACTGGAGTGCTCGTCATGACTGCTAACGAGCACCTCCGTGACGGTGCTTCCGCCGCTCTCCTCGTGAGGGAGTGGCTCATCGTAGACCACCACATTGGTGGGGAACGGTGTCGAGCGACACGCTGTCGGAGTCGACCAGCATCGGGTCGGTGGAGCCTACGGACTCCAAATCCACGGCGGGCTCGCCGGTGATGTGGAGATGATCGAGGAGGCCCGCGAGGAGGCTTTCGGGGCCGCCCGTGCCTGCGTCGGACGCAGGCTCGTCGGAGATGCAAACCTCGCCAAGAAGATCGGCGAGGCAGCTCGCTGCGCAGGCATCGTCGATGCCCTGCAGCGCGTCGGAGCAAGTGCCATCGGGCGTGCCGGGCTGGCTACGCTCGCTGGGGAGGAAAAGGGTTCCCGTCCAGAGCAGGTCTCCGGACGACGGTGCACCTCGCCCCATGGTGGGCGCCAAATGTCAGGGGTTGGGTGCGACATATACCAAAGGATGGCTTATCATGGTGGGAGCGAGTAGAACGTCGTCGGTGCCAGGAAACGGAATGAGGCGAAGACATGCACGCCGGCGGATCTTACCCAGCTTCGGGGCTCTCCGGGGAGATAACACCCCTACTGCTGCTCTGCGGGGTCTCCGCATGGTCACTAAGGCAAAGTGAGTACAGGATTGCTCCTAGAGCTGTATTTTGGAGGTAGGAGAAGGCAAGGCTAGCTCTCTCCTCCCTATTTGATCTAATCTAGTGCTAATGGATTCGAACCCTTTGCATGGGTGCCCCGGGGGGTTTATATAGGCCTACCCCCCGGGGGTACAATGGTAATCCGGCTGGGCGCGTGTCCTAGCCGTCTGTCTCTCAGGACGCCGTCTTCTCCGCCGACTGGTGGGCCCCGCCGACGAGTCCGGTACTGTAGCCGTGCTTCTCATGACGCAGGCTTCGTCATGGGGTCGTGGCAACAGTGCTGCCGTCTATCAGACGATCACTGTTGCCACTCCCCGTCTTGTCTGGTTTATGGCGCGTGGGGCCCGTGGGAGAGGCCGTTCGACTCTAGGGAGCCGACTCCCGCAGGACCGCCTTCGAGGCGTATCCGCCGTCTTCCATGTTCTCACTGACGGGCGGGTCCGCCGTCTCTGAGTCATGCAGGTAGGCCATCGTGGCCAGAGTGTGCCGCCTACTGTGGTTGAGGCCAGGGCAGGCATGGCAACAGTGTCGTGCCACGCTGGAGATCCCAGCGATACAGCACACTGTAGCCATGCCAGCCCCTCGCAAGCAGGGGGTGACGGCCATGCCATGACCGTACCGCGCCTTGCCTATCATGGCAAGGGTAGGTGACGGATGGAGTCGCAGGCCGACTCTCAATAGCCGGCTTCTCTTGGAGTCGCCGGCCATGAGTCGGCCAATCTTGGAGTCGCCTCTCGGACTTGGCTTATCTTGGAGTCGCCTCTGGGACTCGGCTTATCTTGGAGTCGCCTCTGGGACTCAGCTTATCTTGGAGTCGCCTCTGGGACTCGGCTTATCTTGGAGTCTCCTCTGGGACTCGGCTTATCTTGGAGTCGCACTTGAGACTCGGCTTGAGGGGCGTAGCCTGCCCTGATGTCTTGAAAGGTTCTGGGGCTCGGGTTAGCCTACCCGTGGCCCATTACTCTGACAACCGTCAACCCACACAATAATGGCAGTCATTGCCCCGTGGACAGAACCATTCCTAGCCTACCTAACTAGGCAGGAACTTCCCGAGGACCAAAACGAGGCCCGCTGCATAGTGCGGCGATCTAAAGCCTATAAAGTCCACGAGGGAGAGCTTTATAAGAAAAGCACAACTGGAGTCCTTCAAAGGTGTATCTCCGAAGAGGAAGGGCGAAATCTTCTGGCTGAAATTCATGCCGGACTCGGCGGGCACCACGCCACAGCCCGGGCCCTTGTAGGCAAGGCCTTCCGTACATGATTTTATTGGCCGACGGCCCGGGCAGATGCTCAGGACTTGGTCCAACGATGCGTAGGATGCCAGCTGTTTGCTAATCAAAGCCACATGCCACCCACCGCCCTCAAAACTATACCCATCACCTGGCCGTTCGCGGTCTGGGGGCTTGATATGGTCGAACCCCTTAAAGGAGGAACCCACAAGCAAAAATACCTATTGGTCATGGTGGATAAATTCACCAAATGGATAGAGGCAAAGCCTGTTAAGATGGCTGAATTCGGACCGGTGATAGACTTCATATCAGGGGTAGTACACCATTACGGCGTCCCCCATAGCATCATCACTGATAATGGCATGAACTTCATGGCTGACGAGGTCAAACTCTGGTGCAAACACATGGGCATCAAGCTCGACTACGCTTCAGTCTATCACCCTCAAACTAACGGTCAAGTCGAGCGAGCAAATGGTCTAATCATGAGCGGCATTAAACCCAGACTAGTGTGGTCCCTCAAGGAATCTAATATGCACTGGGTAGAGGAGCTCGACTCCGTACTATGGAGGCTGCGGACCACGCCGAATCGCACTACCGGATTCACACCATTTTTTATGGTGTACGGCGCAGAGGCAGTCTTGCCCTACGACATAATTCATGACTCACCTCGCGTGCGCATGTACGAAGAAAGAGAAGCCAAGCTCGATCGGCAAGACAGTTTGGATGCCTTGGATGAGGAGCATGACGTGGAAAAAGCCCGTTCCGCATTCTATCAATAGCAGGCTCGAAGATACCAAAGCAGAGAAGTACGGGCCAAAGATTACAATGTTGGCGAATTAGTTCTACGCCTGCCGGACAAGAAAAAGGACAAACTCAAGCCCAAGTGGGAGGGTCCCTTCATCATCGACCAAGTCCTGACCGGCGGTGCGTACCATCTACGGAATGCATCGGATAACCGACTGGAGCCAAACCCATGGAATGCAGCCCGTCTCCGAAGATTTTATGCCTAGCGCCGGACTCGGGGTTCGTCTCCTTCCTCCGTCTATATTTTATACTTTAACTGACTTCTATTTCTCTCTTTCTCCCTCTTTTCTTTCTAAAGCCGTTGAAGGCTCGTTTGTGCATTGTTCGCACACACTTAACGCACTGTCTGCGCTCAGTATACCTGGGGGCTTCTTTAACAGAAGCTTATTTCTACGGGCTCTATGCCCAACACATGTGTCACACTTCCGCATGTACCTTTTATTCACCATTATATGCATCGATATGACTTAAGTTTTGGCCAAGCTGGGTTGCTTGGCTCCTGTGCTTACCCCTACGTTCCCGATTGTTCGGCTAGGTGGTAAAGGGAGCACCTCTGTGATTGTTACCGCCGGGTCAGCCGGACGTGTACCTCAGACTGGGTGAAGCCGAAAGCTAGTGTTCTTAAGGGAATATTTGGTCGGTGAACTAAAAGACGATTTCTTACTTATTCATTTATCTGCCCCCAGATGTTTTTCTGCTTTTTTCGCAGTCCGGGCATGCACTTTAGGGCATGCCTCCCAGGGAAAGGAACCCCTAACAGAACTATTCTCTCTGGATGATGTTTCTTACTAACCATGTAATATAACATAACTAGTTGGGCACTTGTCTGATAGAGCACTAGTGACCCCTACGCCTGGTCTCCACGCATGCCCCGGTTCTTACATAACCGCGAGGGTATTCGGACACACTCCAGACTATAGGGTCCCGAGGTTGAAGCGAAAGGGTCCTCTATGACAAACGATCTACAATCCGTCTAGAAGGCATTTTACATGTCATTTTTAATTACATAGTCAAATTGACTGATTGTATTCCTCTTCAATACCATCTAATAGGCTGTCTAGTTTACAGCCCCACTGGGAATACTTTGCGGCCAACTCTACTTGGCCGTACACTAAACTCACAGGGATCTCCTTCCCATCAGGCCCCATAGGTCCGACCTCGGCCATGTGGTTTGGGTCAGCCTTCGTGTACCGCGTCTTCACCATGGCCCAGGCCTCTCGGGCGCCTTGACGGCAGGCCGATATCTTCCATAACCGGAAGCGCCGCTGTGCTCCCTGAAGCCTCTCTGCAATCTCTCCAAGGCCTTCGGGTAAGGAGATGGATGGCCACAAGGCCTGGGCGACGTCTCTCATCACCTGCCGAACTCGTTCGTGCAGTTGCAGCAGCTCGGGAAGTAGGTCACCCGTTGAACTGGGCATTTCCTCTGCAGGACGACCCATGAGCATACCTACAGACATATTACTGTCAGTCGACTTCCTCGCCGAACTCTTCTTTTCAAAAAAGCTCGCTCAAGCACTTACTATAAATGCCGCGACGAAGCCGCCGATTCTCCTTAACGGAGTCAGATAGCTGGGCTCGAACATCCTTCAGTTCCTCACCCAGCTGGGTGTTGGCATCTTGGAGATTATTTTTCTCTTGCCTCACCCTTGTAAGCACATTTTCACCGGCCTTTAACTGGCGCAGGAGATGTTGCTTGGCCGGATCTAGTCCGGCGCCATCTACAATATTATTGTCAGACTTATACACACGCCGCACTTCGCAAACTACTTATCTTTCAAAGTATATTTTATCGGAGGGGGTCTCTGTGGCTCCCCCTGGGGCGGCTAGTGCGGCCTTAAGCTGGGCCTTGCACTCTTCAAGCTCTTGAGACAGTCGGGTATTCTTTTCCGTAAGATCCTGCATACCAAATGATCCTTAAATCAGTTCTCCTAACTATTTTAAGTCTCGGGGGCTACTGGCATATATAACTGTCAAATTTCCTCACCCGTATGTCCTTTACATACTACTCCGCGGCTCTGGCTAGACCATCTTGAGCAGCACGGAGGTGTGCGTCTCCCGAATTGAAGGCGTATAATGCCTCTGGGGAGAAACATGCGTCACGAAGAACTGTCCGGCGGCGCCTGTGATTCATGGCACTCTCCACCTCGGAGTTGGTGGCGGACAATCTGTTGGCATCCTCTGTCGGAGGAGCATCCGACGCACGCCTTGTGTTCAGCTCCGTTTCCGGACCCAACGTTGGAGCCTGGTTGGCGGAGCCTCGATTGGCCATCTCTCCGGACATAGTCCGGCGATCACTCTTTTTCCTGAAAGGGGCACCAGCGTTAATATACCTTGCCGGAATCAATCCTGGGAATATGGTGACACGCATTACCGTTGCGGTGGCATTTCAGTCCGGACCGCACTTCTTTTCAGCCTGCTTGGCCGTGCTGCCCCTTGTTGGCTAGCCGCCGTGGGCTCGGCTTCCCGCCTCGAAGGCCCCCCCTACGAAACACCATTGATATACGGTGATCAAAAATAAGCACGGATGGGTAATTAGCAAGGTACTGGGGCTTTAGTCTCAGTTACCTGTGAGGCTAGAAGTATTTCGGGGTAGTCGGCCGTAATGGCAACCAAGGCATTATCGATGCTTAGTTGGTGGAATACCCCATCAATCAGCTCCACCAATATGTCCGGATCCTCTTGGGAGGCCGGATCAAGGAACCGTTTCGGGTCCTCGGGTTGCGGAGGCGGGCTGCTTATATCTTTTACGGCCTGACGCAGTTCCTGTGTCGAACTCACAAAATGAGATGTATAACCATGGGAGTACGGATCATATGTGCGGGAAAGGAGGTGTTCGCTTACCCAACTTCGAGGATTGTTCATAGAAAATCCGTTCAATGGACTGACGCGGAGAAAATCCTCCTCTTCCCCCTTGTACAACGCAGACATGATCTTCACCAGTTCGGCGACCGATCCCGGCCCCTTACGGCCTTGACGGGTAGCATCATCCTCCCCGTTGAAATCCCACATGGGGTGGCCCCTATATTGAAGTGGCTGCACCCCCGCATAATGCATGTGGCCATGACACTGATCATGGTCAGTCCGGAATGAGCGAGCAACCTTATTCGGCTAATCAGGTAAAGGACGTCACTGTCGCTGTTCCTCTGGGGGCTCCGTGGACGCCAACTTAGGCGTTTCTTCAAGGGAGCATTACTGAACTCCGGGAGGCCGGTCCGAACGGGATCCGGTAGCGGGCATCTTCTATATAAAACCATTCCAAAGGCCAGTCTTTGGATGCCTTCTTCGGGGTTCCGGATAGATATCCGGTCCCGGTGATGCGCCATAGCTCGGCTCCGCCCACTTGATATATTGACCCCTCATGAGAACGGGGTACGAGGCAGAATAATCTCTTCCACAGTGCAAAATGAGCCTCGACGCCCAAAAACAGTTTGCAAAGGGCTACGAAGCCTGCGATGTGCAGAATGGAGGCAGGCGTGAGGTGATGCAACTGGAGGCCATAGAACTCCAGGAGCCCCCGAAGAAACAGATGTATTGGAAATCCGAGTCCTCTTATCAGATAAGAGATAAAGCATACCCGCTCTCCTTTGGAAGGATCGGGGACGCTCTCCGCTTGCTTTCCGCCCTTATAGGTGGCGAGTGTGGCTCGAACAGGAACCATGAAGGCTGGGGGAAGAAATCCCTTGGTTTGGAGCGTCACTATCTTGCTATGCGGGACTGAGCATCTCTCCCAATCCCCAGGCTTGGGGCTGGGAGCGCGAGAGGAGGAGTCGCGTCGACTGTCCATGATAGAATGGATTTTTTGTCAGAGGCACTCCGGTGAAAGCTTGCGAAGGGGAGATGGTGTGATTCGGATCTAGATCCTTGTCTCTTTTTATAGGCAGCTCATTTGCGCAGCTAGGGGGGAAAGTGTAAAAATACCCTGGCTTTTCGCATTCGTTCGACACGTGGAAGATGGCCATTATTGGGCGTGGAAGCCAAGGAGCGCAGCATTTATCAGAAGCCGGACACTATTCGACAAGCATATGGAATTTGGAGAAGAACCCGCCTTGCAATGCCGAAGACAATCTACGCGTCGGACTCGTTGTCATTGAAGCCTGGTTCGGGGGCTACTGAGGGAGTCCTGGATTAGGGGGTGTCCGGATAGCCGAACTATCACCGTTGGCCGGACTCCTAGACTATGAAGATACAAGATTGAAGACTTTGTCCCGTGTCCGGATGGGACTTTCCTTGGCGTGGAAGGCAAGCTTGGCGATACGGATATGTAGATCTCCTACCATTGTAACCGACTCTGTGTAACCCTAACCCTCTCCGATGTCTATATAAACCAGAGGGTTTTAGTCCGTAGGACGAACAACAATCATACCATAGGCTAGCTTCTAGGGTTTAGCTTCTTCGATCTCGTGGTAGATCTACTCTTGTACTACCCATATGATCAATATTAATCAAGCAGGAGTAGGGTTTTACCTCCACCGAGAGGGCCCGAACCTGGGTAAAAACATCGTGTCCCTTGTCTCCTGTGACCATCCGCCTAGACGCACAGTTCGGGAACCCCTACCCGAGATCCGCCGGTTTTGACACCGACAGGGAGTATCATAGGTAGTATCATGCATGCTGATGACCCACAAGTGTAGGGGATCTATCATAGTCCTTTCGATAAGTAAGAGTGTCGAACCCAACGAGGAGCAAAAGGAAATGATAAGCGGTTTTCAGTAAGGTTTTCTCTGCAAGCACTGAAATTATAGGTAATAGATAGTTTTGTGATAATATAAATAGTAATGAGTAACAAGTAAATAAAGTAAATAAAGTGGAGCAAGGTGGCCCAATCCTTTATGTAGCAAAGGATAAGCCTGGACAATTTCTAATAATGATAAAGGAGCTCCCGAGGACACATGGGAATTATCGTCAACCTAGTTTTCATAACATTCATATGATTCGCGTTCGGTACTTTGATAATTTGATATGTGGGTGGACCGGTGCTTGGGTACTGCCCTTACTTGGACAAGCATCCCACTTATGATTAACCCCTATTGCAAGCATCCGCAACTACAAAAGAAGTATTAAGGTAAACCTAACCACAACATTAAACGTATGGATCCTAATCAGCCCCTAACGAAGCAACGCATAAACTAGGGTTTAAGCTTCTGTCACTCTAGCTACCCATCATCTACTTATTACTTCCCAATGCCTTCCTCTAGGCCCAAATAATGGTGAAGTGTCATGTAGTCGACGTTCACATAACACCACTAGAGGAAACGATAACAT
Organism: Triticum turgidum subsp. durum; assembly: GCA_900231445.1. Classification (NCBI taxonomy): domain Eukaryota; kingdom Viridiplantae; phylum Streptophyta; class Magnoliopsida; order Poales; family Poaceae; genus Triticum; species Triticum turgidum. The sequence continues at coordinate 174,251,546 of LT934114.1, read as the reverse complement.
ACATCTCATTAAAATATCAAACGAATACCAAATCCACATGACTACTAATAGCAAGACTTCACCCATGTTCTCAGGAACAAACGTAACTACTCACAAAGTATATTCGTGTTCATAATCAGAGGAGTAATAATATGCATTAAGGATCTGAACATATGATCTTCCACCAAGTAAACCAATTAGCATCAACTACAAGGAGTAAACAACACTACTAGCAACCCACAGGTACCAATTTGTGGTTTTGATACAAGATTGGATACAAGAGATGAACTAGGGTTTTGAGAGGAGATGGTGCTGGTGAAGATGTTGATGGAGATTGACCCCCTCCCAATGAGAGGATTGTTGGTGATGATGTTGGTGATGATTTCCCCCTCTCGGAGGGAAGTGTCCCCGGCAGAACAGCTCCAACGGAGCCCTAGATTGTTTCCGCCAAGGTTCCGCCTCGTGGTGGCGGAGTTTTGTCCTGTAAGCTTGCCCACGATTTTTTCCAGGATAAAAGCCCTCATATAGTAGAAGATGGACACCGGGGGGCCACCGGGGGTCCTAGGAAACAGGGGGCGCACCCAGTAGGGGGGGGGCGCCCCCACCCTCCTGGACAGGGTGTGGGCCCCCTGGTGTATTTCTTCCGCTCAATAATTCTTATTAATTCTAAAAATAGGTTTTGTGGAGTTTCAGGATTTTTGGAGCAGTGCGGAATAGGTTTCCAATGTTTGCTCCTTTTCCAGGCAGAATTCCAGCTTCCGGCATTCCCCCTCTTCATGGTAAACCTTGTAAAATAAGAGAGAATAGCCATAAGTACTGAGATATAATGTGTAATAACAGCCCATAATGCAATAAATATTGATATAAAAGCATGATGCAAAATGGACGTATCAACTCCCCCAAGCTTAGACCTCGCTTGTCCTCAAGCGGAAGCCGAAATCTAAAAATATGTCCACATGTTTAGAGATAGAGGTGTCGATAAAAATAAAATACGGACATGAGGGCATCATGATCATTCTTATAACAACAACATATATAGATTTTATCATATGATTTCTTATACTCAAGTAATGATCAATTCACAATGTCAAGTATGGTTTAGAAACTTCATTGAGAACTAACAAACTATAATCTTAGTCATTGAAGCAATTGCAATTTATCATAACATCAGAAAGAGTCAACAATAGAGCTTTTCAGCAAATCCACATACTCAACTATCAAGTAGTCTTGTACAATCGCTAAAACTCACGCAGTACTTGTGGTTATAGAGTTTCAGCCAGACACTGAGAAAGATAGGGGCTTAATGTGTTGCCTCCCAACGTATTCACCTTTAGGTGATGTCAACAATAATACCCCATCCTAACTTACATCCAATTGGATAT
>LT934114.1:174216648-174249507 GCA_900231445.1 Triticum turgidum subsp. durum | reverse complement strand
TCAAACACAAGGAACTTGCCAAAGGATAAAATGAAAAAGGGAAAGGTGAAGATCACCTTGACTCAAGCATAAAGTAAAAACATAAAGTAAAAGATAGGCCCTTCGCAGACGGAAGCAGAGGTTGTCATGTGCTTTTAGGGTTGGATGCACAAAATCTTAATGCAAAAGAACGTCACTTTATATTGCCCCTTGTATGTGGACCTTTATTATGCAGTCCGTCGCTTTTATTACTTCCACAACAAGATCGTACAAAGCTTATTTTCTCTGCACTAATAAGTCATACATATTTAGATAGCATTTTTTATTGCCTGCAACACGATAACTTACTTGAAAGATCTTACTCAATCCATAGGTAGGTATGGTGGACTCTCATGGCAAAACTGGTTTAAGGATATTTGGAAGCACAACTAGTATCTCTACTTAGTGCAAGGAATTTGGGTAGCATGAGGGGGAAAGGCAAGCTCAACATGTTTGGAAGGTCAATGACAATATACTTTAACTGAGATGTGAGAAAGCATAAACCATTACGTTGTCTTCCTTGTCCAACTTCAACTCTTTTAGCATGTCATACTTAATGAGTGCTCCCAATCATAAAAGGTGTCCAAGATAATATATTTATATGTGAACCTCTCTTTCCTTATCACTTCCTATTAATTGCAACGATGACCAAAATTACGTTTATCAACCCTCAACAACTTTTACGCCTCATACTTTCTATATGTGAAGTCATCACTAACCATAAGATCAATATGAACTCTTTTATTCTTTCTACTTCCTTAAGATCATAGCAACATAGCAAAGCCCTTGACCCAACACTAATCTTTATTATAGATAGCTCACGGACTCGATTACATAAAGAGATCACAAAGAAAAACTCAAAACTACTTGATATCAAAACTTCAATCTACTAGATCAAGATACTACTAAAAGGATCGAACTAAATAAAATGGTAAAGATAGGAGTGTGATGGTGATACGATACCGGGGCACCTCCCCCAAGCTTGGCAGTTGCCAAGGGGAGTGCCCATACCCATGTGATTATGTCTCCTTCTTCACGGTAGGCGTTATGATCTTCTTGGCGATGATGCCCCTCAGGATACGGTTCTCCTCCTCGAGCTTATTGAATTGTTGTCTGAGGTCCATAATTTCTTTACGGAGCTTGCCCATAACGGCCAAAGCTCCCTTTACCCAAGGATGCTGCATAGCTCCTGGAGAACAAGTGAAGCTCTTTTTCATATTTTCATAAGAAAGAAATCTAAAGTTGGAAGGGATGACCGAAGTTGGAATAGCCATGCTAGGTAGTTCCCCCATCATGAATTCTGCTTGGAAACGGGAGGTAACTTCCTGATCTTCCTCCATGGCATCTATCCTTTTCAAATCAGCCTCCATCTCATCCTCCGTTGATGGTCCAAAGTGATAGGCATCGCTATTTGCTCCTGGACCTGGTGTTGGGTGAGACACCCGACTGTCCCCGACTATCTCCTGAGAAGACATCTTGCTTTTATTCTGCAACAGGAACAGCTCGAAACGAAAACAGAGGATATTTGTATGATACGGTGGTCAAAACCTTCGGGAGTATATATAATGATTTTTTACCGACCAAAATACGTAATCGTGCAAGAAAACGGAGTCTGTGAGGTACACGAGGTGCCCACGAGACAGGGGGGCGCGCCCTCCACTCTCATGGGGGCCTCGTGTCCCTTTCGGACTACTTCTTTCTTCCTAAAATTCTTAAATATTCAAAAACCGATAAAAATTGCCATTGGAGTTGTTTTGGAGTCGGTTTAGTTACCGTACCACATACCTATTCCTTTTCAGAGTCTGGAACATTTTGGAGAGTGTCCCTTATGTATTCCTCCGGGGTTACGATTTCAATAATATTAGTTTCAACATTGATAGGATTACCTGAAATATAATGTTTAATTCTTTGACCGTTTACCACCCTCGAACTTGTGCCTTCGAAGTTGTTGATTTTTATGGCACCAGAACTATAGACCTCCTCGATAACATAAGGACCTTCCCATTTAGAGAGAAGTTTTCCTGCAAAAAATCTTAAATGAGAGTTGAATAATAACACATAATCTCCTACGTTAAACTCACGCTTTTGTATCCTTTTGTCATGCCAACGTTTAACTTTTTCTTTGAATAGCTTGGCATTCTCATAGGATTGGGTTCTCCACTCATCAAGTGAGCTAATATCAAACAACCTCTTCTCACCGGCAAGTTTGAAGTCATAATTGAGCTCTTTAATATCCCAATATGCTTTATGTTCAAGTTCAAGAGGTAAATGACACGCTTTTCCATAAACCATCTTATATGGAGACATACCCATAGGATTTTTGTATGCAGTTCTATAGGCCCATGATGCATCATCAAGTTTTTTGGACCAATTCTTTCTGGATCTATTCACAGTCTTTTGCAAAATTAATTTGAGCTCTCTATTGCTCAACTCTACTTGACCACTAGACTGCGGATGATAAGGGGATGTGATTCTATGATTAACATCATACTTAGCAAGCATCTTACGGAAAGCACCATGAATAAAATGTGAACCACCGTCAGTCATAAGATATCTAGGAACTCCAAACCTCAGAAAAATAACTTCTTTAATCATTTTAATAGAAGTGTTATGATCAGCACTACTAGTTGGAATAGCTTCTACCCACTTAGTAACATAATCAACAACAACTAAAATATGTGTGTAACCATTAGAGGCAGGAAAAGGTACCATATAATCAAAGCCTGAAACATCAAATGGTTCAATAACAAGAGAGTAATTCATAGGCATTTCTTGACGTCTACTAATGTTACCTACTCTTTGACATTCATCACAAGATAAGACAAACTTACGAGCATCTTTAAAGAGAGTGGGCCAATAAAAACCAGATTCTAGTACCTTATGTGTGGTTCTATCTCCAGCGTGGTGTCCTTCATAGGATTTAGAGTGACACTTGCGTAGGATATGTTCCTGTTCATGCTCAGACACACAACGTCTGATAACACCATCTACTCCTTTATAAAGGTGTGGGTCATCCCAAAAGTAATATCTTAAATCATAAAAGAACTTTTTCTTTTGCTGGTATGTGAAACTAGGCGGTATAAATTTAGCAACAATGTAATTAGCATAATCAGCATACCAAGGAGTAGTACGAGAAGCATTAATGACCGCTAATTGTTCATCAGGAAAGCTATCATCAATAGGTAGTGGGTCATCAAGAACATTCTCTAACCTAGACAAGTTGTCTGCAACGGGGTTCTCAGCTCCCTTTCTATCAATAATATGTAAATCAAATTCTTGGAGCAGGAGAACCCATCTAATGAGCCTAGGCTTAGCATCTTTCTTTTCCATAAGATATTTAATAGCAGCATGATCAGTGTGAATAGTAGCTTTGGAATCAACAATATAAGGTCTAAACTTATCACATGCAAACACAACTGCTAAGAACTCTTTTTCGGTAGTAGCATAATTTCTCTGGGCAGCATCAAGAGTCTTACAAGCATACTGGATAACATTCAATTTTTTATCAACTCTTTGCCCTAGAACAGCACCTACAGCATAATCACTAGCATCACACATAATTTCAAAACGTAAATTCCAATCAGGTGGATGAACAATAGGTGTAGTGATCAAAGCTTTCTTAAGTATTTCGAATGCTTCTGCACAATCATCATCAAAGACAAAAGGAATATCTTTTTGCAATAAATTAGTCAGAGGCCTAGAGATTTTAGAAAAGTCCTTAATGAACCTCCTATAAAAACCGGCATGACCAAGGAAACTTCTTATACCTTTTATGTCCTTGGGACATGGCATCTTTTCAATAGCATCAACCTCGGCTTTATCAACTTCAATACCTCTCTCGGAGATCTTATGCCCCAAGACAATGCCTTCATTAACCATAAAGTGACACTTTTCCCAATTCAGGATGAGACTAGTGTCTTCGCATCTCTACAAAACTCGATCAAGGTTGCTCAAACAATCATCAAAAGAGGATCCATAAATGGAGAAGTCGTCGATGAATACCTCGCAAATCTTTTCACAAAAATCAGAGAATATAGCCATCATGCATCTTTGAAAGGTAGCAGGTGCATTACATAAACCAAAAGGCATACGTCTATAAGCAAAAGTACCGAAAGGGCAAGTAAAAGTAGTTTTTGATTGATCCCCCGCTGACACAGGTATTTGAGAGAAACCAGAATAACCATCTAGAAAGCAAAAATGTGTGTGTTTGGATAGCCTTTCTAGCATTTGATCAATAAAAGGTAAAGGGTAATGATCTTTCTTAGTAGCCTTATTTAATTTACGGAAATCAATTACCATCCTATAACCAGTAATAATTCTTTGCGGGATCAATTCATCTTTATCATTAGGAACAACGATAATACCTCCCTTTTTAGGGACACAAATCACTATCAGCAACGGGATAAATTATACCTACCTCAAGGAGCTTTAGTATCTCCTTTCTTACCACTTCTTTCATCTTGGGATTCAGTCGTCGTTGAGGATCTCTAACTAGTTTAGCATTGTCCTCCAAATTAATTTTGTGTTGGCATAACGTGGGACTAACGCCCTTAAGATCATCCAGAGTATATCCAATAGCAGCTCGGTGCTTCTTCAGAGTTTTCAATAATCTTTCTTCTTTTTTCTCTGAAAGGTTAGCACTAATAATAACAAGATATATTTTCTTTTCATCAAGATAAGCATACTTAAGATTAGCAGGTAATGATTTGAGTTCAAACACGGGATCACCCTTGGGTTGAGGGGGATCACCAAGAATTTCAACGGGAAGATTATGTTTCAGCACAGGTTCCTGTTTAAGGAACACTTCATCTATTTCCCTTCTTTCCTTGATAAACATTTCATTTTCATGGTCTAGCAAATATTGTTCTAACGGATTAGTAGGAGGCACAACAATGGAAGCAAGACCAATAATTTCATCCTTACTAGGTGGTTCCCTATCACGAGGTTGTTTACGAAACTTAGCAAAATTAAACTCATGAGACATATCGTCTAATCCAATTGTGACAATATCCTTTTCACAATCAATTTTAGCATTAACTGTATTTAGGAAGGGTCTACCAAAAATAATGGGACAAAAGTCATCTTGTGGGGAGCCAAGAACAAGAAAATCAGCATGGTATTTAACCTTCCCACACAAAACTTCAACATCTCTAACAATCCCAACTGGTTTAATGGTATCCCTATTAGCAAGCTTAATAGTAACATCAATGTCTTCTAATTCAACGGGTGCAATCTCGTGCATAATTTCTTTATATAAATCATAAGGTATCGCACTAGCACTAGCACCCATATCACATAAGCCATGATAACAATGATCTCCTATTTTAACAGAAATAACAGGCATGCCTACGACAGGTCTATGTATCTTAGTATCTGGTCTAGCAAAATTAGCAGATTCATCACAGAAATAAATAACATGCCCATCTAAATCATCATCCAAGAGATCTTTAACCATAGCAATACTAGGTTCAACATTGATTTGCTCAGGAGGTGTATAAGTCCTAGTATTACTCTTACGAACAACATTCAAAGTTTTAGCATGATCCTTTATCCTAACAGGAAAAGGAGGTTTCTCAACATAAGTAGTAGGAACAATAGGATCACTATAGGTGATAGTCTTTTCTTCAACTGTAACAGGTGCAACTACTTTCACTTCAACAGGAGGATTATATTTAAACCACTTCTCTTTAGGGAGATCAACGTGAGTAGAAAAAGATTCACAGAAAGAATCTACTATCTCAGAGTCAAGTCCATACTTAGCGCTAAATCCACGAAAAGCATCGGTATCCATAAAAGATTTAACACAATCGAACTTAGGTGTCATACCTGACTCCTTACCATCGTCGGAACCCCAATCTTCAGAGTTGCATTTAATTCTTTCCAATAAGTCCCATTTGAAATTAATAGTCTTCAGCATATAAGAACCAGCACAGGAAGTATCGAGCAGGTTGCGATCATTAAGAGAAAGCCGAGCATAAAAGTTTTGAATAATCATTTCCCAGGAGAGCTCATGATTGGGGCATGAACATAACATTGACTTAAGCCTCCCCCAAGCTTGAGAGATGCTTTCTCCTTCGCGAGGCCAGAAATTATATATGTAATTACGATCACGATGAACAAGGTGCATAGGATAGAACTTCTGGTGAAATTCCAACTTCAATCGTTTATAATTCCCAGATCTCGTATCATCACATAGCCTATACCATGTCAATGCATCTCCCTTCAAAGATAAAGGGAAGACCTTCCTTTTGACAACATCATCGGGGATACCTGCAAGCTTAAAGAATCCACAAACTACATCCACAAATATAAGGTGTAAATCGGGATGCAATGTTCCATCTACTGCAAATGGATTAGCTAGCAGTTTCTCTATCATACCCAAAGGAATCTCAAAGTACATATTTTCATAAATTTCAGTAGGTTGAGGAGAAACTCTTTGCTCTTCTGGTCGGGGTGAAGATACCCCGAACAAGCCCCTATAAGGATTAGTTTCCATAGTGACAAGTAACAGTAGATTTCAGCACACTATATAAATGTTTTCTTACAAAGTTCCACTCACCAAAAGCGCTACACTCCCCAGCAATGGCGCCAGAAAAGAGTCTTGATGACCCACAAGTGTAGGGGATCTATCGTAGTCCTTTTGATAAGTAAGAGTGTCGAACACAACGAGTAGTAGAAGGAAATGATAAGCGGTTTTCAGTAAGGTTTTCTCTGCAAGCACTGAAATTATAGGTAATAGATAGTTTTGTGATAAGATAAATAGTAACGAGTAACAAGTAAATAAAGTAAATAAAGTGCAGAAAGGTGGCCCAATCCTTTATGTAGCAAAGGATAAGCCTGCACAATTTCAAATAATGAGAAAGGAGCTCCCGAGGACACATGGGAATTATCGTCAACCTAGTTTTCATCACATTCGTATGATTCACGTTCGGTACTTTGATAATTTGATATGTGGGTGGACCGGTGCTTGGGTACTGCCCTTACTTGGACAAGCATCCCACTTATGATTAACCCCTATTGCAAGCATCCGCAACTACAAAAGAAGTATTAAGGTAAACCTAACCACAGCATTAAACGTATGGATCCAAATCAGCCCCTAACGAAGCAACGCATAAACTAGGGTTTAAGCTTCTGTCACTCTAGCAACCCATCATCTACTTATTACTTCCCAATGCCTTCCTCTAGGCCCAAATAATGGTGAAGTGTCATGTAGTCGACGTTCACATAACACCACTAGAGGAAAAGACAACATACATCTCATCAAAATATTAGGTTAGTGTGAAGCTTACCTTTGCCTGGTCGCCGCCAGTGATCTGCCTGATTCGCTGCTGCATCCTCTCCATAGATGTCCTTCTGAGTTGTCCGGTGCTATCTTTGGAAGATGGGAGGAGAGACAGTGGTCTTGTAATAGAGAAGAGGGAGAGGCGAGACGGTGGTTTTGGAATGGAGATGATGGACAGGAGAGGAGGTGGTTTTGCAATGGAGAAGATCAGAAGAGGGAGAGGAGAGATGGTGGTTTTGGAATGGAGATGATGGAGAGGAGAGGAGGTGGTTTTGCAATGGAGAAGAGGGAAAGGAGCATGCGGCAGCGATTTAGGATTGGACGAGAAGGCCGGCGCGCTGTGACTGGATCAAAATCAAAATCAATTTACCCTTCAATTAAGAAAGCAACCCCACATTAACTAGTCTCCCTTTTATTCTGGGTCATAATTGACCATGATTTTCGCACATAAAATATATGTTATATGTTGCAAAAATAATATAATTTGAAAGTATATGTTATATGATACAATTTTTGGTGACATGCATTCACATTTTGCTTGTCAAATACAGTACGTGGTCAAACTTTGACCCAAAATACGCAAAACAACAAAAAAAATACTTCCAAGACCAGCACCGCTCTTCCGCTCTTCTCCTCTTAAACCACTGCCGCTCCTCTCCTATTCCAATCTAAATCCAGCGCCGCTCCTCTCCTCTTCCATTTCAAAACCACCGCCCCTCCTCTCCTGTTCCAGTCCAAAACCAGCGCCGCTCCTCTCCCATTCTAATCCAAAACCAGTGCTGATCCTCTCCTCTTCCATTCAAAAACCACCGTCGATGATTGAAGGTGCTGTGGAGAAGTAGATCGATGGAGGAGTACAAACGATACGTGAGTATCGCAGATGGCGACCCTGTGAAGCTAGCTAGGATGTTGGAGATATAGTCTTGGTTTGACAACAAGGACCAACTAGCGGTGACAGTGACATCCATGGCCAAATATCTGCAACAGAGCGAAAAGGCGGCGATACTCTCGGAGGGAGTCGCGTGGGAGTACATAGAGCTGCTCCTCTAGGCGGTGGTGGGAGTATCGATCCAAGATGGAGCATCCACTAGAGATTGAAGGATCGAGCATCTACAGGGTGTCGTTTGTGAGAGTGTCCTGCCAGAGCGAGCTGGTGGAGTCTTCGTCGACCAAACCCAACTGCAAGAGGAGAAAAGCAGTTGGCCCGACGATGCTTCCCCTCCATCCTCTCCCTCGTTGTTCACATCGTCTCACGGGGTGCCTGTCTGCATCCAAGGAATAGGAGGGGACTACCCCCCCCCCTAGCCCAATAGTCAGGCAGGTTGTGAATTATCAGGAGGAGCTTAGGGTTGTCAGTATTTGCAGGTTGTGAATTGTGTTTTGTGTTGTGTATTTTGAGAGTACTTTCAGATATGAATGTCTTTTGAATTTCAAATTTGCAGTATATGAAGTATTTTATGAATTCTAGAGATCTATTTTTAGCACTTAAAAAATGTAGTTTCATAGGAGTATAAAAGTGCAGATAATGTGATTCTCAGAGAAGAAACTGCAAGTTTCAGTTTCAGATAAGAAACTGCAAGTTCAGTTTCAGATAAGAAACTGCAACTTTCAGAGGCAGAGCATTTATATTAACATGGCCTTTTCAAACAGGGTTAACATCATGTTGGAAGTTTTATTCATGGTCAAAAATGGAACTACCAGCTAGTTAACATCATGTTGATCAACATTCATGCATAGCACATCTTCATATGATGAATAGTCAAAATGCCCACACAATGTCGAGTGTGTGAAACACAAAGAAAACGAGGGACGAAGTTTTGGCAAGTGTTGGACTTGGTGTGCGTAGATGACAATGGGGACCCACATGTCAATAAAGGCAGAGGCAAAAAAATTGGAGATATTTTCCCTGCACAGGTGGAATCGAACCAGGGCGGAACAGCTGTCGGGTAGTGTCACTTGGCCACTATGCTAGTTCAGTAGTTTCGTTAATAATAAGGCACTTCCTCAGGTGGTCGGATCCCCTCCTGCGCCTGTGTGCGCTTGTTGCGATGCCGCTGTCTGCCGTTGTGAACATGCTGAACAAACGAGAGGAATCTGGAGAGGACTGTACGTGGAGAGGCGGACAGTCGGGACACACCAGGTCTATGGCCGTACGCAAGCAAGTGCCTCATCAAAAAAAATACTTCCTCCTAATGCTATACTGACATTGGGGCCCACAGGTTTGTCAACATAGTTACATTTTTTTAGGTGCTTCAACGTAGTTACTATAGGAGATAAATTCACAACGAAGCCGGGGAGCTGGCAGGTATCATTTATTATCACTGGGGTAGCAAGTATCAGCTGGGTTTTGGGCTGCCCCGTCTAGGCTTTCATTTTTAACATGCGCAACCCATGACCTCGGATGGGAGGTCCATAGGCCTGTTTGTATTTTCTTGAGGGCCGTCATGTATCGACCGGCCTATGGACCTCCCATCCGAGGTTTTATTTTTCCTGAATATCGGCAGCCCAATTTATGTATTTTTTTGAAGAAAACGCAGAGGTCTATTCTATTTTTCTATATAAGAATAGGAACGCCAGGTCCAACTTATGTTTCCCTTCTAACTATATTATATATATTTAAATTATTTTATATGTTATTATACATTATTTTTATTGTCATCATATATTTAACAGATACTTACATATGTAAGAAAACAATATCCCACATCTTATTAACTTATAAAAATAATTTATTAACAATAAAATCCTAGATTGTTTTGGCATGAAAATCCTAGTGATTGTGTACAAAAGCTTGGTAAGATTTAAGGACGAATGTAATAATATCACTTATTTTTAAATATATTTATAACAAAATGCTCAGCCCCTTTTTATTTTTTGATAACATTGCTAGCCCAACCCAACATTATAATTAGAATCAGCCTAGCAAAATCGTGTATTTCGAGAAAGTGCAAATGGCCTGTAATTATTTAGGAAATAAAATAAATGGGTCGCATGGACGCTACATTATTTGTTCACCCAGCCCAGCTAATGGACTGTAATTCAAAAAAAAGATCAAATTGACTGTAAATTCTACCGCGCAAAAAAAGACTGTAAATTCTGGAAAAAATGGGTTGAATACGTGCCACATTTTTGGAGGCTGAAATGTGGGCCAATAGGTTGAAGCCAATGCAAGTCGTTGTCAATTTAGTCAACAAATGATTCTGACATGTTAGCCGTTGGATTTACATCACACGACCGGCATCCATCTTCAATCTCTCGTCTTCTTCCTCCAGCGCCGCCGGGACCACCTCCCACCTCCTGCTGCTAGCAGCTCTGCTTAGCACACTTCGCTATGAAGCGCTACTCCACAGTTGGCCAAGCCATCCCTCCACCACTCCACACCTCCTGTTCTTCTCCACTGACTGCCGAACCACACCGCACTAGAACCAGTTAACCCTCGTACACCTCTCCGTCTGCGACTCTACTCCCGCGTCTTCCCATCTCCGGCTCATTGCTGTCCGGGGCCTCGCCGTCGTCCACCACATTGGATGCGCTCGGCGTGGCATGGTCAACGTGGTCAATGAACGACACCATCGGAAGTAGACTATGCGTGGAGAGGCTGACAGCTGGGTCCACGGCCCCACACAAGGAAATGCCTCCTTATTACGCGCAAAATAATGATTCCTCCACCTGACATCTGGGACCCACCGGAAGGGCCTCTGTATTTCACGGAAAAAAACGTGCCCCCCACTGACAGGTCGGACCCACCAGCTATTTTCGCACGCAAGGAAGTGCCTCCTTAGTACGCACAAAAAAATGAATACTCCCTGTCGGTGTCAAAACCGGTGGATCTCGGGTAGGGGGTCCTGAACTGTGCATCTAGGCGGATGGTAACAGGAGACAAGGGACATGATGTTTTTACCCAGGTTCAGGCCCTCTCGATGGAGGCAAAACCCTACTCCTGCTTGATTGATATTGATGATATGGGTAGTACAAGAGTAGATCTACCACGAGATCAGAGAGATTAAACCCTAGAAGCTAGCCTATGGTATGATTGTTGTTCGTCCTACGGACTAAAACCCTCTGGTTTATATAGGCACCGAAGAGGGTTAGGGTTACACAGAGTCGGTTACGATGGTAGGAGATCTACGTGTCCGTATTGCCAAGCTTGCCTTCCACGCCAAGGAAAGTCCCATCCGGACACGGGACGAAGTCTTCAATCTTGTATCTTCATAGTCCAGGAGTCTGGCCAACGGTGATAGTTCGGCTATCCGGATACCCCCTAATCCACGACTCCCTCAGTAGCCCCCGAACCAGGCTTCAATGGTGATGAGTCTGGCACGTAGATTGTCTTCGGCATTGCAAGGCGGGTTCTTCTCCAAATCCTGTGTACCTATTCGAATAGCATCCGGCTTCTTGTAAATATTGCACTCCTCGGCTTCCACGCCCAATAATGGCCATCTTCCACGTGTCGAACGAATGCAAAGAGCCAGGGTATTTTTACATTTATCCCCCTAGCTGCGCAAATGAGCTGCCTATAAAAGAGACGAGGATCTAGATCCAAATCACACCATCCTCCCTTCGTGAGCATTCATCAGAGCGCATCTAACAGAAATCCATTCCATCATTGACAGTCGACGCGACTCCTCCTCTCGGCCTCCCAGCCCTCAGCCTGGAGATTGGGAGAGGTGCTCCGTCCCGCACAGTGAGCTAGTGGCGCTCCAAACCAAGGGATTTCTTCCCCCAGCCTTCATGGTTCCGGTTCGAGCCGAACTCGCCACCTATAAGGGCGGAAAGCAAGCGGAGAGCGTCCCCAACCCCTGTTGGGGAACATAGCAGAAATTCAAAATTTTCCTATGAGTCACCAAGATATATCTATGGAGACACTAGCAACGAGGGGAAGGAGAGTGCATCTACATACCCTTGTAGATCGCTAAGCAGAAGTGTTCAAGAGAACGGGGTTGAAGGAGTCGTACTCGTCGTGATCCAAATCACCGGAGATCCTAGTGCCGAACGGACGGCACCTCCGCATTCAACACACGTACAGCCCGGTGATGTCTCCCATGCCTTGATCCAGCAAGGAGAGAGGGAGAGGTTGAGGAAGACTCCATCCAGCAGCAGCACAACGGCGTGGTGGTGATGGAGGAGTGTGGCAATCCTGCAGGGCTTCACCAAGCACCGCGGGAGAGGAGAAGGGAGAGAGGTAGGGCTGCGCCAGGGAGAGGTCAAAACTCATGTGTTGGCAACCCCAAAACCCTCAAGTATATATAGGGGGAGAGGGGGGGCTGCGCCCCCACCTACGGTTCCACCCCTAGGGGCGGTAGCCAGCCAAAACCCATCTAGGGTGCGGCCAAGGGGGGGAAGAGGGGAAACTTGCCCCCCAAGTTAGGTGGGTGCGCCCCCTCCCCAAACCCTAGGCACCTTGGGCCCTTGTGGGGGGGCGCACCAGCCCACCTGGGGCTGGTCCCCTCCCACACTTGGCCCATGCAGCCCTCCAGGGATGGTGGCCCCACTTGGTGGACCCCCGGGACCCTCCCGGTGGTCCCGGTACGTTACCGATAAAACCCGAAACTTTTCCGGTGACCAAAACGGGACTTCCCATATATAAATCTTTACCTCCGGACCATTCCGGAACTCCTCGTGACGTCCGGGATCTCATCCGGGACTCCGAACAACATTCGGTAACCACATACAAACTTCCTTTATAACCCTAGTGCCATCGAACCTTAAGTGTGTAGACCCTACGGGTTCGGGAACCATGCAGACATGACCGAGACGTTCTCCAGTCAATAACCAATAGCGGGATATGGATACCCATGTTGGATCCCACATGTTCCACGATGATCTCATCGGATGAACCACGATGTCAAGGACTCAATCGACCCCGTATACAATTCCCTTTGTCTAGCGGTATTGTACTTGCCCGAGATTCGATCGTTGGTATGCCGATACCTTGTTCAATCTTGTTACCGGCAAGTCTCTTTACTCGTTCCGTAACACATCATCCCGTGATCAACCCCTTGGTCACATTGTGCACATTATGATGATGTCCTACCGAGTGGGCCCACAGATACCTCTCCGTTTACACGGAGTGACAAATCCCAGTCTCGATTCGTGCCAACCCAACAGACACTTCTGGAGATACCTGTAGTGCACCTTTATAGCCACCCAGTTACGTTGTGACGTTTGGTACACCCAAAGCATTCCTACAGTATCCGGGAGTTGCACAATCTCATGGTCTAAGGAAAAGATACTTGACATTAGAAAAGCTTTAGCATACGAACTACACGATCTCTGTGCTAGGCTTAGGATTGGGTCTTGTCCATCACATCATTCTCCTAATGATGTGATCCCGTTATCAACGACATCCAATGTCCATGGTCAGGAAACTGTAACCATCTATTGATTAACGAGCTAGTCAACTAGAGGCTTACTAGGGACATGGTGTTGTCTATGTATCCACACATGTATCTGAGTTTCCTATCAATACAATTATGGCATGGATAATAAACGATTATCATGAACAAGGAAATATAATAATAACTAATTTATTATTGCCTCTAGGGCATATTTCCAACAGCCCCTCCAAAGGAGAGCGGGTATGCCTTGTCTCTTATTTGATAAGAGGGCTTGGATTTCCAGTTCATCCGTTTCTCCGGGGGCTCCTGGAGTTCTACGGCCTCCAGTTGCACAACCTTACGCCTGCCTCCATTCTGCATATTGCAGGCTTCGTGGCCCTTTGCGAGCTGTTTTTGGGCATCGAGGCTCATTTTGCACTGTGGAAGAAGTTGTTCTGCCTTGTGCCCCGTTCTCAAGAGGGGTCAATATATCAAGTGGGCGGAGCCGAACTATGGCGCATCACCGGGACCAGATATCTATCTGGAACCCCGAAGAAGGCGTCCGAAGACTGGCCTTCGGCATGGTTTTACATAGAAGATGTCCCCCTGCCGGACCCTATTCGGGTCGGTCTCCCTGAGTTTAATAACGCTCCTTTGAAGAAACGCCTAAGCTGGCGTCCACGGATCCCTCAGAAGGAAAACGACAGGGACGTCCTTTACCTGATGAGCCGGATAAGGTTGTTAGCTCATTCCGGACTGACCATGATCGGGGTCATGGCCACATGCATTATGTGGGGGTGCAACCGCTCCAGTATAGAGGCCACCCCATGTGGGATTTCAACGGGAGGATGATGCCACCCGCTGCAGCCGTAAGGGGCCGGGATCGGTCGCCGATCTGATGAAGATCTTGTCCGCATTGTACAAGGGAGAAGAGGAAGAATTTC
Source organism: Triticum turgidum subsp. durum (assembly GCA_900231445.1). NCBI lineage: Eukaryota > Viridiplantae > Streptophyta > Magnoliopsida > Poales > Poaceae > Triticum > Triticum turgidum. The sequence goes on along the minus strand of LT934114.1, from coordinate 174,234,946 downwards.
TCCGCGTCAATCCACAGGGCGGATTTTCTATGCACAATCCTCCGAGTTGGGTAAGCAAACATTTCTTTTTGCCTATCCAATCCATATTCCCATAGTCAAGTATCTCATTTTGTGATTTTGGCGCAGGAACTGCGCGAGGCCGTAAAGGACATAAACAGCCCGCCTCCACAACCCAGGATCCGGAACGGTTCCTCGATCCGACCTCCCAAGAGGATCCGGACATATCGGTGGAGCTGATTGATGGGGTATTTCACCAACTGAGCATCAATAATGCCTTGGTCGCCATTACGGCTGATTACCCCAGAATACTTCCAACCTCACAGGTAATTGAGACCAAAGTCCCAATACCTTGAAAATGACCCATCCGTGCTTATTTTTGATCACCATATTCCGATGGCATTTTGCAGGGGGTGCCCTTGAGGCGGAAGGCCGAGCCCGCGGCGGCTAGCCAACGAGGGGCAGCACGGCCTAGCAGGCTAAAAAGAAGTGTGGTCCGGATCAAAACTCCGGCGCAACGGTATGGCGTGCCACCTTACTCACAGGCTTTATTCCTGGGAGACATACTAACGCTCATGCTTTTTTAGGAAGAAGAGCGCTCGCCGGACTGTATCCGGAGAGGTTGCCAATCAATCCTCCGCTCGCCAGGCTCCAAAGCTAGGTCCAGAAGCGGAGGCGAACATGAGGCGTGCGTCGGATGCTCCTCCGACAGAGGATGCTAACAGGTTATCTGCCACCAATTCCGAGGTGGAGAGTGCCATGAATCACAGGCGTCGCTGGACAGTTCTTCGCGACGCATGTTTCTCCCCAGAGGCATTGGATGCCTTTAATTCGGGAGATGCGCACCTCCGTGCCGCTCAAAATGGTCTAGCCAGAGCCATAGAGCAGTATGTAAAAGACATACGGGTGAGAAAATTTGACAGTTATATTGCCAGTAGCTCCCAAGACTTGAAATAGTTAGAATAACTGATTTAAGGATCATTTGTTGTGCAGGATCTTTCAGAAAAGAATACTCAACTGTCCCAGGAGCTGGAGGAGTGCAAAGCCGAACTTGAGGCTGCACTAGCCGCGGCGGGGGAATCCAAAGAGACTCCCTCTGGTAATATATGCTTCAGAAGATAAGTAATTTGTGAAGTGCGGCGTGTGTATAATTCTGACAATAATATTGCAGATGGCGCCGAGATAGATCCGGACAAGCAACAGCTCATGCGCCGGTTAAAGGCCGGCGAGAATGTGCTTACAAGGGTGACGCAAGAGAAAAATAATCTCCAAGATGCCAACACCCAGCTGGGTGAGGACCTAAAGGATGTTCATGCCCAACTTTCTGACTCTGTTAAGGAGAATCGGCGGCTTCGACGCGACATTTTTAGTAAGTGCTTGAACGAACTTTGAAAAAGAGTTCGGCGAGGAAGTCAACTGACAGAGTTATGTCTGTAGGTATGCTCACAGGCCGTCCTGCAGAGGAAATGCCCGGTTCTACGGGTGACCTTCTTCCCGAGCTATTGCAACTGCACGAACGAGTTCGGCAGGTGATGAAAGATGTCGCCCAGGCCTTGTGGCCATCTGTCTCCCTGCCCGAAGGCCTTGGAGAGCTTGCAGAGAGGCTTTAGGGAGCGCGGTGGCGCTTCCGGTTATGGAAGATATCGGCCTGCCGTCAAGGTGCTAGGGAGGCCTGGGCCATGGTGAAGACACGGTACACGAAGGCTGACCCAAACCACATGGCCAAGGTCGGACCTGTGGGGGCCGATGAGAAGGAGATCCATGTGAGCTTGGTGTACGGCCAAGTAGAGTTGGCCGCAAAGTATTCCCAACAGGACTGTAAACTAGACAGCCTATTAGATGTCATTGAAGAGGAATACAATCAGTCCAATTAACTGTGTAATTTAAGATGACATGGAAAATGCCTTCTAGCCGGATTGTAGATCGTTTGTCATAGCGGACCTTTTCGCTTCAACCTCGGGACCCAATAGTCCGGAGTGTGTCCGAATACCCTCGCGGTTATATAAGAATCAGGGCATGCGTGGAGACCAGGCGTAGGGGTCATTAGTGCTTTATCAGACAAGTGCCCAACTAGTTATGTTATATTACATGGTTAGTAAGAAACATCTTCCAGGGAGAATAGTTCCGTTAGGGGTTCCTTTCCCTGGGAGGCATGCCCTAAAGTGCATGTCCGGACTGCGAAAAAAGCAGAAAAACATCTGGGAGCAGATAAATAAGTATTAATCGTCTTTTGTTCACTGACCGAATATTCCCTTAAGAACGCTAGCTTTCGGCTTCACCAAGTCTGAGGTACACATCCGGCTGACCCGGCAGTAACAATCGTAGAGGTGCTCCCTTTACCACCTAGCCGAACAATCGGGAACGTAGGGGTAAGCACAGGAGCCAGGCAACCCAGCTTGGCCAAAACTTAAGTCATATCGATGCATATAATGGTGAATAAAAGGTACATGCGGAAGTGTGACACATGTATTGGGTATGGAGCCCGTATAAATAAGCTTCTGTTAAAGAAGCCCCCAGGTATAATGAGCGCGGGTAGCGCTTCAAGTGTGTGCGAACAATGCACGAACAAGCTTTCAAAGGCTGTAAATAAAAAGGAGGGAGAAGGAGAGAAACAGAAGATAGCTAATATGTAAAATATAGACGGAGGAAGGAGACGAACTCAGAATCCGGCGCTAGGCGTAGAATCTTCGGAGACAGGCTGCGTTCCATGGGTTCGGCTCGAGTCGGTTATCCGATGCATCTCGCAGAAAGTACACTCCACCGGTCAGGACTTGGTCGATGATAAAGGGACCTTCCCATTTGGGCTTTAGTTTGTCCTTTTTCTTGTCCGGCAGACGTAGAACTAACTCGCCAACGTTGTAAGTTTTGGCCCGTACTTCTCTGCTTTGATATCTTCGAGCTTGTTGTTGATAGAATGCGGAACGGGCTTTTGCCATGTCACCCTCCTCCTCCAATGCGTCCAAATTGTCCTGCCGATCAATCTCGGCTTCTCTTTCTTCGTACATGCGCACGCGAGGTGAGTCATGAATTGTGTCGCAGGGCAGAACTGCCTCTGCGCCGTATACCATAAAGAATGGTGTAAATCCGGTGGTGCGATTCGGAGTGGTCCGCAGCCCCCAGAGTACGGAGTCGAGCTCCTCTACCCAATGCGTGTTAGATTCCTTGAGGGGCCGCACTAATCTGGGCTTGATGCCACTCATGATTAGACCATTTGCTCGCTCGACTTGACCGTTAGTTTGAGGGTGATAGACTGAAGCATGGTCGAGCTTGATGCCCATGTTTTTGCACTAGAGTTTGACCTCGTCGGCCGTAAAGTTCGTCCCGTTATCGGTGATGATGCTATGGGGGACGTCATAACGGTGTACGACCCCTGATATGAAGTCTATCACCGGTTCGGATTCGGCCGTCTAAACAGGTTTGGCCTCTATCCATTTGGTGAATTTATCCACCATGACCACTAGGTATTTTTGCTTGTGGGTTCCTCCTTTAAGGGGTCCAACCATGTCAAGTCCCTAGACCGTGAAGGGCCAGGTTATGGGTATAGTTTTGAGGGCGGTGGGTGGCATGTGGCTTTGATTAGCAAAAAGCTAGCAACCGACGCATCGTTGGACTAAGTCCTGAGAATCTGCCTGGGCCGTTGGCCAATAAAATCTTGTACGGAAGGCCTTGCCTACAAGGGCCCGGGCTGCGGCGTGGTGCCCGCCGAGTCCGGCATGAATTTCAACCAGAAGATTCCGCACTTCCTCTTCGGATATACACCTTTGAAGACTCTGGTTGTGCTTTTCTTGTAAAGCTCTCCCTCATGGACCTTATAAGCTTTAGATCGCCGCACTATGCAGCGGGCCTTGTTTTGGTCCTCGGGGAGTTCCTGCCTGGTTAGGTAGGCTAGGAATGGTTCTGTCCATGGGGCAATGACTGCCATTGTTACGTGGGCTGAAGATGTTACTTCGCTGGCAGAACCACCAATTGTGTCAGAATGTTCGGTGTCGGGCAGTGCGGTTGGGTCCGGATTGTTATTTCCGGATTCCCCCTCCCATAGTACGGATGGCTTGAACAGCCTCTCTAGGAAGATGTGGGGAGGGACGGCATCGCGCTTTGCGCCAATGCGCGCCAATACGTCTGCTGCCTGGTTGTTATCCCGGGCTATATGGTGAAATTCGAGCCCTTCAAACCGAGCTGACATTTTTAGGACGGCGTTGCGATAAGCTGCCATTTTCGGATCCTTGGCATCGAGGTCTCCATTTATTTGGGATATCGCGAGGTTCGAATCCCCACGCACCTCTAGGCGTTGAATGCCCATGGAGACTGCCATCCGGAGGCCGTGTAGAAGGGCCTCGTATTCGGCTGCGTTGTTGGAGTCCGTATACATTATCTGGAGTACGTATTGAACCGTATCTCCGGTTGGGGACGTCAAAACGACGCCAGCCCCCAGACCGGCCAACATTTTGGAGCCGTCGAAGTGCATTATCCAGTTGGAATATGCGTCGTACTCTTTAGGGAGTTCGACTTCAGTCCATTCGGTGACGAAGTTGGCCAAAACTTGCGACTTAATAACCCGCCATGGCTTTTAGGTTATGTCGAACGGGAGGAGCTCAATGGCCCATTTGGCAATCCGGCCCGTCGCGTCGCGGTTGTTTATAATGTCGTTAAGAGGTACTTCGGAGGCTACTGTTATTGAACACTCTTGAAAGTAGTGTCGCAACTTCCGGGATGCCATGAACACCGCATACGCTATCTTTTGATAATGCGGGTATCGTGACTTGCATGGAGTTAGGACAATGGACACATAGTAAACTAGTTTTTGAAGGGGGAACTTGTGTCCGTCCGTTTCTCGTTCGACAACGACCACTGCGCTCACAACTTGATGAGTTGCCGCGATATATAATAACATTGGTTCGCCCATGTTGGGTGCGGCCAGGACCGGTTTTGTTGCCAATATGGCTTTTATTTCTTCGAGTCTGGCCGTGGCAGCATCCGTCCACTCAAAGTGTTCGGTGCATCGGAGGAGGCGATAAAGAGGTAATGCCTTTTCTCCTAAACGGGAGATAAAGCGGCTTAGAGCCGCCACGCATCCCGTCAATTTTTGTATTTCTTTGAGGTCCTTTGGGATATCCAATTGTGACAGAGCTCGGATCTTGGCTGGGTTTGCTTCAATTCCTCTACCGGATACAATGAAGCCCAAGAGCTTTCTGGCTGGTACACCGAAAATGCATTTTTCTGGGTTAAGCTTAATGTCATATGTTCGGAGATTATCGAACGTGAGCCTCAAATCGTCTACTAGAGTTTCGACGTGCTTGGTTTTGACGACCACATCGTCTACGTATGCCTCCACTATTTTGCTGATCTAGTTTGCCACACATGTCTGAATCATGCGCTGATATGTTGCGCCGGCGTTTTTGAGCCCGAAGGGCATTGTGTTGAAGCAGAATGGGCCGTATGGGGTGATGAATGTCGTTGCGGCCTAGTCTGGCTCTGCCATCTTAATTTGGTGGTAGCCTGAGTATGCATCGAGGAAACACAATGAATCGTGTCCTGTAGTAGCCTCGATAATTTGATCGATGCGGGGGAGTGGGAAGGGATCCTTTGGACAAGCCTTGTTGAGGTCCTTAAAATCGATGCATAGGCGCCAGGATTTGTCCTTCTTTGGTACCATCACCAGGTTTGCTAGCCAGTCCGGATGTTTTATATCTCTGATGAATCCGGCCTCCAATAATTTGGCTAGCTCCTCTCCCATGGCCTGTCTCTTGGGTTCAGAGAAACGCCGAAGAGCCTGTTTGAATGGCTTGAATCCTTTTAGGATGTTTAGGCTATGCTCGGCCAGCCGGCGTGGGATTCCTAGCATGTCTGAAGGGTGCCAGGCAAAAATGTCCCAATTTTCGCGTAGGAATTCTCGTAGTGCGGCGTCTACATCAGGGTTTAACTGTGCCCCGATGGAGGCCGTTTTTGTAGGGTCCATTGGATGGACTTGGAATTTGACTATTTCGTCCGCTGGTTTAAAGGAGGTGGACTTGGATCTCTTATCGAGTATCACATCGTCCCTATTCACCATGGAGCGCAGCGCAGTGAGTTCCTCGGCCACTAGGGCTTCGGATAGTGCCTCAAGGGCCAGTGCGGCTGTCTTATTTTCGGCACGGAGTGCTATGTCCGGGTCACTAGCAAGAGTGATGATTCCGTTGGGCCCGGGCATTTTGAGCTTCATGTACCCGTAATGGGGTATAGCTCGAAAAATTGTGAATGCCTCTCGCCCTAATAGAGCGTGATATCCGCTGCTGAACGGGGCCACTTGGAACGTGACCTCCTCGGACCTGTAATTATCCGGCGTGCCAAACACCACATCCAGTGTGATTTTTCCTATACAGCATGCTTCCCGACTGGGGATTATTCCTCTAAAGGTTGTGTTGCTTCGCTCAATGCGGCTCCAGTCTATTTCCATTTTTCGGAGGGTTTCCTCGTAAATGAGGTTCAATCCGCTGCCACCGTCCATGAGTACCTTGGTAAGGTGAAAGCCGTCCACTATTGGACTGAGGACCAATGCGGCTGGTGCTCAGGCTGTTCGGAATTTAGGTTCGACTGGCATTAAAGGTAATAGCCATGTCAGTCCATGGGTTTATTGTTGCTACTTGGTAGACTTCGGCAAGGCTGTGGAGTGTTCGTTTCCGCATATTATTTGATGCGAAAGTCTCAAAGACTGTTAATACCATACTGGTATCCTTGGGCTGATGTTGTGGAGCTAGAAGCTTTTCGCCACTTTTGGCCACCTGTCGTAGTATCCAACATGCTCTAAGGCTATGAGTTGGAGTGGCGCCCTCTGTACTATGAATTTTGCAGGGTCCATTGAGCCATCCCCCCAGTACGGTTCCATGCCCTGTAAAGGGTTTTTGCTTTTTGGTATTTAACCCAGGTGCCTGGCGATGATGCACCCTTTTATTTCGGACTGGGGTTGTATTCAGGGCCGGATTGTCCCAAAAATTGATTTCGGTTTTCCAGGCGCTTTCCATCTCACAGTACTTTCGTACTATGGATGCAAAGTCAGCGAAGCGTGTAATTTCACAACGACTTACGGCATTGAGGATTCCCTTGTCCATGCAATTATTGCGGAAGAATGAAATCACGTCCTCCTCACGACAGTCCTTTATCCTATTCATAACCAGGAGGAATCTGGCCCAGTAATGGTGTACTGTTTCTGCGTGCTCCTGCCGGATTTGGCATAGATCGCTTATGTTTGGGTGGGCGGGTGGAATTAAATTCGGAACCCCGTCCAATCTAGGACTCATGGGACAAGAAGTTTCCGAACTTGGAAGCTTGGGTTCTTGGATGTTGTTCGATGCATCTAGCCCGCTGCCTGACTTTAGGTTCAGGGCTTGAGTTACGTCCTCCCCTCCGCGAGAATCCGGCATGGAGGTATCGGGAATCTGGACATAGCTAGTCCTTAAAATAGAGGAAGGGTCGCCATATTGCTCCTCAACCATGGCAACGTGGTGGGTAACCTGGGGAGAGTTGATCTCTCTCAGATCGGGTTTAGGCCCAATCTGATCGTAGCCTGTAGCGACTCCCAGGGCGGTGATGCGATCCAAGAGCTCGTTTAAGGAAGAGAGCTCCATCAGATCTAACTTCTCGGCGAGTTCCGAGCTAACGTGAAAATTTCTTTCGATGACCCGAGAAGTCATCGTCGGCGCGGTGGCCGGACAGGCGGTCATAAGGAAACCTCCTAGCCGGAGAGTTTGGCCGATAGCCAAAGCTCCTTTAACAATAGTGTCGTCTTTAAAGACGGGATGAGGCATCCTTCCTAATGGCGACGGCACAGAGGAACTCTCAATGAAAGCACCAATGTCTGTGTCAAAACCGGCAGATCTCGGGTAGGGGGTCCCGAACTGTGCGTCTAGGCGGATGGTAACAAGAGACAAGGGACACGATGTTTTTACCCAGGTTCGAGCCCTCTCGATGGAGGTAAAACCCTACTCCTTCTTGATTGATATTGATGATATGGGTAGTACAAGAGTAGATCTACTACGAGATCAGAGAGGCTAAACCCTAGAAGCTAGCCTATGGTATGATTGTTGCTCGTCCTACGGACTAAAACCCTCCGGTTTATATAGGCACCGAAGAGGGTTAGGGTTACACAGAGTCGGTTACAATGGTAGGAGATCTACGTATCCGTATTGCCAAGCTTGCCTTCCACGCCAAGGAAAGTCCCGTCCGGACACGGGACGGAGTCTTCAATCTTGTATCTTCGTAGTCCAGGAGTCCGGCCAACGGTGATAGTTCGGCTATCCGGACACCCCCTAATCCAGGACTCCCTCACTCCCCCTGCCAGCTGGAACCCAGCATAGTGGGAGGCTGACTTGTGGGCCTACGAAGTTGACAGGGACGAAGGGCTTTGTCAACTTAGTCAGTATGAATGATTCTAGCTCCTATTATCGTACGATGTGTTGGAAATATGCCCTAGAGGCAATAATAAAAGGATTATTATTATATTTCCTTGTTCATGATAATTGTCTTTATTCATGCTATAATTGTATTATCCGGAAATCGTAATACACGTGTGAATACATAGACCATAATATGTCCCTAGTGAGCCTCTAGTTGACTAGCTCGTTTATCAACAAATAGTCATGGTTTCCTTACTATGGACATTAGATGTCGTTGATAACGGGATCACATCATTAGGAGAATGATGTGATGGACAAGACCCAATCCTAAGCATAGCACAAGATCGTGTAGTTCATTTTGCTAGAGCTTTTCCAATGTCAAGTATCTTTTCCTTAGACCATGAGATCGTGTAACTCCCGAATACCGTAGGAGTGCTTTGGGTGTACCAAACGTCACAACGTAACTGGGTGACTATAAAGGTGCACTACAGGTATCTCCGAAAGTGTCTGTTGGGTTGACACGGATCGAGACTGGGATTTGTCACTCCGTATGACGGAGAGGTATCTCTAGGCCCACTCAGTAATGCATCATCATAATGAGCTCAAAGTGACCAAGTGTCTAGTCACGGGATCATGCATTACGGTACGAGTAAAGTGACTTGCCAGTAACGAGACTGAACGAGGTATTGGGATACCGACGATCGAGTCTCGGGCAAGTAACATACCGATTGACGAAGGGAATTGTATACGGGGTTGATTGAATCCTCGACATCATGGTTCATCCGATGAGATCATCGAGGAGCATGTGGGAGCCAACATGGGTATCCAGATCCCGGTGTTGGTTATTGACCGGAGAGCCGTCTCGGTCATGTCTACGTGTCTCCCGAACCCGTAGGGTCTACACACTTAAGGTTCGGTGACGCTAGGGTTGTAGAGATATGAGTATGCAGCAAGCCGAAAGTTTTTCCGAGTCCTGGATGAGATCCCAGACGTCACGACGAGTTCCGGAATGGTCCGGAGGTAAAGAATTATATATAGGAAGTGCAGTTTCGGCCATCGGGAGAGTTTCGGGGGTCACCTGTATTGTACCGGGACCACCGGAAGGGTCCCGAGGGTCCACCGGGTGGGGCCACCTATCCCGGAGGGCCCCATGGGCTGAAGCCGGAGGGGAACCAGCCCCTAATGGGCTGGTGCGCCCCCCCCCCCCTGGGCCCCCCTCTGCGCCTAGGGTTGGGAACCCTAGGGGAGGGGGCGCCTCCACTTGCCTTGGGGGGCACTCCACCCCCCTTGGCCGACGCCCCCCCTAGAGATCCCATCTCTAGGGCCGGCGCCCCCCCTGGGGGCCTATATAAAGGAGGGGGGAGGGAGGGCAGCCGCACCCTGATGTTTTGGCGCCTCCATCTCCCCTGGTACACCTCTCCCTCTCGCAGAAGCTCAGCGAAGCTCTATCGGAACTTTGCTGCATCCACCACCACGCTGTCGTGCTGCTGGATCTTCATCAACCTCTCCTTCCCCCTTGCTGGATCAAGAAGGAGGAGACCTCATCCGCTCCGTACGTGTGTTGTACACGGAGGTGATGTCCGTTCGGCACTTGGTCATCGGTGATTTGGATCACGACGAGTACGACTCCCTCAACCCCGTTCTCTTGAACGCTTCCGCTCGCGATCTACAAAGGTATGTAGATGCACTCCTATCACTCGTTGCTTAGATGAACTCATAGATGGATCTTGGTGAAACCGTAGGAAAATTTTGATTTTCTGCAACGTTCCCCAACAGTGGCATCATGAGCTAGGTCTATGCGTAGTTCTCTATTGCACGAGTAGAACACAATTTTGTTGTGGGCGTAGATGTTGTCAACTTTCTTGCCGCTACTAGTCTTATTTTGCTTCAGCCGTATTGTGGGATGAAGCGGCCCGGACCGACCTTACACGTACGCTTACGTGAGACAGGTTCCACCGACTGACATGCACTAGTTGCATAAGGTGGCTAGCGGGTGTCTGTCTCTCCCACTTTAGTTGGAGCGAATTCGATGAAAAGGGTCCTTGTGAAGGGTAAATAGAAGTTGACAAATCACGTTGTGGCTTTTTCATAGGTAAGAAAATGTTCTTGCTAGAACCCTATTGCAGCCACGTAAAAGATGCAACAACAATTAGAGGACGTCTAACTTGTTTTTGCAGCAATTGCCTTGTGATGTGATATGGCCAAAAGTTGTGATGAATGATGAATGATATATTGTGACGTATGAGATCATGTTCTTGTAATAGGAATCACGACTTGCATGTCGATGAGTATGACAACCGGCAGGAGCCATAGGAGTTGTCTTAATTATTGTATGACCTGCGTGTCAATGATTTAACGCCATGTAATTACTTTACTTTATTGCTAAACCGTTAGCCATAGTAGTAGAAGTAATAGTTGGAGAGCAACTTCATGGAGACATGATGATGGAGATCATGATGATGGATATCATGATGATGGAGATCATGGTGTCATGCTGGTGACGAAGATGATCATGGAGATAATTAAGTTCATCTTATCTAAAACCTTTGCAAATATGTCTTGTAGATCAAATGTCCAACGCTCATGTCAACATGAACTTCAATGCGTTCCTAGAGAAAACCAAGCTGAAAGATGATGGCAGCAACTATACGGATTGGGTCCGGAACCTGAGGATCATCCTCATAGCTTCCAAGAAAGCATATGTCCTAGAAGGACCGCTAGGTGACGCACCCATGCCAGAGAACCAAGACGTTATGAACTCTTGGCAGTCACGTGCTGATGATTACTCCCTCGTTCAGTGCGGCATGCTTTACAGCTTAGAACCGGGGCTCCAAAAGCGTTTTGACCAACACGGAGCATATGAGATGTTCGAGGAGCTGAAAATGGTTTTCCAAGCTCATGCCCGGGTCGAGAGATATGAAGTCTCCGACAAGTTCTATAGTTGTAAGATGGAGGAAAATAGTTCTGTCAGTGAGCACATACTCAAAATGTCTAGGTTGCACAACCGCCTGTCCCAGTTGGACATTAACCTCCCGGACGAGGCGGTCATTGACAGAATCCTTCAGTCGCTCCCACCGAGCTACAAGAGCTTTGTGATGAACTACAATATGCAGGGGATGGTGAAAACTATTCCTGAAGTATTTTCAATGCTGAAGTCGGCAGAGGTAGAAATCAAGAAAGAACATCAAGTGTTGATGGTCAATAAAACCACCAAGTTCAAGAAGGGAAAGGGTAAGAAGAACTTCAAGAAGGACGGCAAGGATGTTGCCGCACCCGGTAAGCCAGTTGCCGGGAAGAAGTCAAAGAATGGACCCAAGCCTGAGACTGAGTGCTTTTATTGCAAAGGGAAGGGTCACTGGAAGCGGAACTGCCCCAAATACTTAGCGGACAAGAAGGCTGGCAACACTAAAGGTATATTTGATATACATGTAATTGATGTGTACCTTACTAGTACTCGTAGTAACTCCTGGGTATTTGATACTGGTGCCGTTGCTCATATTTGTAACTCACAGCAGGAGCTGCGGAATAAGCGGAGACTGGCGAAGGACAAGGTGACGATGCGCGTCGGGAATGGTTCCAAGGTCGATGTGATCGCCGTCGGCACGCTGCCTCTACATTTACCCACGGGATTAGTTTTAAACCTCAATAATTTTTATTTAGTGCCAAGTTTGAGCATGAACATTGTATCTGGATCTCGTTTAATACAAGATGGCTACTCATTTAAATCCAAGAATAATGGTTGTTCTATTTATATGAGAGATATGTTTTATGGTCATGCCTCGATGGTCAATGGTTTATTCTTAATGAATCTCGAACGTAATGTTACACATATTCGTAGTGTGAATACCAAAAGATGTAAAGTTGATAACGATAGTCCCACATACTTGTGGCACTGCCGCCTTGGTCACATTGGTGTCAAGCGCATGAAGAAGCTCCATGCTGATGGACTTTTAGAGTCTCTCGATTATGAATCATTTGACACATGCGAACCATGCCTCATGGGCAAAATGACCAAGACTCCGTTCTCCGGAACAATGGAGCGAGCAACCAACTTATTGGAAATCATACATACCGATGTGTGCGGTCCAATGAGCGTTAAGGCTCGCGGAGGATATCATTATGTTCTCACTCTCACTGATGACTTGAGTTGATATGGGTATGTCTACTTGATGAAACACAAGTTTGAGACCTTTGAAAAGTTCAAGGAATTTCAGAATGAGGTAGAGAATCAATGTGACCGAAAGATAAAGTTCCTACGATCAGATCGTGGAGGAGAATACTTAAGTCACGAATTTGGCACACACTTAAGGAACTGTGGAATCGTTTCACAACTCATGCCGCCTGGAACACCTCAGCGTAACGGTGTGTCCAAACATTGTAATCGCACTCTATTGGATATGGTGCGGTCTATGATGTCTCTTACCGATTTACCGCTATCATTTTGGGGATACGCTCTAGAGACAACTACATTCACTTTAAATAGGGCTCCGTCTAAATCCGTTGAGACGACACCGTATGAATTATGGTTTGGGAAGAAACCTAAGCTGTCGTTCTAAAAGTTTGGGGATGCGATGCTTATGTCAAGAAACTTCAACCTGAAAAGCTCGAACCCAAGTTGGAAAAATGCGTCTTCATAGGATACCCTAAGGAAACCATTGGGTATACCTTCTACTTAAGATCCGAGGGCAAGATCTTTGTTGCCAAGAATGGATCCTTTCTGGAAAAAGAGTTTCTCTCGAAAGAAGTAAGTGGGAGGAAAGTAGAACTCGATGAAGTACTACCTCTTGAACCAGAAAGTAGTGCAGCTCAGGAAAATGTTCCTGTGGTGCCTACACCGACTGGAGAGGAAATTAATGATGATGATCAAGGTACTTCGGATCAAGTTGCTACTTCGTAGGTCCACAAGGACACGTTCCACACCAGAGTGGTGTGGCAACCCTGTCCTGGAAATCATGTTGTTAGACTTCGATGAACCTTCGAACTATGAAGAAGCGATGGCGGGCCCAGATTCCAACAAATGGCTTGAAGCCATGCAATCCGAGATAGAATCCATGTATGAAAACAAAGTATGGACTTTGAGAGACTTGCCCGATGATCGGCGAGCGATAGAAAACAAATGGATCTTTAAGAAGAAGACGGACGCGGATGGTAATGTTACCATCTATAAAGCTCGACTTGTCGCTAAGGGTTATCGGCAAGTTCAAGGGGTTGACTATGATGAGACTTTCTCTCCCGTATCGAAGCTGAAGTCCGTCCGAATCATGTTAGCAATTGCCACATACTATGATTGTGAGATATGGCAGATGGATGTCAAAACGGCATTCCTTAACGGACATCTTAAGGAAGAACTGTATATGATGCAACCGCAAGGTTTTGTCGATCCTAAGAATGCTAACAAAGTATGCAAACTCCAGCGATCCATTTATGGGCTGGTGCAAGCATCTCGGAGTTGGAACATTCGCTTTGATGAGATGATCAAAGCGTTTGGGTTTATGCAGACTTATGGAGAAGCCTGCGTTTACAAGAAAGTGAGTGGGAGCTCTCTAGCATTTCTCATATTATATGTAGATGACATACTTTTGATGGGAAATGATATAGAACTTTTGGATAGCATTAAGGCCTACTTGAACAAGTGTTTTTCAATGAAGGACCTTGGAGAAGCTGCTTACATATTAGGCATCAAGATCTATAGGGATAGATCGAGATGCCTCATAGGTCTTTCACAAAGCACATACCTTGATAAGATTTTGAAGAAGTTCAAAATGGATCAGTCCAAGAAAGGGTTCTTGCCTATATTGCAAGGTGTGAGATTGAGCTCGGCTCAATGCCCAACCACGGCAAAAGATAAAGAAGAGATGAGTGTCATCCCCTATGCTTCAGCCATAGGATCTATTATGTATGCCATATTGTGTACCAGACCTGATGTAAACCTTGCCGTAAGTTTGGTAGGAAGGTACCAAAGTAATCCCGGCAAGGAACACTGGACAGCGGTCAAGAATATCCTGAAGTACCTAAAAAGGACAAAGGACATATTTCTCGTTTATGGAGGTGACGAAGAGCTCATCGTAAAGGGTTATGTTCATGCTAGCTTTGACACAGATCTGGATGACTCTAAGTCACAAACCGGATACATGTATATGTTGAATGGTGGAGCAGTAAGCTGGTGCAGCTGCAAGCAGAGCGTCGTGGCGGGATCTACATGTGAAGCGGAGTACATGGCAGCCTCGAAGGCAGCGCATGAAGCAATTTGGGTGAAGGAGTTCATCACCGACCTAGGAGTCATACCCAATGTGCCGGGGCCGATCAAACTCTTCTGTGACAACACTGGACCTATTGCCCTTGCCAAGGAGCCCAGGTTTCACAAGAAGACCAGGCACATCAAGCATCGTTTCAACTCCACCCGTGAAAATGTTCAAGATGGAGACATAGATATTTGCAAAGTACATACGGATCTGAATGTCGCAGATCCGTTGACTAAACCTCTTTCGCGAGCAAAACATGATCAACACCAGAACTCTATGGGTGTTCGATTCATCACAGTGTAACTAGATTATTGACTCTAGTGCAAGTGGGAGACTGTTGGAAATATGCCCTAGAGGCAATAATAAAAGGATTATTTTATATTTCCTTGTTCCTGATAATTGTCTTTATTCATGCTATAATTGTATTATCTGGAAATCGTAATACACGTGTGAATACATAGACCATAATATGTCCCTAGTGAGCCTCTAGTTGACTAGCTCGTTGATCAACAGATAGTCATGGTTTCCTGACTATGGACATTAGATGTCGTTGATAACGGGATCACATCATTAGGAGAATGATGTGATGGACAAGACCCAATCCTAAGCATAGCACAAGATCGTGTAGTTCGTTTTGCTAGAGCTTTTCCAATGTCAAGTATCTTTTCCTTAGACCATGAGATCGTGTAACTCCCGGATACCGTAGGAGTGCTTTGGGTGTACCAAACGTCACAATGTAACTGGGTGACTATAAAGGTGCACTACAGGTATCTCCGAAAGTGTCTGTTGGGTTGACACGGATCGAGACTGGGATTTGTCACTCCGTGTGACGGAGAGGTATCTCTGGGCCCACTCGGTAATGCATCATCATAATGAGCACAAAGTGACCAAGTGTCTGGTCACAGGATCATGCATTATGGTACGAGTAAAGTGACTTGCCAATAACGAGACTGAACGAGGTATTGGGATACCGACGGTCGAGTCTCGGGCAAGTAATGTACCGATTGACGAAGGGAATTGTATACGGGGTTGATTGAATCCTCGACATCATGGTTCATCCGATGAGATCATCGAGGAGCATGTGGGAGCCAACATGGGTATCCAGATCCCGCTGTTGGTTATTGACCGGAGAGCCGTCTCGGTCATGTCTACGTGTCTCCCGAACTTGTAGGGTCTACACACTTAAGGTTCGGTGACGCTAGGGTTGTAGAGATATGAGTATGCAGCAAACCAAAAGTTGTTCGGAGTCCCGGATGAGATCCCGGACATCACGAGGAGTTCCGGAATGGTCCGGAGGTAAAGAATTATATATAGGAAGTGCAGTTTCGGCCATCGGGAGAGTTTCGGGGGTCACCGGTATTGTACCGGGACCACCGAAAGGGTCCCGGGGGTCCACCGGGTAGGGCCACCTATCCCGGAGGGCCCCATGGGCTGAAGTGGGAGGGGAACCATCCCCTAGTGGGCTGGTGCGCCCCCCTGGGCCCCCCTCTGTGCCTAGGGTTGGGAACCCTAGGGGAGGGGGCGCCTCCACTTGCCTTGGGGGGCACTCCATCCCCCTTGGCCTACGCCCCCCCCCTAGAGATCCCATCTCTAGGGCCGGCGCCCCCCCTGGGGGCCTATATAAAGGAGGGGGGAGGAAGGGCAGACGCACCCTGAAGTTTTGGCGCCTCCCTCTCCCCTGCTACACCTCTCCCTCTCGCAGAAGCTCAGCGTAGCTCTACCGGAACTCTGCTACATCCACCACCACGCCGTCGTGCTGCTGGATCTTCATCAACCTCTCCTTCCCTCTTGCTGGATCAAGAAGGAGGAGACGTCATCCACTCCGTACGTGTGTTGAACGCGGAGGTGCTGTCCGTTCGGCACTTGGTCATCGGTGATTTGGATCACGACGAGTACGACTCCCTCAACCCCGTTCTCTTGAACGCTTCCGCTCGCGATCTACAAAGGTATGTAGATGCACTCCTATCACTCGTTGCTTAGATGAACTCATAGATGGATCTTGGTGAAACCGTAGGAAAATTTTTATTTTCTGCAATGTTCCCCAACACGATGTTCATCCAACGGCCATAGTGCTTCTTTAACCTCTAGTCTTCTTGCTCCAGCCGCCCAAACCAGCACCGGTCGTGCCCCGTGCTCTTGCCTCTCGTGGCCGGTTGTGATGCCGTGGAGGCCTCACCGCCCCTACTACTCCCACCGCTGGCCAGGCCATCCCTCTACGCACCCACACCCCCTGTCATTCTGCGGCAACGACAGCCTCACACCGCAGCCGAACCAGTGAACCCTCGTACTCCTCTTTGCTTGGGCATCCACTGCTGCGTCTTCCCCAGCTCCATGTCGTCCCCTTCCTAGGCCTCGCCGTCGTCCACCGCCGTGGTGCTCTCAGCGCGGCGTGGTCAATGTGGTCAACGGCCGACTTCCATCGAAAGAGTATTGTACGTGGAGAGGCTGACAGCTGGGTCCATGGCAGCCGCAAGGAAGTGCCTCCTTATTACGTGCAAAATAATTATTCCTCCACCCGAGAGCGGGGACCCACCGGACGGGCCACCGTATTTCGCGAAAAAAATGATTCGCCCCCTGACTGATGGGACCCACCAGCTACATCTTCGCACGCAAGGAAGTGCGTCCAAAAAAATGATTCGCCACCCTGACTGATGGGACCCACCATCTACATCTTCGCACGCAAGGAAGTGCCTGACAGTCGGGACCCACCTGGTCGAAGTGTATGTAGCGTTGTCGTTCTGGTGGCGAACGTGTATGTACATACTGGTCGATGTAGAGGCGCGCACGTGTCTTAGTAGAGGTGCGCACGTGTCGTAGTAGAGGCGCGCACGTAGCATGTACACGTACGTACAACGGCCAGGGTGCAAGAAAGTAAATATGGCCACGCACGTACATACGGGCGGGGTCTCGAATGCCTACTCGCGCATATGTACGGCCCGGGCTCGTGTACATGGCTGGGTCGGAACGGAGAAACTGCGTCGGTGTCGTGTTCATGTTGAGGCAAAAAAATGCGTCGTGTTCATCGGGAGGCAACGGAATGCGTCGTGTTCATCGGGAGGCAACAGAACGCGTGGGAGCCAATCAGCTTGGACAGAACAGGCGATGGAAACGAGGCCTGGCGTACCGCAGAACAGAGGAAACGACCTTGTGTTCGACTGGCCATGTTTGAAACGGGATCCTGTTCATCGGGAGGGGTCTGACGTACTGAAAAACAGAGGAAACGGACCTCCTACGGTCGAAACGGGGGTCCTGTTGATCGGGAGGGGTGTGGCGTACCGCAAAACGGAGGAAACGGACTTGTGTTGGAGCGCTACGGTCAAAACGGGTGCCCTGTTCATCGGGAGGGATGTAGCGTACCGCAAAACGGGACTCCACGGGATACTGTTCATCTCCACCGTCGACCTCCAGCCTCCACGGGCTACTATTCATCCACCGTCGACCTCCTCCAGCCTCCACCTGCGACTGTTCATCCACGGGCTCCTGTTCATCCAGCCTCCACCGCGCGCTACTCCATCGGCTACTGTTCAACCACCCCTCTCCATGGGCTCCTGTTCAACCACCCCTCCACGGGCTATTGTTCATCCACCCCTCCACCATCTACTGTTCATCCAGCCCTCCACGGGGTCGTCCTGTTCATCCAGCCCGCCACGGGGTCCTGTACATCCAGCCCCAACCGGCTCGATCGATCGG